>OX453278.1:21605352-21650352 GCA_949710005.1 Ricordea florida | reverse complement strand
AAGATAGCATATAAAAATTATTACAAAATACGTTTAATAAAAGCTACAAGCTACGATTCAAAACTACACATCCATGATAATAGAAAGCTTTTTGTACATTCTAATTTAACGGAAGACAGACGGAGATGATTGCTTTGCCGTGTTCTTCTCTGTAGAATATTAAAATAAAAACAGCGCTTATTTAAACATTTCTTCATAGGATTTAGCACGTGAATCTCCCATCTAAGCCCTAGCGTATCATATTTAAGGTGTGCTAGAGCGTCATCACTGCTGTCGGTTTGCATGATAATCCTTACCGCGCGTCTCTAATATAGCTTATCTTCATTATCAGAATTCGTACGAACACAACAGATCCAAACGGTATCGTAGTAGTCAATGACAGTAAGAATAAATGATTTGTAAATTATACTAGCAGTATGTATACCAATGCTCCTTCTGGAGTGACCAAGAAATCCTATCCTCTTACAAACTATACTTCTCAAACTCATTAATAATTGAGAAGGTTATTAGCCAATCGGAGTGTCCCATTTTGGTCAGGTGCATGTATCTTGATACACAATGAAAATACAGATCAAGAACGTCCGAGTTAGTTCAAAAACTGATCAAGACACCTGAATCTTAATGAACCTTTATGCTAAGAATACCAATTCCCGCTAAGATCATTACAGTATTACAACATACTAGTCCATCTTAGACATCCTAACATTGATGGTGTAATTCTCAATTTTTTCTTTCTGGAGAACAAAATCCTATAAAGACATAAATTCCTCTTCTTTCCTTGTGACTGTTCATGTACCAGAACTGGCGACGCTTGGACCAAAAATATCTGAACTCTTGGACACGTTTTCTTCTGTGGGGTTTTCGTACTGAAACAATGCATTAGAACAATGTCCTGGCCTTTCACGTATCAATTTTTCTTCAATTCCAGCATTGAAAAGTGAGGAAACTCAAGTAACACGCAGACTATGAGCAGCTTTGTGTTTGACGCCTGCAGTCTCGCACATTTAAGGCAAAATCTTATTCAAGGTATTGATACCTACAGCAACTTTGTCGAACCCGAAGTTACTTTTGTTTGGCTTTAAGAAAAATGCAGTAATTCCCTTTTGCGTGAAATTCAACCAAACCAATATACAATCAAAATATCTCCACAAGGAACGGTTCGTGTTTTCCCCCGATGGAATGGCAAACATATGTCTAACCACTCTTGGGACATACTTAAGGTCACAAAGACCTCCGTGATACGTTTTGGAGGCATTGTCTTCAAACTTTATAACACTTCGAAGTTGTTTACCACAATAATTCTGTGGTCCCCCCCTCGCAAGCCAAAGCCTTTTCCGTCGTAGAAATAAATAGTGTTCATTAAGGATTTAGCTGAACTTGTTTCTAGCAAATTCATCTGCCATAATATTGCTTCTTCTTGGTCGCTTACAAACTCTTTTTCGTCCTTGTTATAGTTAATGTGAATCCCTTCCCTAATGCTACTCTTCATTTCAGCATCTAAGCAGCGACAGAAGACGCCAAAAAAGACATAATTAACTACCCGCACAGAATGCATTTTTGAATCGCTCACTCCACCACGAATTAAGACAACCAGTAGTTCAGCGACAGAGCATCCATTTCTGCATTTGAAATTTACACTTGAAAATATGAGTTGCATCTAGGAAAATGCTTAGCACTTGAGAGATATTTCCAAAATTCAATTGACAATAAAAACTGACAGTAGTAGACGTGTTATTAAAACCGTACAGCTTGAATAACTACCTCAGGTTGCAAAACGTCCAAGGCCTGGCTTGTCAAGGGTTGTAGAATTTCTGCTGCGCTAGTCATCGGGGGGTGCAAAATTTCTGCAGTGCTAGTCATCGGGTGTTGCAGAATTTCTGCACCGCTAGTAATCGAGGCTTGCAGAATCTCTGCAGCGTAGGTCTTCAGGGGACTGTCCTTGTTAACAGTCCCTACGTAATAGGTCTTCTATTTAAATTGTCCTGATTAAAACTGGACATTTTGTACTATTATGATCGTCTCTCAAAGAGAAATGCTTGAGTTTACTTTAATTCGTTCCTGTGGTAGCGAAAAGTGTGGTAGTTTTGCTCATTTAACTGCAAGCACATGGAATATTCTGCACAAAGCTGAAACTTTGTTTGCTTTAATTACGACATGTTTTTCTTGACCGTGAATACTGAGGAAATATAGGGACATCAAAAATTAACCGAATGCGTTGTATTGGGTAACATTTTATGGACTTTGGTGATTTCAAATTTCTTGCAACGTAAAAAACTGCGTTATTTGGCGGATACGTTACCCTTCCTACCTCTAATGAACTTATTCACAGAAAACGTTATTTGGAAAAACACAAAATATTCTGGAAAGCACTAAAATTATTTTACTGTTTTGTCCACCCTTTCACTGCTACCTAACAAAGCTATCAGCTTCCAACATGGTTGGCTGGGGCTTTTGGCTTGTAATTTTTCACTTGTAATTGTCAATAAATATATAGTTGTGAGTGTAAATGATGTATACACTAATAACTAAAAATCTACGTACGTAAATGTTAATGTAGAGTTATAACTGTTTATTTATCAGTGTAAATTATGGCAAGCCGATTGTGGTAACATTCAATAATTGATATATATCCAATTCAGTATTTATATTTATGTGATAGTTTTTTTTTTGTTTGCTCAATGTAATATTTATATTTATGGAATATTATTTTAAATCCATTTAATTTAATATGCCTATATTTATTTAATTTAATCACTCTATTTCCATTTAATCCGTCAAAATATTCATTTAATCTCGGGGACTGGGTTAAGCCATCGGATCAGAAAGATAAGGTCCTGGAAACGATAGCGTTTCACGTGCATTTATTTGTCCGTAGTGCGTGCAGTACAAAAAGGCGATAAATGACAAAATATCCGAAGCAGCAGGCCTTTTGAGGCAAGACTCAGATATGTTGCAGTCGATTCCCCACCTACATCAGCATTGTCAGAAGGTTCGACAGAAAGCCAATCAATGCTCCACAGCGTCGCGGAAAGCGTCACTAGTGCAAGAAATATTATGGACAGGAGTCGGTATAGAGGAACTTTTAGAAGACTACCGAAAGAATACGTTCTCGGATTCCCCGAGGAGGAACAAAAGGTAAACAAAAAGTAAGGGAGCTGTGCAAACTAAAGGCATCAAAGAAAAACCCTTTAAGTTTGCTCTTCTAAACTCAGTCCAAGGAAGATGACACAGAAAGATGTTTTTTGAAGAAAGAAATGGTTGTAGAAAGGGTTATGGTCAGAGAAAAGATCGCATCATCCCTGAAAGAAAAATACAATATTCTTGGACCCGGAACGATTTTGAATTCGAAAGAGTAACTCAAAAGAAAATCAATGTCCCTCGTTTAAGCAAACAAACCTAGTATAATTACGATGACGTGAAAAATTAGTTGGCCAGGGTCTTTTGTATATCAGGCCCTGGTTGTTCAAAGGATGGATAACGCTATCCAGCGGATAAATCGCTATCCAGTGGATAAGTGCTGGTAAAAGAAACTACGCTATCCACTGGATAGTGATTTATCCGGTGGATAGCGTTATCCACCCTTTGAACAACCGGGGCCAGGACGAAAGTGGGCTTCGAATTCGTGTTTAGCGAAACCCCTACATCCGACTCTGAACTGCTGCAGGTTGGAGCCCTGCAGACTAGCACCATCCCTAGCAACTCTAATGAAACGTATGGCATTGTCCCTGGCACCTCCAATTATGGAACCTCAGGCATTGTCCCTGGCGCCTCCAATGGAACTTCTGGAATTGACCCTGGCACCTCTAATGGCAATCCTGGTAATGTCCCTCGCACCTCTAATCGCAATTATGGTATTTTTCCTCACAGCTTAGCAGAAACTCCTGGCATCTCTAGTATAAATGCCAACACTGTACAACGAGAGGAGGAGCAGAAAACAGGAAGTCCACATGACTTCCTTTGCCGAGTTGTAAATGAGTTCCCAGTAGACGACAGAGATGCTTGGATATATGCAGAAGAAAATTGTCTCAGGCAGACCATCAGAGGTAACCAATTCATCACGAATCCTTGAATAAAAGACCAATTTCATAACTGTAAACAGACACAATATTCTGGAAATTAAAATTTGAGGAACTAAAGCATGTAGCTGTTCCAAGGGTCACCTTTGAAGTTCCGTTTTATGGCGAGCAAGCTTTTGACAATGGTAGGCCTCGCAAGGAATGGATCAGACTATGCAATTAAAAGATCAAAGACACTTACTTTGATAGTGGCCTCAAAGAGCACATGTCTAAAGATTACTACTGTATTGTTCAAATGGGGTAATAGGTCCATGATAACCGTCACGAATATAGCACCTGTAGTCCTTGCAGTGAATATAGTACAAAGATGTAGTGGTTAAAGCAGCTCTAGTAGCTGTAGTACTTGTAGTAGCTGTGACACCTGTAGCAGCTGTAGTAGCTGCGACACCTGTAGTAGCTGTAGTAGAAAAAGTAGCAGTAGTAGCTGTAGTAGCAGTACTACCTGTAGTAGCTGAAGTAGCTGTAGTAGCTGTAGTAGCTGAAGTAGCTGTAGTAGTTGTAGTAGCTGTAGTACCTGGAGTAGCCGCAGTACTTGTAGTACATGTAGTACCTAAAGTAGCTGTAGTAACTGTAGTAGCTGTAGTAACTGTAGTAGCTGTAGTACTTGTAGTAGGTGTAGTACCTGTAGTACATGTAGTAGCTGTAGTACTTGTAGTAGCTGTAGTACTTGTAGTAGCTGTAGCAGCTGTAGTAGCTGTAGTAGTTGTAGTAGCTGTAGTAGTTCTAGTACCTGTAGTAGCTGTAGTACCTGCAATACCTGGGATGTACTTCCAGGACGAGTGAAATCGGTTTCTACAAAATTTACATTACCTTCAAAAAGGCATCACCGAATTCTCAATGGCGGAAATTCAGCAGTTCTCAAGTGCGCTACTATTGCCAGGTAACCTGGCCTGCGAACGGACACCTTTAAAATATAGTTATATATATATATATATATATATACTAGAAATACGACTCCCGCAAAAACCTCGCGAAGCTAGTTTTGAAGAAGTCACAATGCTTTCATATTTTATTCTTTATTTTTTTTTTATATTTTTTTTTTATAGCGGGGCTCCCGCGCGCGAAGCGCGCGCGGAGCAGAGCCCCATACTCGTGGAATATGGTCAACCTCTTTTCGTTTGGTTGTCACGTGACTGACCGAGCGTACGTCCGTACGTCCGTACGTCGCGTCTACAGATTGTACGGGTAGGGTAGGGGAGACTATCAAAAGGAAGGGAGGGGTATCTCAGGCTTGTCTTGGCAAATCCACAACTTTTATATTGGACATTCACAATATGGTCAATTGACAGCTGTCAAAACGGGATAGCCACTGACCAGCATCACATGACCAAATTGTGGGCTCATGTGTCAACTCATCGAGGTGACGTGTTTATTTGGAAGCTGTTCTGGTAGCCCGCATATTTTTGGCGGGAAATTGCGTTGACGACTGAAAAAGAAATTTTCAGTTCATTGTCTTTTTGAGACACAATATTACTACTCTACACTGTTAAAGTTTTACTAAAGGATAAACGAAACAATTTCTATTGCTATGTCAACAAACAATAGCAGAGAAAATATAATTTGCAGAACACAGGGTTCAGGTGAAGAGCAACGGGAAAGAGAGCAAGAATTAACTGAGGAAGAATGAGCGAAGTACTGTAGATCGCCAAAGAAGGCGCGCTCGGGAAAGAGAAAGGAGACGAAATCATGGCGAAGAACGCCGACAAGCAGAAAGAGTCCGGGCTCGAGAAAATAGACAAAATGTTAACGAAGAACGCCGAGAAGCGGAAAGATTCCGAGCTGTGGAAAACAGACAAAATTGTAGCGAAGAATGCCGAGAAGCGGAAAGACTTTGTGCTGTGGAAAACAGACAAAATTTTAGCGAAGAAAGCCGAGAAGCGGAAAGACTCCGTGCTGTGGAAAACAGACAAAATTGTAGCGAAGAAAGCCGAGAAGCGGAAAGACTCCGGGCTGTGGAAAACAGACAAAATTGTAGCGAAGAAAGCCGAGAAGTGGAAAGACTCCGTGCTATGGACCACAAATTTGCATAAGTTTTGTCTGCATAATATTTGCTCACTGATGCGTGACTCGGCACTCGCACTTTCCACTTTTTACTCGACTTGGAAAACCGACTTCTAAACAAACCTTCTTCAGAAAAATGATCTTCTGAATGCACTACTTTTGAATGAGAAGCAAACTGATCAAAGATTTCAAATTTTTATGTCCTTTAAGGTATCAGCGTACCCCAAAATTCATCATTTTGAAGAAAAACATCTTTCGATATTTTCAAATAGGTCTCATTGTGGCCTTTCATTAGAAAAAAAAATATGGAAAAAGGTTAATTCTAAACGAAGTTATTAAGGGAAAACGAATTTTTGCATTAATTGTCTCTAATTGATTGCTGTCAACAGCCTGTCACAACGAATTAAATTCACATTAAAAATCACATGACAGGAACGCGATGTGCATGCCGTTATCACAATCACACCAGTTCGAGCGACGAGTTGATTCGAGTGTTTACGTTGAAATTTACTCGGCGATGTCTTCAAAGAAAAAAAGGAAGCAAGTTCGAAGAATGCGCCGAAATGGAAAAACATTTGACAAAGATTTGGCTGAAGCTCTGGCCGCAAGCGACAAAGGGTCGCATTTTGAGCAGGAGAAGCTGCTGGCATTAGAAGCATAACAACAAGAAAAAGAAAGCGGAGAAGTTAGTGCCAGCCGATCTAAAATCACTCAGGAGAAGAAAGAAGAGCCTGAAGCAGAAGCAACGGAGTCATGTCAAAAGTTGTCTGGCCGAACAATTGTTTCCTGCTGTGGCCTGCAGGAAAACCTTATGAAATCAGTGTCTTGCTGCTTTTGTCAAGCAGATGTGACTTTGCTTGAGAATGCCTCAGCGAGATCTGGACTTGGATCGTCTTGGATCTTGAAATGCAAGGACCTTGTAAATGCACTGATGACTTGTAACAGATATTTCCCGCCAGAAGCAAAACCAGAGACCGCTTTGTAATTGATAAGAGTTCTCTTTGTTAAAGTAAAATGAGCCTTCCCTTCATCGATCAACGCGTAATCATTTTCACACGTCTAGTGTAATTAATCTAATTACACCGGAAAAACGCCCCAAAGTATATTTCGCGCCGTATCTCAAAACCAAAATTTCGAAGAGTAGGGCGCACATTTTAAGTTCGTTTTCAATGAATTTTCGACGCTTTTCGCTGAAATTCGGCAAGAACGTTGCCCGATAATCGGGCAACAAAACTGTGTCGGGAAATTTTTATTTTTTAACTCTTTCAAAAGTTATACCTATTTTAGCAAAGGTAACGGTTCATTTTTTAACTCCTAAAGTTTAACTGCCTGTTAAAGAAAAACCAGACAAGTAATCATATTTCCCCGACACAGTTTTTTAGAGGAAGGTGTGAAGAACACATAGCGATGTTGATCGTTTTCTCCCGTTCAATTCCGACCGGAAACGAACTCGATTTGTGAGCCTCGGTACTTTTGGAAATCAAACGCTCTATTCGCACAACGTTAACTTTTCAACTTCAAATAAATATATATTTGTAATCTTCAATTCTTAGGCTTTCATAAAATATATACTTTACTAGGGTTTGCGATAAACGCGGAGTGGTAAAGCAGCTTCAACGGAAGATGGTCATTTGGGGTACGCTGATACCTTAATCATATAAAGATCTCCCCTGTCGACGGCTAAGAAATACTCCCGCGGGAATTTTCTCTTGGCGGCAAATTGCAGAATGTAGCGCTTTCACTGGCAGCTTTTCGCGTTGTCGACGTTGTCATTTAGTGTGTCGATTGAGAACTTTGGTTTCAACGCCGTTGTTTTCGCAAAAAAATGTTCTTCTAAATTGTAAAATGTCTCAAATGTATGTTAGTCATTCACGTGTTGTGTTGGACCAGGTCTACTTATAGTTCACACTTTTACGGTTATTTATTTCTTTTGTTAAGTAACTACAGCTGATTGTAGTGAATAAATGAAGGCAGTAATTTTTTAAACTTACAATGTAATTAAGAAAACAATAATTAATAATTATTTTTTCATTCTCGTGAAAAATGTTTTTCGGGCTGGTAGATGTTGGTTACAGCTTGCCCGAAGGGCAATCTGTAAAATTAATTTTCTTTGCACCCTGCTTGGAGTAAACATTTATTTTACCGAGGTGTTCGTTTTAACACGAAAATGAGAAGAGTTGTGTCCTGCATTTCCCTGTAGCGTGTACAAATCTTTTAAATACATTTACGCAAATAGAATGGTTAATTTCATCAGGAATAGAATACAGTACATTGATAATTTGTGTTTTTTGTAGAATATACTCCATGACTTTGTAGGTAGAAAGACCGTACTAACAGCAGACGAAAGTTTAGACAAAAATCATAGCAAGTTAACCGACCTCGACACTTAACTATAGTTAAAAACGTTTGTGAATTCCTTCGCAATATTTTAGAATGCTTTTACAGTTTAAAGTGAAATGAAAGTACTAACGGGAGCCCCGCTTTTAGGCTTGGCTAAATCTATATATTATTAGCGTAATCCCCATTATTTTATTTCTTATGCTGTGTTTGGTACACAATTAGTGACACCTGGTGCAAATTACATGATCAGTATACCACTCAACACAGTGCTTAAAAATTGACCTTCATTTAGCTCTTTCACTGCCACTGAGATTGCACCAGAGGGAATAGAAGTAAAATTATTATTTTATTATCTTGACAGGGAATACAGAGTCGATGAAGTATCACAATAATATTCACTTGACACAAATTGAAAATGATTGTAAATCTTTTGCAGGTGAAATCTTGAAGAGTTGATATGAATGCTTGTGTTTACCACGGTGTAGAAACCTGTTTTTTTCTTTAGTTTTATTTTCTTAGTCTCTACTGCTTTGTCTTCTTTGTTGTACATCACTTTTGAACACAATATGTTCTTACACAGAGGATGAGTTGAATGCTCCAATTATTTTTTGTTTATGTTTTTTGGTTATAATTGCATGAGATTCATTGTAAGAAGAATCTTCTGATTAGATATTTTACTGTCTACTGCAGCCATTATTTCATTCCCGGGTAACCACAATTGAGAGCATTATGAATAGTGCATGTTTTAATTTGTGTACTCTTTTCAGTTGCAATGGTACCCCCAGTGGTAGATAGAAAAATTCCTCTTCCCTCAAAAGAGATGCCATATCAACAGAAGTGTGAGATACAATGTCATTACATAAAAAAAAATTGGGGGTAAAACAATTGGATTCTACAAAAGCTTTGAATAAAGGTTTCGTAATAGTAAGTGCCAACAGTGAGTAACCAATGACATATAGTAACGAGAAGAACTATCATTATATTATTATCATTATTATTATCATTACTATTCTTATTACTGGTATTGATATTATTATTATTGTTATATTTTTTATGTTAAACATAATATATTTTTATGGGGTGAGATTCATGTCCTAATCTTGGTAAAGGTATTGTTACTCTGCTACTAAAAGCAATACAAAAATCTTTTTAATAGGCTTTCCATCAGAGGTGGTAGTAATAAAAACAGCTCCAAACAATACCATTTCTTCTTAAAGGCTTAAAATCTAGTGTAGTCATTTGTCTATAAAGTTTGTGTGGAAAATCATTATTGAAAGCATAGGGCATTTAGGAAACTTGAAACACTTGTTACTACATACAGCACACTTGCAATGAATATATGAGAAAGATCATAAACATTTTGGCATTACAAAATTTATTTCCTTCTTTATAGAGTTTTTCTAATGTAAAAGGTTAATTGCATGTTGTGGTTGTTATGAAATATTGATATTTGACATCATAAAAATAAAGTAAACAGCAGAAAGTAACAAAGTTAATATGTTATGTCTAACTTCGCAAATTAAGGCTTGAATTAAGATTTCATTTGTGAAAAAAGGGCAGGGGTTCTAGATAGCAATATTATCAGGGGAGGGGGGGTCATTGCACTCTAAGGTAAAACTGACCCATTGTGAAAAGGCTTTGAAACTTGTTGTCTCTACGCAATATTATTGAAACCTTTCAATCAGAGAATACATACATATATATATAGCAAAGAGATTTCAGTAATCACATTTGCTTTATTTTGAAATGATCGCATTGATCACTGATAATATTGCAGAACCAGTACTTTATAGTGACACAGGGTACATATTCTGTTGAAAATGTTTAACATAACTGCTAGATCAAGAAAATTTACAATATTTTCACTGTTGCAATGATATCAGATCACATCGTTATAAATGATTGCTATAACAACTGCAACTCTCTGTGTTGGGAATTACTTCAAACTGGAAACGCTATCGTTTTATTATGAAAAATACCTATTTACATTCTCTTGTAATCTGTTGGTCGTCTTCCGATTCCGTTTTTAGACTAATAGAATTATTTTCCAGAGACATCTCCAATCGTTGCAGTCGTTCTTACTCGGTGACCGTTCTAAGTCGTTTTGCTAAATGTAGTACGCCAATATATTTCGTTATGTAATCGTTCACTCATGTTCTGTATTTCTATCAATAACACATTCAAATTCAAAACTAACTTGATTGACTTCCTGGTCCTTTTCCCTGCTGTTTCGTTTGCCTTTTTCTGGAGTGAGCACTTGTTGTCTTGGCTGCGATGTCTGTTGTTATTCTCCCTGCTGTCGTTTCTCTATCCCTGCTTTGAGTCGTGCTTTCCTCGTGTTGATTTTCACGGTATTCGAACTTACTCGGCGACGATCTCGTGCTAATATTTCTTGAATATCTCGGAGATCACCTTGCTGGGATGTGCTTCCAGGACGAGTGAAATCGGTTTCCACAAAATTTACATTACTTTCAAAAAGGCATCACCGAATAATGGTGGAAATTCAGCAGTTCTCAAGTGCGTTACTATTGCCAGGTAACCTGGCCTGCGAACGGACACCTTTAAAATATAGATATATATATATATAAATATATATATATATATATATATACATATATAAAAACTCTCGGCTCGATTTACTCGGGCTTGCGAGCCACGTGGTCTGACCGGAACCGACACGATTAGTAACCTCGCTACGCTCGGCCTTCGGCCTCGCTTCGCGAGGAAACTAGAAATACGACTCCCGCAAAACCTCGCGAAGCTAGTTTTTAACGGACTCCTAATGGTTTTTCCTATGAGGTATAACACCCCAATTTATGTATTTACTTATTATTACATTATTTTTACTTTTTGTACTTTCTCATTTTTTGCAATTATCATGATTATTATTATTATTATTGTATTATTATCATCATCATTTTTAATGTTATTACTGGTATTGATATTATTATTAGTATTGCTATTTTTTATGTTTAACATAATATACTGTTTTGGGGTTGGGGTGTATGTCCTAATCTGGGAAAAGGTATTGTTCCTCTACTACTACAAGCAATTCTGTTTTTCTTCTGAATAGGGTTTGTATCATAGGAAGTACTAGAAATACGACTCCCGCAAAACCTCGCGAAGCTAGTTTTTGAAGAAGTCACAATGCCTTTAGCTATTATCCTAATCCCCATTACTATAATCGTTATGCTTTGTTTGGTACACAATTATTGACACCCTGTGCAAATGACATGATCAGTATACCGCTCAACACAGTGCTTAAAAAGTTAACTTCATTTAGCTCTTTCACTGCCACTGAGATTGCACCAGAAGGAATAGAAGTAACATTATCTGTTATCCTTACACGGAATACAGAGTTTATGAAGTATGACAATAATATTCACTTAAAACAAATTGAAAATTATTGTAAATCTTTTGCAAGTGAAATCTTGAAGAACTGATATTAGTGCTTGTGTTTACCACAGCGTAAAAAACTGTTTTTTATTTTAGTTTTATTTTCTTAGTCTTTACTGCTTTGTCCGCTTTGTTGTACATCACTTTTAAAAGCAATATATTCTTACACCGAGGATGAGTTCAATGCTCCAATTATTTTTTGTTTATGCTCTATTGTCATCATTGCATGAGATTCATTGTAAGAAGAGTCTTCTGATTAGATATTTTATTGTCTACTGCAGTCATTATTTCATTCCTAGGTAACCACAATTGAGAGCGTTATGAATAGTGCACGTTTCAATTTGTTTACTCTCTTCAGTTGGAATGGTACTCCCAGTGGTAGATAGAAAAATTCCTCTTCCCTCAAAAAATATGCCATATCAACAGAAGTTAGAGATACAATGTCATTACATAAAAAAAATTGAGGGTAAAATAATTGGATTCTACAAAAACTTTGAATAAAGGTTTGGTAATAGAGAGTGCCTACTGTATAGTATGTGGCTGTGCTTTTTTTAGGTAATCATAAAAACAATAAAAAAATTAATGCAAAATCAACATCAAGCAGTCAATAGTATATACCACATGAAAGTTTAATTGTGCTGTTACAGAAACAGCCACAATATCCATACCCAACTAAAGAATAGTATATGAAAATTTCAATTATAACAACTGCAGAAGAAAAATTTAATAGTATGGTATTTCATAAAAAAAGTCAAAGCAGCTCGAGGTATTGAACTGTAACCAATGACATATAGTAATGAGAAGCACTATTATTATATTATTATCAGTATTATTATTATTATTATTATTATTAATTACTGGTATTGATACTTTTATTATTATTATTGTTATATGTTTTTATGTTTTTCTTAATGTATATTGTTATGGGATGGAATGTATGTTCTTATCTGGGTAAAAGTATTGTTCCTCTACTACTACAAGCAATACAAAAATCTTCTTGATAGGCTTTCCATCAGAGGTGGTGGTAATCAAAACAGCTCTAAAGAATGTCATTTCTTCTTTAAGGCTTAAAATCTAGTGCAGTCATTTGTCCATAAAGTTAGTGTGGAAAATCATGATTGAAAGCATTGGGCATTTATGAAACTTGAAACAATTGTTACTATATACAACACACTTGCAATGAATATATGAGAAAGATCATAAAAGTTTTGGCATTACATACTTTAGTTTCTTCTTTATAGTTTTTCCAGTGTAAAAGGTGAACTGTATGTTGTGGTTGTTATTAAATATTGGTATTTGATATCATAAAAATGAACAGCAGTAAGTAACAAAGTTAATATGTTATGTATAATTTTGCAAATTAGGGCTTAAATTAACTTTTCATTTGTGGGAAAAGGGCAGGGGTCCTAGATAGCAATTTTATCAAGGGCTCATAGAACTGTAAGGTAAAACTGACCCATTGTAAAAAGGCTATGAAACTTGTCTGTCCCCACGCACTATTACTGAAACCTTTCAATCAGAGAATACAGTACTTAGTGACACTGGGTATCTATTCTGTTGAATATGCTTAACATAACTGCTAGATCAAGATGATTTACAATATTTTCACTGTTGCAATGATATCAGATTACATAGTTATAAATGATTGCTATCACAACTGCAACTCTCTGTGTTGGGAATTAAAATGGAAAGGCTATCGTTTTATTACGAAAAATACCTTCATACATTCTCCTGCAATATGTTGCTCGTCTTCCGATTCCGTTTTTAGAATGATAGCATTATTTTTCAGAGACATCTCTGATCGTTGAAGTCGTTCCTCCTCGGTTTCCCTTCGAAGTCGTTTTGCTAAATTTAGTTCGCCAGTATATTTCGTTATGTAATCGTTCACTCATGTCCTGTATTTCTATCAATAACACATTCAAATTCAAAATTAACTTGGTTGAATTCCTGGTCCTTTTCCCTGCTGTTTCGTTTGCCTTTTTTAGGGCGAGCAGTTGTTGTCTTTGCTGGGATGTCTGTTGTTATTCTCCCTACCGTCGTATCTCTGGCTGTGCTTTGAGTCGTGCTTTCCTTGTGTTGATTTTAACGGTATTCGAACTTACTCGACTACGATGTCTTGCTGCTTTTTCTTGTATATCTCGGAGATCTTCTTGCTGGGATGTACTTCCAGGAGGAGTGAAATCGGTTCCACAAAATTTACATTATTTTCAAAAAGGCATCACCGAATACGCAATGGCGGAAATTCAGCAATTTGTCAAATGCGCTACTGTGGCCTGGTAACCACGCCTGCGAACGGACACCTTTAAAATATATATATATATATACATATATAAAAACTCTCGGCTCGATTTACTCGGGCTTGCGAGCCACGTGGTCTGACCGAAGGCGACACGATTAGTAACCTCGCTACGCTCGGCCTTCGGCCTCGCTTCGCGAGGAAAAAATTACTCAACTCTGAACAATACCATTTCTTCTTTTAAGCTTAGAATCTAGTCATGGTTGCCACAACCATAAGATCTTTAAATTTCTTGACTTTTCCCTGACAAATGTAAATTTCCCTTACCAACTAAATTAGAAAAGTCACAAATTAGTCCTGGTAATGACCTCCAACCTCCTCTTACAACCAACCTCTCCACCCATTTATTTAATATGCTCTCAGAAATTCACATACAGTGTACATGGATTGATAGTTTCTTAAGATAACCAATTCATTGAAAAAGGATTCATTTTCTTGGAAACCCAAAATCAGCTTGTAGTTTAATTCTACCAATCCAACACATTTCATGTCACATTCTTGACCACACCAAACCATCGCTGAATTGGCAAGAAATAAATTAGTAGTATAAAATTCCCATTTTTCCTTGACTTGATTTGAAATTCCCTTACTTTTCACTGACCTTGAAGAATTTTTTTCCCTTACCATTTCCTAACCTGTGGCAATCATGCTAGTGCAGTCATTTGTCCATACAGTTAGTGTGGAAAATCATGATTGAAAGCATAGGGCATTAGGAAACTTCAAATACTTGTTATTACATACAGCACCCTTGCAATGAATATATAAGAAAAATCGCCCAAAATGTTAGCATTTCAAACTTTAGTTTCTCCCTTGTAGAGTTTTTCCAATGTAAAAGGTCAACTGTATATTGTGGTTGTTATTAAATATTTGTATTTGACATCATAAAAATGAATTAAACAGCATTAAGGAAAAAGGTTAAGATGTCTAATTTTGCAAAGTAGAACTTAAATTAACTTTTCATTTGTGGGAAAAGGGTGGGTGCTAAGAGAGTAATTCCCAGGAATAGATGGAACTCAAAGGTAAAAACCCATTTTGAAATGGCTATGGAACTTGTCTGTCCCAACGAAACTTTTTAATTACGTAATACATATATGTAGCAAAGAAATATAGCAAAAAGAAATACTACTCAGAAGTCAGCAACAACATCTGCTTTATTCACAAATAATTGCATTGATCAGTGATAATATTGCAGAACCGGTAACTTATTGTTTGGCATCTTTTCTGTTGAAAATGCTGAACATAACTGCTACATAAAACAAATCACTATATATTTTCACTGTTGCAATGATATCAGATCACATAATTATAAATAATTGCTATCACAACTGCAATCTCTGTATTGGGAATTTCTTTCAAATGGAAGGCAATCGTTTCACTACGAAAAATACCTACTTGCATTCTCGTTGCAGTATTAATATTACGTGACTGTCATCTTTCATTTCTTTGCGGTTGGTTTCTGTTTCCCCTTTCCTGGCACTTTTTTCACGACGATATGGTAATCTGTTTTGTCGTTCGTCTTCTGATTCTGTCTGCATGCTGGAAGTCGTTCCTACTCGGTTTCCGTTCTAAGTAATTTTGCTAAATTTTGTTCGCCAATTTCGTTATGTAATCGCTTGCTCATGTCCTGTATACCTAAAACGAGTCTTTGTTTCTATCGATAACAAATTCAATTTCTAATCTAACTTGATGGTAACTTGATGGTCCTTTTCCTTGTTGATTCCTTTGCTTTTTCTGAGCGAGCAGTTGTTGTCTTAGCTGCGATGTTATCGTCCCTACCGTCGTTTCTCAATCTCTGCTTTGAGTCGCCGCTTCCCGTGTGCCGATTTCTTGCGGCATTCAAACTTACTCGACGACGATCTCTCACCATTCTTTCTTGTATATGTCGGAGATCTTCTTGCTGGGATGTACTTCCAAGACGAGTGAAATCGGTTTCCACAAAATTCACATTATTTTCAAAACATCATTAAAGGAATTCGTAATGGAGAAATTTGACATGGAGTAACGTTGCCAGGTAGCCTGGCCTGCGAACGGACACCTTCAAAATATATATATATATATATCTAGGTGTATTTCAAAGAACGTACCTTCAAAATTCAAGGTAACTTTTTTGCCGAAAATCGGGCAATGCCCGGAATTGGGCTTAGCGGGCGTTTCTCGTTTAATGGGGAGAACGGTTGTGATGGTGCCAACGAATCCTTCATATCGCGTTCTACCTTGCCATATTGTCTTTATCGGACTAGTGCTATTGTTTTGTCGGGGGTAGGGTTAGGGAATTTTGGTTTTAAGGCTAAACATCTCTTTTGTTTTATTTGATTTCACATCTCAGTTGTTTCAGTGTGTAATCAGAGCTTGTGTAAGGTACTTTATTTTGCATGTAAAGCCTAAAGAGAGTTAGTGATATTGCCTGGGGGGGGGGTGGGGTCTTGAGGGGATATGACAGGAAAGCAGTAAGGGGGGAGGACAGGGATGTGGGGGAATAAGGGGGCCTAATGGGCTTTGATTTATGTCTGGTTAAGGTAATTGGTCTGAAATGCTAAGGCTTAAAACGCTTTGATTTTTCACGACAGGTGAAATTTCTATAGGTACGTTTTCTCAGAAGGAAAAGGAATTCGTAATGGGGGAATTTGACATGGAGTAACGTTGCCAGGTAACCTGGCCTGCGAACGGACACCTTTAAAATATATATATATATACATATATAAAAATAGGTAGTCGATGACTACAAGTGGCTACTACTGTAAAGTAGAATGAAAATTGTACAGGCTTCATTTGTCTTAAGTGAACAATTACATGTACAAGTGCTCAGGATAACAGGCATTTAATATCATCAAGTAAACTAGAAATACGACTCCCGCAAAAACCTCGCGAAGCTAGTTTTTGAAGAAGTCACAATGCTTTCATATTTTATTCTTTATTTTTTTTTATATTATATATTTTATTTTTTATATTAGCGTAATCCCCATTATTTTATTTCTTATGCTGTGTTTGGTACACAATTAGTGACACCTGGTGCAAATTACAAGATCAGTATACCGCTCAACACAGTGCTTAAAAATTGACCTTCATTTAGCTCTTTCACTGCCACTGAGATTGCACCAGAGGGAATAGAAGTAAAATTATTTATTATCTTGACAGGGAATACAGAGTCGATGATATACACAATAATATTCACTTAACACAAATTGAAAATGATTGTAAATCTTTTGCAGGTGAAATCTTGAAGAGTTGATATGAATGCTTGTGTTTACCACGGTGTAAAAACCTGTGTTTTTTTTCTTTAGTTTTATTTTCTTAGTCTCTACTGCTTTGTCTTCTTTGTTGTACATCACTTTTGAACACAATATGTTTTTACACAGAGGATGAGCTGAACGCTCCAATTATTTTTTGTTTATGTTTTTTTGGTTATAATTGCATGAGATTCATTGTAAGAAGAATCTTCTGATTAGATATTTTATTGTCTACTGCAGTCATTATTTCATTCCCGGGTAACCACAATTGAGAGCATTATGAATAGTGCATGTTTTAATGTGTGTACTCTTTCCAGTTGCAATGGTACCCCCAGTGGTAGATAGAAAAATTCCTCTTCCCTCAAAAGAGATGCCATATCAACAAATTGGGGGTAAAACAATTGGATTCTACAAAAGCTTTGAATAAAGGTTTGGTAATAGTGAGTGCCCACTGTATAGTATGTGGTTGTGCTATTTTTAGGTCATATCATAAAAACAATACATGTAAGAAAGAGTTATTGAAATCTTAATATGTTCAAAAAGATTGCTGCACTACGTACTCCTGTAAAAAAATAATGTGAAATCAACATCAATCAGTCAAAAGTATATACCACATGAAAGTTTAATTGTGCTGTTACAGAAACAGGCAAAATATCCATACCCAACCATAGAATAGTACATTATTTTGAATATATGAAAATTTCTATTATAAAAACTGCAGAAGAAAGATTTAATATAAGGACGGTATTTCATCGAAAAAGTCATGGCAGCCAGAGGTATTGAACTGTAACCAATGACATATAGTAACGAGAAGAACTATCATTATATTATTATCATTATTATTATCATTACTATTATTATTACTGGTATTGATATTATTATTGTTATATTTTTTATGTTAAACATAATATATTTTTATGGGGTGGGATTCATGTGGGATTCAAAGTTATTGTTACTCTACTACTAAAAGCAATACAAAAATCTTCTTAATAGGCTTTCCATCAGAGGTGGTAGTAATCAAAACAGCTCCAAACAATACCATTTCTTCTTAAAGGCTTAGAATCTAGTGCAGTCATTTGTCTAGAAAGTTTGTGTGGAAAATCATTATTGAAAGCATAGGGCATTTAGGAAACTTGAAACACTTGTTACTACATACAGCACACTTGCAATGAATATATGAGAAAGATCATAAACATTTTGGCATTACAAAATTTATTTTCTTCTTTATAAAGTTTTTCCAATGGAAAAGGTTAATTGCATGTTGTGGTTGTTATGAAATATTGATATTTGACATAAAAATAAAGTAAACGGCAGAAAGTAACAAAGTTAATATGTTATGTCTAACTTTGCAAATTAAGGCTTGAATTAACATTTCATTTGTGAAAAAAGGGCAGGGGTTCTAGATAGCAATATTATCAGGAGGGGGGGGGGAAATTGCACTCTAAGGTAAAACTGACCCATTGTGAAAAGGCTATGAAACTTGTCTCTACACAATATTATTGAAACCTTTCAATCAGAGAATACATACATATATATATATATATATATATATATAAAAACGTTAGATAAAGGAAGGACGGACAACTTCTGACGATAAAAAAGTTAAAAAGTTAAAAATTTAATAGAAAAAACGTTTCGGTCTTAGACCTTCGTCAGTTAGTACTGACGTTAGTACTAACCAGTTAGTACTACTGTTTTGATTACTTCGTCAGTAACTGACGAAGGTCTAAGACCGAAACGTTTTTTCTATTAAATTTTTAACTTTTTAACTTTTTTATCGTCAGAAGTTGTCCGTCCTTCCTTCATCTAACGTTTTTAAATTCATTTTTGTGGTGAGGCTTGGACTGTGAATCTTCATTGATCCTCCTGACGCAGTGGCATTCTTTGTTGGCTTGAGGCATTTTATAACCGTTTTTTATATATATATATATATATATATATATATAAATATATATATATATATATATATATATATAGCAAAGAGAAATACTACTCAGAATTCAGTAATCACATTTGCTTTATTTTAAAATGATCACATTGATCACTGATAATATTGCAGAACCAGTACTTTATAGTGACACAGGGTATATATTCTGTTGAAAATGTTTAACATAACTGCTAGATCAAGAAAATTTACAATATTTTCACTGTTGCAATGATATCAGATCACATCGTTATGAATGATTGCTATAACAACTGCAACTCTCTGTGTTGGAAATTACTTCAAACTGGAAACGCTATCGTTTTATTATGAAAAATACCTATTTACATTCTCTTGTAA
Source organism: Ricordea florida (assembly GCA_949710005.1). Classification (NCBI taxonomy): domain Eukaryota; kingdom Metazoa; phylum Cnidaria; class Anthozoa; order Corallimorpharia; family Ricordeidae; genus Ricordea; species Ricordea florida. The sequence goes on along the minus strand of OX453278.1, from coordinate 21,630,735 downwards.
TCTGTTGGTCGTCTTCCGATTCCGGTTTTAGACTAATAGAATTATTTTCCAGAGACATCTCCAATCGTTGAAGTCGTTCTTACTCGGTGTCCCTTCTAAGTCGTTTTGCTAAATGTAGTACACCAATATATTTCGTTATGTAATCGTTCACTCATGTCCTGTATTTCTATCAATAACACATTCAAACTCAAAACTAACTTGATTGAATTCCTGGTCCTTTTCCCTGCTGTTTCGTTTGCCTTTTTCTGGAGCGAGCAGTTGTTGTCTTGGCTGCGATTTCTGTTGTTATTCTCCCTGCTGTCGTTTCTCTATCCCTGCTTTGAGTCGTGCTTTCCTCGTGTTGATTTTCACGGTATTCGAACTTACTCGGCGACGATCTCGTGCTAATATTTCTTGAATATCTTGGAGATCACCTTGCTGGGATGTAATTCCAGGACGAGTGAAATCGGTTTCCACAAAATTTACATTACTTTCAAAAAGGCATCACCGAATAATGGCGGAAATTCAGCGTTCTCAAGTGCGTTACTATTGCCAGGTAACCTGGCCTGCGAACGGACACCTTTAAAATATAGATATATATAAACATATATATAAATATATATATATACATATATAAAAACTCTCGGCTCGATTTACTCGGGCTTGCGAGCCACGTGGTCTGACCGGAACCGACACGATTAGTAACCTCGCTACGCTCGGCCTTCGGCCTCGCTTCGCGAGGAACTAGAAATACGACTCCCGCAAAACCTCGCGAAGCTAGTTTTTAAAGGACTCCTAATTGTTTTTCCTATGAGGGATGAAACCCCAATTTATGTATTTACTTACAATTTATGTATTTACTTACTAGAAATACGACTCCCGCAAAACCTCGCGAAGCTAGTTTGTAAAGGACTCCTAATGGTTTTTCCTATGAGGTATAAAACCCCAATTTACGTATTTACTTATTATTATATTATTTTTACTTTTTGTACTTTCTCATTTTTTGCAATTATCATGATTATTATTATCGTATTATTATCATTATCATTTTTAATATTATTACTGGTATTGATATTATTATTAGTATTGTTATTTTTTATGTTTAACATAATATACTGTTATTGGGTTGGGGTGTATGTCCTAATCTGGGAAAAGGTATTGTTCCTCTACAACTACATGCAATTCTGTTTTTCTTGTGAATAGGGTTTCTATCATAGGAAGTAAAAATTACTCAACTCTGAACAATACCATTTCTTCTTTTAAGCTTAGAATCTAGTCATGGTTGCCACAGCCATAAGATCTTTAAATTTCCTGACTTTTCCCTGACAAATGTAAAATTTCCCTTACCAACTAAATTAGAAAAGTCACAAATTAGTCCTGGTAGTGACCTCCAACCTCCTCTCACAACCAACCTCTCCACCCATTTATTTAATATGCTTTCAGAAAGTCACATACAGTGTACGTGGATTGATAGTTTCTTACGATAACCAATTCATGGAAAAAGGATTGATTTTCTTGGAAACCCAAAATCAGCTTGTCATTTAATTCTACCAATCCAACACATTTCATGTCACATTCTTGACCACACCAAACCAAAGCTGAATTGGCAAGAAATAAATTAGTAGTATTAAATTTCACTTTTCCCTGACTTGATTTGAAATTCCCTTACTTTTCACTGACCTTGAAGAATTTTTTCCCTTACCATTTTCTGACCTGTGGCAATCATGCCAGTGCAGTCATTTGTCCATACAGTTAGTGTGGAAAATCATGATTGAAAGCATAGGGCATTTAGGAAACTTCAAAGACTTGTTATTACATACAGCACCCTTGCAATGAATACATAAAACAGCAAACAGAAAAACAGCTAAAACTTTTAGCATTTCAAACTTTAGTTTCTCCCTTGTAGAGTTTTTCCAATGTAAAAGGTCAACTGCATATTGTGGTTGTTATTAAATATTTGTATTTGACATCATTAAAATGAATTAAACAGCATTAAGGAAAAAGGTTAAGATGTTGTCTTATTTTGCAAATTAGGGCTTAAATTAACTTTTCATTTGTGGGAAAAGGGTGGGTGCTAAGAGAGTAATTCCCAGGAATGCATGGAACTCAAAGGTAAAAACCCATTTTGAAATGGCTATGGAACTTGTCTGTCCCAACGAAACTTTTTAATTACGTAATACATATATGTAGCAAAGAAATAGAGCAAAGAGAAATACTACTCAGAAGTCCGTAACGACATCTGCTTTATTTACAAATAATTGCATTGAACAGTGATAATATTGCAGAACCGGTAACTTATTGTTTGGCATCTATTCTGTTGAAAATGCTGAACATAACTGCTACATCAAACAAATCTACAATATATTTTCACTGTTGCAATGATATCAGATCACATAATTATAAATAATTGCTATCACAACTGCAATCTCTGTATTGGGAATTTCTTTCAAATGGAAGGCAAACGTTTCACTACGAAAAATACCTACTTGCATTCTCATTGCAGTATTAATACTACGTGACTGTCATCTTTCATTTCTTTGCGGTTGGTTTCTGTTTCCCCTTTCCTGGCACTTTTTTCACGACGATATGGTAATCTGTTTTGTCGTTCGTCTTCTGATTCTGTCTGCATGCTGGAAGTCGTTCCTACTCGGTTTCCGTTCTAAGTAATTTTGCTAAATTTTGTTCGCCAATTTCGTTATGTAATCGCTCGCTCATGTCCCGTATACCTAAAACGAGTCGTTGTTTCTACCGATAACAAATTCGATTTCCAATGTAACTTGATGGTATTTTGATGGTATTCCTGGTCCTTTTCCTTGCTGATTCCTTTGCTTTTTTGAGCAAGCAGTTGTTGTCTTAGCTGCGATGTCTCTTGTTATCGTCTCTACCGTCGTTTCTCAATCTCTGCTTTGAGTCGCCGCTTCACGTGTGCCGATTTTTGCGGCATTCAAACTTACTCGACGACGATCTCTCGCCATTCTTTCTTGCATATGTAGCAGATCTTCTTCCTGGGATGTATTTCCAAGACGAGTGAAATCGATTTCCACAAAACTCACATTATTTTCAAAACATCATTCAAGGAATTCCTAATGGCGGAATTTCACATGGAGTAATGTTGCCGGGTAACCTGGCCTGCGAACGGACACCTTTAAAATATATATATATATATATATATATATATATATATATATATATATATATATATATATATATATATATATATATATATATATACATATATAAAAACTCTCGGCTCGGTTTACTCGGGCTTGCGAGCCACGTGGTCTGACCGAAAGCGACACGATTAGTAACCTCGCTACGCTCGGCCTTCGGCCTCGCTTCGCGAGGAATAATAGTTAAGATCAAATGATGGATAAAAATTCCTGAATATTCATTTTAAATCAATGGTTCTTATACAATGTCTTTTGAACCATAACAGTAACACAACAAGAAATAACAACGTTTCTATAGAAAGTTATCCTACTTTCTCATGCACAACCAAACACATTGCACTGGCCATGATGATTCTACATTGCTTTCAATAAATCGGTCTGGGTTATGTCTTAAATACTGAACACCTAAAGCTCTACTTTCCAAGTGATGACTTGAATCACCATACAACTGATGTGATACAGACTTAAAGAAGCAATCACCTCCTCCACCAACATCTAATGGTCTTAAACCAACTCTAAAAAGTCTATTATAAAATGAAAAGCCAAAACTGCAATTAGCTGTGACTGCTCTAGATAATGTACTAGACTGTGAAGTATTCATCATAGGACCTGGGTTCAATTCAACATCCCCTGAGAGTAAAATACAATGCTCTGACACATCATAAGCTACTGTTGTTTCTTTAGATTTAAAGAAATATTTACTGTAGAAACTACCTTTTCTTCGAGTAAACCTGATATTCCATTTCTTATAATTGGAAGCGATGAGATACAAAACAGATGTAATGGGAACTGACTTTTTGAGCATTTTTGTACGCTTTTTTCTCAGTTTTCTACATTTCAATGAATGCATTACTTTTTCATAGGAAATTCTGGATGGTTCCCTTTCTCTAACTCTGCGACTTAAACCTGTAGAACGGAGCGGTCGCGAATGTCTTCCATTTTGGAAGTCTTGAGGTGCCATAGACTGATTTATTATATTTACGTTTATACTAGTAAATGCATCGTCAGTGATTTTATCACGAGTAGGAATACTCCTATCATTATAACCAGATAAAGCTCTCAAATGTGGAAACCATTTGACAAGACCGTATATCAAAATAGTTTGGTAATTGTTTGTGCTGTGAAAGGCATTTGTAATTCCCGTTAGCGAATTATTTGAGTTTCGAAAGACAGTGGACATTTTGGTTGCATTGGGGAATCAATGTTAAGCTTCTTTGTGTCTTGAAAGACATTTTTCGTTCCCAGAAGGGAAAAAAGTGTGTCTCGAAGGACATTTTCTGTTCCCGTATGGGAATTATTTGAGTGTCGAAAGACAGTATCCACCACACGGGGCTGACGAAGCCGTTGGTGTTCCTGAATTGTTGTACAGATCACTCGAGGATCAAATGTGGCAAACAACCACTTCGGTTCGGCGGAAAATCTCCGCAAAGCTTGAGTGAAGCCTAAAACCGCTTTGGGGAAAAACACTTGAAACGTACATTGAGAGCTGTACCTGATTACTGGGGCTAAATAGCACAGAATCATTATCAGAAATAAAGATCTCACCTGCTCGCAAGCGCCTTCTTTCTTGTTAAATGCAATGCAACCAAGAACCACATGGCGAGTAAAACTACTTTTACTGCCGATGATATTTCGACAAGGCGCGCAACATCGTCGCTGGGCCGTCGCTATTGATCGCTCACCTTCGCGTCGACGATGACTCCCGACTGCGAAAGACACGAGTTTCGAAACAGAGCAGACATTTTTTCACTTCCATTAGGGATCAATGTTGAACTCATTTGTGTCTCGTAAGACATGTTTGGTTCATTCGGAAAAAAGTGCATCGCGAAGGACATTTTCTGCTCACCACGATAGTCGACGATAACAACATGCATCGGTACGGTGTCGGATGTGTCCGTCAAAATCCCGAGCACTGTTCGCAAGGTTAGAACTACTTACACTCACTCAAAAGTGCCAGCATAGTGTCTACTACTCGTACGAGTAGTAGCCACAAAAACTCTCGGCTCGATTTACTCGGGCTTGCGAGCCACGTGGTCTGACCGAAAGCGACACGATTAGTAACCTCGCTTCGCGAGGAATAAATATATATACATATATAAAAACTCTCGACTTGATTTACTCGGGCTTGCGAGCCACGTGGTCTGACCGGAACCGACACGATTAGTAACCTCGCTATGCTCGGCCTGTAGTAGCCGTAGTAGCCGTACTACTTGTAGTACACGTAGTACTTGTAGTAGCTGTAGTATTTGTAGTACCTGTAGTAGCTGTAGTACCTGTAGTAATTGTAGTAGCTGTAGTACTTGTAGTAGCTGTAGTACTTGTAGTACCTGTAGTACTTGTAGTAGCTATAGCAGCTGTAGTAGCTGTAGTAGCTGTAGTAGGTGTAATAGCTGTAGTACCTGTAGCACCTGTAGTAGCTGTAGTAACTGTAGTACATGTAGTAGCTGTAGTACTTGTAGTACCTGTAGCACTTGAAATACTTGCAGTAGGTGTAGAAGGTGTAGTAGGTGTAGTAACTATAGTACCTTCAGTCCTTGTAGTATCTGTAGTACCTGTAGTAGCTGTAGTAGCTGTAGTACCTGTAGTACCTGTAGTACTTGTAGTAGCTGTAGTAGCTGTAGTACCTGTAGTACCTGTAGTAGCTGTAGTAGCTGTAGTACCTGTAGTAGCTGTAGTACCTGTAGTACTTGTAGTGCTTGTAGTACCTGTAGTACCTGTAGCACTTGTAGTACTTGTAGTAGCTGTAGTAGCTGTAGTATTTGTAGTACCTGTAGTAGCTGTAGTACCTGTAGTAGCTGTAGTACTTGTAGTACTTGTAGTAGCTGTAGTACTTGTAGCACATGTAGCACCTGTAGTAATTTTAGTACCTGTACTACTTGTAGTACCTGTAGTAGCTGTAGTACCTGTAGTACTTGTAGTAGCTGTAGTACCTGTAGTACTTGTAGTAGCTGTACTAGCTGTAGTAGCTGTAGTAGTTGTAGTAGCTGTAGTAGCTGTAGTAGGTGTAGTACCTGTAGTACCTGTAGTACTTGTAGTAGGTGTAATAGCTGTAGTACCTGTAGTAGCTGTAGTTGCTATAGCAGCTGTAGTAGCTGTAGTAGCCGTAGTTTCTGTAGTACTTGTACTAGCTGTACTAGCTGTAATAACTGTAGTACTTGTAGTAGCTGTAGTAGCTCTAGTAGCTGTAGTACCTGTAGTACTTGTAGTAGCTGTAGCAGCTGTAGTAGCTGGAGTAGCTGTAGTACTTGCAGTACCTGTAGTAGCTGTAGTAGCTGTAGTAGCTGTAGTAGCTGTAGTACCTGTAGTACTTGTAGTAGCTGTAGTACCTGTAGTACAGCTACTACAGCAACTACAGGTACTACTGCTACTACAGTTACTACAGCTACTACAGCTACTACAGCTACTACAGCTACTACAGGTACTGCAAGTACTACAGCTATTACAAGTACTACAGCTATTACATCCACTACAGCTACTTTAGCAACTACAGGTACTACTACAGTTACTACAGCTAGTACAGCTACTACATGTACTACAGGTACTACAAGTACTACAGCTACTACAAGTACTACAGCCTCTACACCTATTACAATTACTACAGGTACTACAGGTACTACAGGTACTACAGGTACTACAGCTAATACAAGTACTACTGGTACTACATCTAGTACAAGTAATACAGCTACTACAAGTACTAGAACTACTTCAGGTACTACAGCTACTACAAGTAATACAGCTACAAACTACAAGTACTAGAACTACTACAGGTACTACAGCCACTACAAGTAATACAGCTACTACAAGTACTTCAACTACTACAGGTACTACAGCCACTACAAGTGCTACAGCTACTACAGCTACTACAGGTACTACAGCTACTACACCTACTACAAGCACTACAAGTACTACAACTACTACAGCTACTACAACTACTACAGCTACTACAACTACTACAGCTACTACAGGTACTATAGTTACTACAGGTATTACAGGTACTACAGCTACTACAAGTACTGAAGGTATTACAGGTACTACAGGTACTACAGGTACTACACCCACTACACCTACTACACCTACTACAAGTACTACAAGTACTACAGGTACTACAGGTACTACAGCTACTACAGTCTTACGTATTGGGTCGTTTCGTTAGGGTGTTTCCAAAGTAGACGGAGAACTCAACCAACCTTTATTATTTTAGAACTACAGAACCAAAAGTGAACTTTGCCCTCCGATGCACAAAGCATCTTGTGAGCACAAGGTATGACGTCATACACCACATACACGTACTACAGGTACTACAGGTACTACAGGTACTACAGGTACTACAGGTACTACAGTTACTACAAGTACTAAGGGTACTACAGCTACTAGATTTACTATAGCTACTACAGCGACTACCGGTACTACGGGTACTACTAGTACTACAGGTACTACAAGTACTACAGGTACTACAGGTACTACAGGTACTACAGGTACTACAGTTACTACAGCTATTACAGGTACTACAACTACTACAAGTACTACAGCTACTACACCTGCTACAAGTACTACACGTATTACAGTCACTACAGGTACTAGAGCTACTACAGCTACTAGAAGTACTACAGGTACTACAGCTACTACACCTACTACACGTTCTACAGGCACAACAGGTACTACAGCTACTACAGCTACTACAGGTACTACAAGAACTATAGGTGCTACAGGTACTACAGCTACTACAAGTACTACAGATACTACAGCTACTACAAGTACTACAGATACTACAGCTACTACAGCTACTACAAGTACTATAGATTCTATAGCTACTACAGCTACTACAAGTACTACAGCTACTACAAGTACTAAAGCTACTACAAGAACTACAGCTACTACAAGTACTACAGCTACTACAAATACTAAGCTACTACAGCTACTACAGCTACTAAAGGTAGTACAGGTACTACAGCTACTTCAGCTACTACAAGTGCTACAGCTACTACAAGCACTACAGGTACATAGGTACTACAGTTACTACACCTACTACAAGTACCACAACTACTACAGCTACTACAGGTACTACACCTGTACTAATGGCAGACGAAAGTTTAGACAAAAATCATATCAAGTTAACCGACCTCGACACTAAACTATAGTTAAAAACGTTTGTTAATTCCTTCGCAATATTTTAGAATGCTTTTACAGTTTAAAGTGAAATGAAAGTACTAAACGGGAGCCCCGCTTTTAGGCTCTGCTAAATCTATATATTAAACATTAACAAACACTACATTTATGATTTAGAGTAAAATGGCCTTTCTTAATGTTTGCCAAGAAGATGTTTTAGATCACCAAGTTTTGGAACACTTTTGATTTGTTGTTACTTTACTTTACGTTTATTTCTTAGGGTTTAAATGTAGATCATTGTTATAGAAGAATGCTATGTAATAAGGTTGTTGCACTTTCTTTGAAAACGAAAAAGAGTAACCAAAAATTTTTGCTTTTGGAACGAACTTCGTAGCTATTGGGAAACTGTTGATAGTTTTTAATTAAACATCCAATTTTATACTACACAAAACCATAACAAATGATGAAGATGTGAAGCAATATGAAGCAATTATTATCTTAATCACCATTATCATCATGATTTTTAATGGACGGAAATTACAAAATTGAATGGGAGAGGGGGAGGAGAGGGGGAGGAGAGGGGGAGGAGAGGGGGAGGAGAGGGGGGAGGAGAGGGGGAGGAGAGGGCTGAGGTGGATTTTCGAGCTGCAAGCAATTTTTTGTTTTGCCTCGTTTTTCATACAGGGGATTGTTTTCGGAAAAAGGGTGACACCTTAGTTGAAAAAAACAAACAATTCTACCGTGCTAATCTCTTGGCGCTAGGGTAGTTGCCTCTCCATCCACTCAAATTGAAGAGCTCAGTTTTACCACTTGAAATATCTTGCCTTTTTACAAATCAAAAGAAAGAAAGCCAATAATTTGTCGTCTGGAAACGAAAGCGTCAGAACTAGTTGTAGACAATTCAACCAATAATTCAGCTTTCAATGTGAACAAGATTTCTGTGTTCGGAAAAAGCATCGTTTTCACGGACTCCTGAGATGATCGTCAGGTTAAAGAGTACAACCCAGAAACAAAAGCATGCAGTTACCGTTATCATTGGATCCGGCCAAGAAAGAAGTGCAGATGGCTCAGAAAAATCAGCTTCTTTCATCCAAGTACATAGAATTTGCACTTACGAAAAATCACTTTTTGTAACCGATGTTGCAGCTAGCACTATTAAGCTCGTAAAAGGCCTTTCTCAAACTGTGTTACTCCTTAAAACCCTTCGTTGCCTATATGCATTTGACATTTCCATCAGTCACGATCAACTGGTTAATAAAATTATTATTGTCAACGTGGTGCAATGTGGCTCCAGCTTTTCACCAACGATGCGAATAAAGAAACAGTGGAGTCAAATTTCTCCCCGATCGCAAAATTCATTCTGTATATTTTGTTGCCACAAAAAGTTAGATCTTGTCGTCGGTGTTTGTGAAACCTTCACTCAAACACACATTTTGGTTTTAATGCGAGCATCCATGCCGATACTCTGCAGTTTGAGAGCAATGCTACATCTTTTGCGAGTAGGAATAGATTGCTCTCTTATTCCAGAGCACGTTCCTATACAAAGTTGATTCTAACCCACTCGCAGTAAAACAAGCATTTTTGTCGTTGAATCCAGTTAAATCAATAGCGAGGGTAGACTATCGCTTTGACATTAAATAAGTGCATTTTTTGTACGCTTTACTTTCACTACCACGGTGTAAGTCACGTTCCAAGTAGCTATAGCAGAACGCCTCTTCCTCAAAAGTGGTAATTGCCGCTATTGTAGCCGGTTCTCCCTTAACCAATCGGTAAGATTAAAAACTGCCTCCAAGCAAAAGTGGCTCTTTTCAATTTATGAGCCGAAATTCGCACACTGTTTATAAAGTTGTCTGTTTTTACGACCAATTGAACTTTGTGTTTGAATCGAAGATCTACCTAATTCACGTTTTGTAAAGTTCTCAAACATCTCTCAGTGGAACAATGCTTAAGAGATAAACATGCATCTGTTTGCTATTGATGAGCGATTTTCAAAACTAATTACACTTTTCATTCGCAGATGTTAATGATATGGGATTTCCGACCTTCCCTTTGTCAAGAAAGACAAAACTTTTGCGAATTCAATTTTGGAACGGTTCCCGTTTAACTTGGCTTGATACTCTTTTTGTCTCTGAGTTTGTAAGCTGAACGTTCAGTGCCAACACTTTGTGAACAGTTTGTTTGCTTTCAGTTTAACCTTTCACATACACATTGGGTTTATTTGAAGCTCGTGTATTGTTTTGTTTACTAAGTTCCTGGGTTGTTGTTTTTCGGCCAGTGTCAATGACTATCGCACACTTCTTCGCACACTTTTCACTAACCACGGAATAACGAGTATTTGTCGTAACAATCCTTCAAGGTATACTTTCCAACGAGTCAGATGTTGTTGACAAAAAGATCGAAAAGTTTGTCTGTGTCTACAATCAAGCGAAAGTTTTCCAAAAATGGTTGTCAAGTTGGCTTATTATCTTCAACGTGTTTGAGAACACGAAACATACTCTTGATTATACTGCCAAATATAGTTTTCTAGTTTTCCACATTTCTTTTTCAGGCGCCAAATTTTACACAATACTTTCTTGATGGAACTTTTTAACCTCTCAAGGTAGCGTAGTTGTTCAGCGTCTCGGACCATTTCTGCTTCTTTTTCTTGCAATATCATACAACGGATACATCTATCCAATGAATACGCGTCTTTGGCCTCGCCTGTTTGTTTATACCACGTTCCAGTTCACCACAATATCGATCCCTAAGCTCGATCAGACATGGTATCACTTTCTCACCCAAAGACAGTCGGTTAAAACGATAGTATAATGCGTCCATGTAGTTGGTTGATCATTTATTCCATCCATGCAGTTACTTTTATTTCATAAATCGTCAGCAGAAACGTTGAGTTTCTTGTGTGCTGGTTTTTGTTATTCCGGTTTAACAGGAAAAAAAATTTCGGTGGTTAAAGGAAAGCGCCTAAAAGTATTTCTCGTACAAACCTGTATCTGATCTTCAAGAATCCTGTTTCTCTTGTTCCCAAAAGAACTAACGTATTCATACATTCATAACGTCAGTGACTTCTCATTGGTCGATGATGATGTCATCGTTCTCTCATTGGTCGATCGTGATGTCATCGTTCTCTCATTGGACCACAGCTCTTTCCATTGTTCTCGATAGCTATATATTTGCGATACCACCCGAATGGTTGGGCGGACACGTAACAGTACGCTAGCTATAACACACTTCTCTCTTCAAAACTAGAAATACGACTCCCGCAAAAACCTCGCGAAGCTAGTTTTTGAAGAAGTCACAATGCTTTTATATTTTATTTTTTATATCAGCGTAGTCCCCATTATTTTATTTGTTATGCTGTGTTTGGTACATAATTAGTGACACCTGGTGCAAATTACATGATCAGTATACCGGTCAACACAGTGCTTAAAAATTGACCTTCATTTAGCTCTTTCACTACCAATGAGATTGCACCAGAGAGAATAGAAGTAAAATTATTTATTATCTTGACAGGGAATACAGAGTCAATGAAGTACCACAATATTCACTTAACACAAATTGAAAATGATTGTAAATCTTTTGCAGGTGAAGTCTTGAAGAGTTGATATGAATGCTTGTGTTTACCATGGTGTAAAAACCTGTTTTTTTTTTTATTTTTAATCTCTACTGCTTTGTCTTCTTTGTTGTACATCCTTTTTAAACACAATATGTTCTTACAATGAGGATGAGTTGAATGCCAGTCCAATTATTTTTTGTTTATGTTTTTTGGTTATAATTGCATGAGAATCATTGTAAGAAGAATCTTCTGATTAGATATTTTATTGTCTACTGCAGTCATTATTTCATTGCTAGGTATCCACAATTGAGAGCATTATGAATAGTGCATGTTTCAATTTGTGTACTCTCTTCAGTTGCAATGGTACCCCCAGTGGTAGATAGAAAAATTCCTCTTCCCTCAAAAGAGATGCCATATCAACAGAAGTGCGAGATACAATGTCATTACATCAAAAAAAAAAATTGGGGGTAAAACAATTGGATTCTACAAAAGCTTTGAATAAAGGTTTGGTAATAGTGAGTGCCGACTGTATAGTATGTGGTTGCGCTATTTTTAGGTCATATCATAAAAACAATACATGTAAGAAAGAGTTATTGAAATCTAAATAAGTTGAAAAAGATTACTGCACTATGTACTCCTGTAAAAAAATAATGTGAAATCAACATCAATCAGTCAAAAGTATATACCACATGAAAGTTTAATTGTGCTGTTACAGAAACAGGCAAAATATCCATACCCAACAAGAGATTATATTATTTTGAATATATGCAAATTTCTATTATAAAAACTGCAGAAGAAAGATTTAATATAAGGATGGCATTTCATCGAAAAAGTCATGGCAGCCAGAGGAATTGAACTGTTACCAATTATATATAGTAATGAGAAGCACTATCATTATATTATTATCATTATTATTATCATTACTATTATTATTACTGGTATTTATATTATTATTATTACTATTGTTATATTTTTATGGGGTGGGATGCATGTCCTAACCTTTGTAAAGGTATTGTTACTCTACTACTACAAGCAATACAAAAATCTTCTTAATAGGCTTTCCATCAGAGGTGGTAGTAATCAAAACAGCTCCAAACAATACCATTTCTTCTTAAAGGCTTAGAATCTAGTGCGGTTATTTGTCTATAAAGTTTGTGTGGAAAATCATTACTGAAAGCATAGGGCATTTAAAAAACTTGAAACACTTGTTACTACATACAGCACACTTGCAATGAATATGTGAGAAAGATCATAAACATTTTGGCATTACAAAATTTATTTTATTCTTTATAAAGTTTTTCCAACGTAAAATGTTAACTGTATGTTGTAGTTGTTATTAAATATTGATATTTGACATCATAAAAATGAAGTAAACAGCAGAAAGTGACAAGGTTAATATCTTAATTACGGCTTGAATTAACATTTCATTTGTGGGAAATGGGCCAGGTTTTTTAGATTGCAATATTATCAGGGGGGGGGGTCCTTGAACTCTAAGGTAAAACTGACCCATTGTGAAAAGGCTATGAAACTTGCTGTCTATGCGTAATATTATTGAAACCTTCCAATCAGAGAATACATACATGATCGCATTGTTCACTGATATTGCAGAACCAGTACTTTATAGTGACACTGGGTATATATTCTGTTGAAAATGCTAAACATAACTGCTAGATCAAGAAAATTGACAATATTTTCACTGTTGCAATGATATCAGATCACATCGTTGTAAATGATTGTTATAACAACTGTAACTCTCTGTGTTGGGAATTTTTTCAAAATGGAAACGCTATCGTTTTATTATGAAAAATACCCACTTACATTCTCTTGTAATCTGTTGGTCATCTTCCGATTCCGTTTTTAGACTAATAGAATTATTTCCAGAGACATCTCCAATCGTTGAAGTTGTTTCTACTCGGTTTCCCTTCTAAGCCGTTTTGCTAAATTTAGTACGCTAATATATTTCGTTATGTAACCGTTCACTCATGTTCTCTATTTCTATCAATAACACATTCAAATTCCAAACTAACTTGGTTGAATTCCTGGTCCTTTTCCCTGCTGTTTAGTTTGCCTTTTTCTAGGCGAGCAGTTTTTGTCTTTGCTGCGATGACGGATGTCTGTCGTTATTCTCCCCGCTGTCGTTTCTCTATCCCTGCTTTGAGTCGTGCTTTCCTTGTGTTGATTTTCACGGTATTCGAACTTACTCGGCGACGATCTCGAGCTAATCTTTCTTGAATATCTCGGAGATCATCTTGCTGGGATGTACTTCCAGGACGAGTGAAATCGGTTTCCACAAAATTTACATTTCTTTCAAAAAGGCATCACCGAATTCGAAATGGCGGTTCAGCAGTTCTCAAGTGCGCTACTATTGCCAGGTAACCTGGCCTGCGAACGGACACCTTTAAAATATATATATATATATATATATATATATACATATATAAAAACTCTCGGCTCGATTTACTCGGGCTTGCGAGCCACGTGGTCTGACCGGAAGCGACACGATTAGTAACCTCGCTTCGCGAGGAATCATTAAATATTCAATACTGCTACTAACCTCATTCAATACAAGACATGGCGTCAACCTCTCCATTCTGACTCCCACTTCCCACACAAACCCTCCCACCCCATATCCCTCCCTCCTCTCTCGAATACACCGGCATATGATTTGAATAAATTGGTCTATCCTTCTGTCTATATTACTTACTAGAGTGCCTCACATGGTACCAAATTGCCTCACATGGTACCAAATTGCCTCACATGGTACCAAAGTGCCTCACATGGTACCAAAGTGCCTCCCATGGTACCAAATTGCCTCACATGGTACCAAAGTGCCTCGCGTGTTATGGATTTCGGGAACATCGACCAACTGAGCATGCTATTCTTGATATCATTAGTAAAATTGAAGATTATATGGATTTCTGCAGATTTTTTTCATTGATCCACAAAAAGGATTTGATACTGTTGATGACGCGATCCTTCTTCATAAGCTCAATCATTATGGAATCCGTGGCACAGTACATGACTGCTTTTCATCTTATCTGTCTGCACGTCAACAGACTACACAAATACGCCCACACATATCAACTCGTGAATCAAAACCAAAAGCAATATATAAAATATTTTAGGGGTATTAATTGATAATCATCTCAATTGGAAAAATGACATTAGCTATATTGCAACTAAAATTAGCAGAAACGTTGGAATTATAATTATCTAGATTAAGGCATTTCATTCCATATTTAACTCTGCTTCATATATGCAAATCCTTAATTGAGCCACTGATCACATATGGACTTATTGCATGGGGCCAAGCTGCTAATACTCATTTAGACAAAATACTTATTTTACGTATACAGAAACGAGCTTTTCGTCTCATGAATTTCGCCCCCTGCCGCTTTCACATGCTATACCTCATTTCAACCAATCTAAAATTCTGCCAGTTAGCATGCTTTACTTCAAATCTCTAGCTTCTCTTATGTATGATGTCCATGATAACTCTACTCCATCTAACATACTGAATCTTTTCACACCTGTTCAAAAAATACATCAATATAACGCGCGCTCATCTTAGCTCGGTAACTACTATATCAAGTACTTTAGACGTAATCAGCAAAAAAACTTGTTTTCAAGAATCGCAGCTCAGGTTTATAGATATAAAAGAGAAGTTCAAGAAATGCTTTTTTCAGATGCTTGAAACAAAGGACAGTTACCCTGACATATATACGATACTAAATATTCAGCAATAATGAAGTTCTCCAAATCTGAAAATAAAATCTTGACCTCCCATCATCTCTTCTTTATTTTTTTCAAATTTAGTCCAATCATTTTTTTTCTCAAACAATTTCATTGCCGATGACATCTTTATATATTACTAAGAGTCCTTAACTATGTTATATCTATATTATGTAACAAATGTCCTCCACACAGTCGGCCTAGACTAGCTAAGCTATTTGCTGACTGTGTGGTTAGATTGTATTTGTTCTTCAAAAACAAATAAAACTCTTACTGTTACTGTGTTACCAAAGTGCCTACTTAATGTTACCATAGTGACCGACAATGTTACCCAAGTGCCTTAAAGATTACAGAAGTGCCCTACGAGTTACCAAAATACCCTATCAGGGTTACAGAAGTGCCTTACAATCTTACAGAAGTGTCCTTGAATCTAGCTCTCTCTCTCTCCCTCGCTCCCTCTCTCTCTCGCTCCCTCTCTCTCTCTCTCTCTCTCTCTCTCTCTCTCTCTCTCTCTCTTGCACGTTTACAGTGTCCTTTTTGGCTGAACATTGAGACTTTGCCGCAAGAATGTCAGAATCCTTGGCCAGGCATCATCTTGAGCGCGTGCATGCGCACTCATTTCTCCTCCCATTACCAAATTTGAATGACCAATGTGTGACGTAGTGTTCTTCCTAAGCGTTGCATAAGAATGTGGGGTGTATGGCGGCTCAATGAGGTGGCCCGCGTTGGGATAACACAGAATAGAACACAAATACCCATTGCCTTGCTTCTCCATACGTTCAAATACCTGTGCCACACTAAAGTCGTTGTTGACATTGAGGTCATCTGTTCCATAGATGAGTAGAATGGGGCATGAAATATTTTGAGATGGTGCTATGGCGGAGTACATGGAATCAGACCCGTTATCCTCTTTGGCGACAGGAAAACTGAAGCGTAGTATAAAACCATCCTCTGTAATGGCCCCGCTATTAAGATCCAGCGGTAGAATTTTCGATTGTTTTCCTTTATACGTGAATGGCACTAGGCTAGCAGTTGATTGTGGTGAGATGGCCACCACGGATTTTATCACATCAATATTAAAGCTTGCCAATAATATAGCAGCCCATGCTCCCCAGCAGATAGCATGTACACCAATACCATGCCTCAGGACATTTGGGTGGTTACTGAGCCATCGAGCGGCCTCTTCAAAGTAGTCTACCTCCAGAAAAGCGAGGGGACGTGGAAGGTCATCATAGGCAAAGTAAGCCAACGCTAGAGCAGCAAAACCACGAGAGGCCAAAAGAGCGGCCTTGAATTCCACAAGACCCCCAACTCCACCCAGCAGATCTATCACACCTACATAGGACATAGGGCATAGGTTAACACTTGATCTCTGATGTGATACACACACGTTATTGACCAGGCATGACATCAAGATGACTCCTATTGGCCAAGTTCTCTTTTGCCTTTTTATTGCCGGAAACGTAGTCCAAGTCAATAACAGCGCAAATGAAAAAGAGGCCAATATCAAGCCATTTTTACCAAACAAGCTTGGTCAGTAAAAGATTTTGATATTGTATTATTTGCATTGCTTGGCGGGACAACGCGAAAATTTCCAAGCGGCAAGATAGGCCAATCCTGCACACTCAGGTAGCAAGAAACTCTGGATGCACCTTATCTTGCGCGTTCGCGGAACCAACTATAAATTATAATAACTAGTATGTATAGACTGTATAGCCCTTGCCTTAGCTACGATTTAAACTTAACGTGCCACCGGGTTTTCTCTCTCGTCCTTTGAAGTTTAACTCTCAGTCCATTGATTGGCAGTAGTTATACCCAATGTCAGACAGATCATCTATCTGAGACGAAATTGGGAAAACTACAGCTGTTCGTCAAATAATTCGCCTCTTTATAAAAACTGCAGACAACTAGAAAAGTGGTCCAGAAGACAAACAGCCCGCGCTTGTTTGTCAAAACAGAAGAGCAATCCGCTTGCCCCTTACATACAGAGACCAACCGAACTGCACACCTGGAACGGAGGACAGTGCCATATACTTGTTAAACGTCGTCTATTTTCCGCGAGCGAAAAAGGAAATAGGAGACGTTTGAAAGGAGGCTAGCAAACCTACCCTTCTTTTACAAGGTTTATCCAAAACAAATTAAACAAATAATCTGTCTGAAACATTTATATTAGAGATACGATTCGTCACAAATTTTATATCGAGGCACTTTTTTTTTGTATCCGTCTTTTTTCTTTCACAATATTTTGTCCAATTTGCGTGACTCGAATATTCCCAGCGGTCAAAGCGGAGTGGAGAAAAAATAATTTCTATTAATAGCAATGAGAGCTTTTACATTCACAGCAACTGATAAAGGTCATACAGAGAATATAAACAACTTATTCAATCAAGAAATTCAAAATAAAGTTAAGTGCAGTAATATCCCAATATTATATATCACCAGTAAGTATGGGTTTTTTTATCGCAATGCCTCCTCTCGGCCAAGCCAGAGTGGGGAGAATCAATGCGTGACGACTAAAACCAAGAGCTGCAAAGCTCGGGCATGTGCAGCTGTGAAGGGTATGGATTTCTAGCAGTTTAATCTGGGATAGGGTATAGAAATCAGAGAGTTTGTGTTGCTAAAATTGTTTATCATTTTCCAGAAAAACTGATCAATTGGTTAACGATGGCCGTGTTTTCGAGACTGTTTTTGCAAGTCGCTAAGCGAGTAACAACCGGAAATCTGGTGATAACTGTTCCTTCTCCAGCTCGCTTAAAGCGAAGCGAGTGGGCAAACTTCAGAAGAATTCTGAATAAATTTAAGTTACCACACTAGCTAGCTTAAGCGAGTTGGCAATTGAATTGCTCCAGTGAGAAGACATTTGCTGACCTTTTTCTGATAAGGCTGTCAAATTTGAGGTTAAGCGCGCTTCCTGCGCTCATACAGCGAAACTTCAGTGGTCTGGGTAAAAGCGAAACAAAATGAGCAATTTCTCTTTCCATGTTACTAAAAGCGTTCTCTCTGCAAATAATGTTACACCAAGCCATGTTAGTTGAGCTTTCATCTCCAAAGTTTAGAAAATCAAAGTATCCCGTTAACACTGCACGAAAAAATGGATTTAAACAGGTTTGCAACAGAAGTAAATATGATGCAAATTTAGCCCTCTAAATTTGACCAAAATTTTCACCAGAAGTAATTATGATGCAAACACAGATGTTTATTCTGTTGAAATTACGTGCAAATACGACGTAAACCTGAAATCTACTTTATATTTGCTTCGTATTTGATACCTCCGCAAATCAACAAATCCGGTGTACATTCACTCCAGATTTGTTCTCTGTGGAAAAATAATGTTTGCTTTCTGCAAAAATCTAAGCAAACATGTTGCAAATTTATATGTATGCATCACTGTTTTCCAACGTTTACCCAAACTACATCCAAAAACTTTAGCGTACGTTTTACTCATGTAACATGTGCAAATATTTACTTTTGGACAAAGTTTGCATTACTTCCAAATAACCAGATTTGCGAGTGTTTTTGCACATTTGCTTTCGGTATACTGATAGTATTCGTTATGATGAGGAATGAACGTTCGAAACGCCATCTTTTTGACGTGACAATGTCAACCTAGTTGACTAAACAATTTTCCAACTTCCACTCCGCAACCGACAGAGCATCAGTCCACTTTAAAGGAAAAGTAACCCCTTAACAAATTTTGACCATGAACTGAGGAATTGCAAAGGCAATAAGAAAGGAAAGAAGGGTAATCTAAAGTGTGTATAATGAACACAAGTCATGGGGTGGATAAAGATCCCCCCTGAAAGCATAAACTTTATTTCAAAGAGAATTTGGAATTAACACTATTTTACATCAGTTCAATTATACCATGTGATAGAAAATACAATCAATCAGAGTACAGATCGACTAGTTGACGGTTTTTAAAGAATCGGTTTGAGCAATGTCACCACCAAATTTTTCCACTCGCATTTATTAGTCTTGTTTTGTATTTTCTTTATAAAACACTGCATTACACTAAAAAAGAGTGACATTGGGTAAGCCATTCAAACAATTTTTCTTTCCAAAACGTAGAAAGCACGTCAGCAAGATAACAAAGTTTTACTAAATTTCAACGAATTAGTAAAAAATAAAGATAAATTCAAGTTTAAGGTAAAAATGATCTTAAGAAACTTGAGAATTATGCCCTATGAAACAACACTTATTGACGTACTAGCAACAGTCATGTCTCTGTTCTTGTCACACAAAATTCAAGATTTGAATTAGCTTTTGTACTAAGTAATGGTAGGTACTAGCTCAAAGTACACGAAAGAACAATGAACAGTAACTAGTTGTTTGATTACAATGTAGCCTTCTCCTTTGGCAAAGTCCACTGTGACTTAGCATGATATATTTACTAGACTGGACTAAGGTACCATTCATATTACCACATGCTCATCATGCACATGAGCTCCTCTATTTGCCGTACACTGTCCTTTCCCAGTCAGTTCTCTTAGGCCTTCGGTTCATTCACAACAGCGTTTTTCCCTCCCACCCACCTTTTGTTCTGACTGGAACCTTTGTTTAGCTCTTTCGATTATAAATTATGTTCACTATATATTTAGCATGACCAGAATGTATTTCAAGCAGATCATTATTTTATTCTTCTACATCTAAATGTATGTTGAAGATTAATCATTTATATTATGGTGTTATACTGGACTAGGTCTTATTCCTTCATTAAGTTCCTGGGATGTGAAACTACTGTCTTGCTTCCCAATAAAAGTAGTGGCAGGGAAGTGTAACCCCTAGCTGCACTTTACCCCACAGTAAGGCTTAGCCCTTGGAGACAGGTCTGGAAAAATGTCCACTCCAGGGTGTGGACCCCCGGTCACACCTGATCTGTACTCCACCCAGAATGGCCACCGCTCCTGGTTCCCCTTAGTTCCTAGTGACTGGGGTATATGGGCCTCACCCCCAGAGACTACCAGGACTCCTGTCTAGGGTGGCTTCCCCCGGTACCACTCAATCTTGTCTCCCCCCAGGAGGGCTTCTCTCCTGGTCCCCTTACCCCTAGATTTAAGTGCTTCCCTGCCACCAGAGTTTTGCCCATTACCTATTGTGTGCTTTCTGTGTGGTACCTGGCATAGAGCCTTTATGCAAAAACACTGCAAATTGGAAGAGTTTATTAACTCAGTTATTAAAAAATGATAACTACAGTGTTCATGTAGTGCTACTGTTGCCATGGCCAAAATCTCAAAAGAAGAAAGAAAATCATAAGAGCACAACATGCTAAATCCTTTGTTAGAAGTCTTCCAGTCTGGACCAAAACTGATCCCAATACAAAAACGTTATCTACTTTGTGAGTGCTGATACACCAGGGATTCACCATCAGGTCTTGACACCTCATTTCACTGCCATTTTAAATAAGTAAAGTGACGTTCAGCAGTGATTAAAAGCAAAAGAACCAGATCCACTCTGCATCATGTCTTTTGGGATCCAGAGCTTCTCTTTCAAATGACCTACACGGGAATGGTATTTACTGCAGAAATAACATGGTCCATGACCAAAACTTGTCGCCCATTATTTGTATTCACTACAAAGTTTGCTTCGGCTAACTTAACAGATGAAACATCTGTCCTGTCCCGTTTCCGGTGCGCTGCCTAAAGATGAAAACATCTGGGCAACTACAAGCTTCCACCTACTCTGCAGTCAACACACACTTGTGAAATTTAAGTGATTGACCAATGTTGAGTTTAGCCTTTGGTATTTACCTTTCTAATCATGATGATTTCATACAGTGAGTCTGGAAAAATTACTACCTCCGCCAATCATTGAATTTACCTTACAAGGGAAGCTTCCGCTAACTTAACAGATGAAACATCTGTCCTGTTCCGTTTCCGGTGCGCTGCCTTAAGATGAAAACATCTGGGCAACTACAAGCTTCCACCTACTATGTAAGGAAAACTGAATTAAAGGTAAATATTTCACCATCACTTTTCTGTAGTTCCAAGCTCGCAAAGGAGGTCATTTGAAAAAAGAAACCCTGCTAGTATGACCAGAAACAGTGGTTTTGGCTTTCAGTTGAGCCTGAAGTAAATAACAATTCTCCTACAGAATGTGAAATCCTTACTTGTGCAGTAAAATATGTCATACAATAGTCAAATCCACCTTATAAATTTAAATTTATAGCCAGGTCATTTTAAAAACAGAAGAAAAATAACCTAAGATCGGACAGAGTGGACTTGGCTTTCAGTCAAGCTAAAGCAAAACTTCAGTAACTTATCAGTAATTTTATTAGAAAGCTATTTTTTTAAAATAAAGGTCTCAATATTAAAATCATTAAAACACTTTTACCCTTTAAGCCCCAATATTCAAAGACAAAATTTCCCTAATAATCTCCACGCATTAGTTGAGAGAATTAATTTGTTGAAAGATGAAACCCTTCTCCTTGTGGTGTTTATTTTGTTGTCATAATCTTTCCTTTAATGAAGTAATGATGTTGTGAGGGGAAAACTGTTTTGGGTGATTCTTGGGGCTTAAAGGGTTTGTAGCCCTGCCACAGTGTCCTTGACAGTGTGATATAAAGTTTTAGTTAGTGGTGGTATGACAACCAATAGAGAGAAGGAGTATGATGTCACTTTACCATGGTAGCAACATTTCTGGATCACAACAGTGGGAAGCTTAAGCAACAACCACAGCGATGGCAACGAACGGCAGAAAAGAAATCAGTTTATTATATAAACACCAATGAAATACTAGGTGAGCTTTCTTGCAAAAACTTGATATCTTCACAGGTGAAAATAACATGTTATCTTCACATGTGAAAATATCACCTTTGCTATGGCTTGATAATAAATTGGGCCTTTCACAAAACTGTTAAAGTGAAATGGCTTGGTATTTCATTGGTGTTTACATAATAAATAGGACATTACATGGCTGCTTGGAGATACAAAATTTCTCTTCTTGTTCAACAGTTGAAGAGAAATGTCTTATCTCTGCGCGGCCATGTAATATCCTCTATTTATGTTAGCAAAACAACAACTTTGCATGTGCATCACGTTTTTTTGTACATTTCTTATCCATCGTTGCAAGTCTGCAACTAGAAACTTCCTAATTTCACGTCACTGGTTTATGGAGTTGGTGAACACAGCACAAGAATTTTCTTTTTCTTTTTCTAAAGTCAGATATGGTCCTTTTGGATTCAACCTCAGAAAATAATTTCTCCACAATTTTACAAACTAAAAGAAACTGAATAAGATCGATAAGTTTGAAACAGTGTGAATTCACTTTTTAAGTGACCTTTTCACTTTGTTGTCATCAAGAAATTTGACATAACGACTTCTCCTCTCTATTTAATATCAAGAACCTAATCATGATGACAGAGACTTGACACTGACCAATAGGTGATCCAAAGAAGCCCTAGCATTTGGGTCATTCTTTAGGCTGCATTCACTAAGGGAGAGAAGTGGCTTGCTACCAATCTTGGTTGCAATCTGCCTTAACAGACGGCCAAGGGCATATACATCACTTGCATAGGATGGAGGGTGAGTTCCTGCAACAACTTCAGGGGCAACATGTGTGTACTTCTGTTTGTATGTTTCTTGTTCTTGTTTGGACAAAACTTTTCTACTGGCTTCCTGTTTTCTAATGCACTTTCCAAAATCAATGATTACTGGCACAAACAGTGTATTTTTGTATGTAAGCAAGATGTTATCACCTTTTATATCCTGATGAATCAGTCCAGAGTTGTGCAACACTTTGAGTGCTTCTAGAAGTTGCAAAATAACATGAAACCACTCTTGATTTTTTAAAACCAAGGTATGGCTGTGTAAAGTCCTGTGAAGAGTGTATGCTTTGCCTTCCACATTGCAAAACTGGAGTACTAACAGGAAAGGTTTCCTTTGTACACAAATACCATAAACGTAGGGAAAACATGGGTGATCCAACTGTTTCATCAGTGATGCTTCTTTGATAACATTGGACTCTGATAACAGGTGTGTGTTAAATTGTTTAACAGCAACTGAAATCCCTCTGTAATACATTTTATAGCAACGTCCAAAGACACCACATCCCAGTAACAGAGGTTGGTCAGTAGAACCACTTGGATCTTTCACATGACTGAGATGACTTCTCTTTACATGTGACACCAGTTGATCTGCAGAAACTGAGGCATCTTTATGTGCCTGTTTCTCATTCTCCATAGCGTTTGATTTATCCATTTTGCTAGTCTGAAAAAAATTAATACCATTCTTGCCAATTATGAAATTTTATTGCTTCTCAGTAGCCCTTACATTTCTTAATTGCTTAATTTGGAATGATTTCCGCACAGGTCCCTACTTCATTATGCATGCTGAAGCTTTCTTGTCTGGTGTAATGCACGTGCAAATATTTCTTGTGTTCGAAGAACGAAATAATACAGTTACGGAATGCATAATGAAGTAGGGACCTGTGCGGAAATCTTACCCTTAATTTTGCTGACGCACCCATTTCATTGTAAACATGGTGTAAACAAATGACGTTCCTACCCTTTCACGAAGATGTAGAGCATGCCATTTAGCGTAATACTTCCTCGCAAGATGGAGCAATCTTTCATTCTTCGCTAAGGTCATCGCTCGTTCATCTTCAAGGGCTAACAAAGCTTTTCTTCTTTTATCTTCTTTGTTCGCCGCTCTAGCCTTTCTCTTTCGCTTTCTTCTTTCGTTCTGCATTGCTGCTCTTTCTTTATGGGTATTCTTTCTCCAAGAAAATGGCTGGTTTGTCTTCATAATATTTATACGCTGCTTATTGCTGCCGTCGATATTTCCCGCCTCAGAGCCTTTTCCCGCGTAAAATTGGGTCAGCAATGATGCTCAATTAGATAATTATTTCATTTATGACACGCGAAATCTCCATAACGGGTGAAACTTTGGCTTGGTTGGATTAATTGATACCTTTTAGGGAATGCAATCGTTCATCAACGACTTAATTTGTCCAACAATTCCAACATTTGACATATTTTACTCTGTAATACAGTAGCTCTTACACATTTCAAGGAGCAAGGATGTGTTCTTTAATTTATATTAACTTTTGCATAGATTTTTACATGATAGAAGAAATTGTGTGCACTAAAACTGGTCTGAAAAAGATTATGCATAGGCTTTATGTCAAACCTGTGCATTAATAATCAAGTTATAAGAAAATATTCCAAGGGTAGGGTGACTCCTGATGTAATTTTAATAAATTTATTTGATCCTGTTAGCCCTTTAACCAAACAAAAAATAACTAGTTTCCAAACCCTGGGCCTTACAAAATACTTCAAAAAATTGAATTCCAGCCCTTTCAAATACCTGAAGCCTGAAAAATGGTACCCCTAAGCAGATCCTTTGATTGTTTATAAAGGAGATATCATTCACTTCTCCTCCGTCTGCTCAAGTCCTTTATCAGAGGCAACTGGAGCATTGTTCTGGCACCCATCCACAATGCACGGGTACATTTTTCAGTTAAAATGTATGTGGGTTTATTTCATTCTTGACTGAAAGTAGATTACTATGAGCAGGATATTTTTTTGCCAAGATCACCTAATTGGATTTGAGTAAGATAGATGCAAGGTAGGTTTCAAGAACTGAAAATCGTTCCAAACCCACAATTTGGCAACATCACACCCCCCCCCCCCCCTCCAACACACACCACGGCTACCTTCTCGCCCCTGGTCTGCAACCCCATTCACATAAGGAAACAAGAAATCACTGCATTCAGTTTCTGTTGAATAGCTTGAATTTATTATCACCAGATCATGATCATAACAATAAATACACATGTATAGACTACTGTAAACATATTATTATTCACTCAAAATATTTCCCCAATTCTGATTGGCTAAAAGCACATGTT
>OX453278.1:21585352-21595352 GCA_949710005.1 Ricordea florida | reverse complement strand
GTGCAAATTAATGGTGAGCAAGAATTTTGACTGGATCAAAGCGAAGCAAAAATCGTATTTGCCATCCCTGTAAATTCATCCTTTCAGGCAATAAATTTACGCTTTTTACTAGCATTTACTGCCCCTGTAACTATGGATTTTTTCGTCACATTTGCCACTCCACGCAAATACGTAGTGAACGATATTTTTCACCATCTTTGCTTCAAATGTAATTTCTGTGCAAATATAACGTTTGCGTAGTATTTGCTACTTGGTAAATACAAAGTGTTGACCGCCTATGCTTTACTTACAAATGTGATGCAAAACTGGGGTTTGCATTGTGGGTAAATGTAATCAAAACGACGTGCAGCGGAATGTTTGCTACAATTGTAAATTCATGTTTCAGTGCAGCAGATTTATCTATTTACCACATTTTTAGTTCATGTTAAATCTGATGCAAATGTGCAGTTTTTCTTCCCATTTGCTTTGGACTGTAAAGATTGAGTAAATGCGGTATTTACCATCTTTGCTTCGCGTGCAAATATTATCCAACGATGGAATTTGCCTCGGGGCAAATATAAACAAATCTGTTCAAATGTGGTATTTACTTCATATTTGCATTGATTTTGCAGTTGTTGTAAATCCATTTTTTCGTGCAGTGTAACTTAAAGAACATGATGATGGCCAACAAGATCACCAATGTATTGAAAAATTTCTCTCGAGACCCAAAAATGTTCACGCCAGGGGTTGTCTTCATGCTGATTTAGAACCATGTTTTTGAACGAAAACAGCGGCCGCTCTCAAAATCAAACGGTTTCCTTCTTTGACCGACGTTTCCATCTTCCAACATGCTTCGATCCTGGAAAAAGCGCGATAGCACAGCTATGAAGATGAAAATAACATATTTGCAAGCGTCCATCGTTCGCGTTATTGAGCGAATAACAAGGATCGAACAGATATGCTGAGAAATGTAGATTGATTTTGTCCTGTGGCTTGACAGAAACCCAATATTCTAGTGTCTGTGAAGCTAATATTGGTTCTGAGCATGAAAAAGTTTTTGACACTGGTTGGCCTGTTTTGCTGATTACAGAAAATCCAATTTTCGGCAACATTTGGGTTGCAACTAGCTGGCTTTTAGATATTGTTTGTAAAATTCATGGCAGGACAAATACGGAAAGTATTCTTTCAAGTGTGCCTAATTTTTATCTCAAAACTTGAAGTGTTGAAGAATCTACAGTACTTGGCTGTGGTGAACCGAATTTGTAATTAATCCATGCATGCTGCCTAAGAAAAACTTAGGAACACACCTGCTTGAACAGAGAGCATTATTGACATACTTATCAATGAAAATTAGGTGGTGCATACCCTCGATGACCACAAGTACAATATCGGTCGTAAAATGCAGACGGTTTCTGTCGTTTTTTCAACGTTACATTGTTAGGGATATATCGCTAACTGAGATATATCGCTGGCTCGTTACTCTTGCTCGCTGGCTCGTTACTCTTGCTCGCTGGCTCATTGAAATCTTATCCGCCATTTTGAAAAGCACGAGGCATGGAGGACAGTCAAGAGAAAGATTATAGCTTTTTGTTCCCCAACCACTACGATGCCCTAGTTTATAAGCAAAAATTTAAGAGTGAGTATTTGGAGCGACAAATTTACGAGCGATCACTTAAGAGTGAACCTTCCATCGTGAGAGGTGCGAGAGGTTAACTATATCTATGCAATCCCGTGTCCCACTGGGCCTCGGTAAGTTCCACGTAGTGGTTCTCGTTTTTTTTAAAATGCAGACAAATATTCTGTATAGAGACTCTGCATACTGTCATGCTTATTTACGTTCCCAAGAGGATCAATTTTTGGGACGACACATACAGGATACGCGTGGGGTTAGCTGATTCGTTGAAAAGTATTAATTTGATCAAAGCCGAAGGAAAATGCGCCTCCAGCTTATGTTTGCGATGATATCGTCTTGCAGAACGAGAACGTGAATAGAGAGGTATCATCTCTCCAGATGTACCAACCTGCTCGTCACCCCAAGCGATTGGCAAAGACAAGGGTGCTGGTAGAGAAGACGTTCCAATTTGGAAAACTCGTTTGGTCTCAGGTTTTTCGAATAAATAACTAAATTGGGATTTAAAGCAAGGTCATGATTATACAATAAACTGAATTTCAAACAGCCATTGAATAAATGGAAAAATAGAAAAGGAAACAAGGCGGTGGTTACTAAAACAAGGCAACTCTTACCACGAATAGGTCGGCAATTGAGCGCCCTTTGCGAAACGAGCCATATAACAAAACCTTTTCGATAATTGGCAGCCCCGAGTTTGCTGAGGCCAATAAAGCTCTTAATTCATTTTTGAAGAGGTATAGCAAAGATGCACAAATTCTGTCAACAGTGCACAAACCTGCATTATCCCTGAAGCTGTGTAAAACGTCCAGCCTAGGCCAAGAGTATTTTAAACTTGACAAGCAGAATTCGGAGCCTGTATTACCAACCAGGAACCACCAGAGGGGATTGGACGGAAAAGACGATCCTTCGGACGGCAAAATCTTTGAAATAAGAGGTTCCCTGCATTGTCCTGTGGCAGTAATAGGGACTTTAAGTATAAAAGACGAGTGAATGGACGACGAAGTCCTATGCCGCGCACAGACTGGGTCGAGAACTTCATTCACGGTGGGAAAATTAGTGTTAAGCCGCCCAGGGCATCGACGACGACGAAGCCTCTAGTCAAGACAAAACAAACCGGAATAAAATAAATGAAAGTTTACAGAGATGCCGTCCTATCGAGAGCTACAAGACTTTTAATTAACTGCTCTCGACGAAGGGCTAACGCTCGAAACGTCAGCACCTCCTCTCTACCTTACGGTGGTATAACTTAATTAATCAACTCGTTTGATTTATCCAGTTCTGATAGTTTTGTTGCCGAGTTGAGGAATCTGGGCAAAACATGTAATTTTTGCGATTGTTTGCGGGATAGTTTAATCCGTGATCGTATTGTGCTTGGAATTAAAAACGAGCAGACGACCAAGACGTTGCTGAGAATGAGATATCTAACTCTGAATCGTTGCATCGACGTGTGTCGCAGCGAGGAAGTTGCTGAGTTGCAAATGAAGTCGTTATCGGGGCCGGTGGATAACATTAATCAAGTAAAGTCAAGTTCTAAAAAGCCTCGAGCTCCAACGCCAGTGGACGGGCGGTCGGCAAAGAAAATTTCCTGGAAATTTTGTGGCTATGACCATCAACCTGATAGGAAGATGTGCCCCGCATGGGGAAAGAAGTGCAAGCGATGCAAGGAAAAGAATCATTTTGCCAAGAAGTGTAAGAAAGTTCCTGTCCATAATATTGAGAGCGAAGAAGAGTTAGAGGAGATCAGCGTTGTAAGAGTACAGGCTTTGAGAGGGAGAGCTATGTGTGCGAAAATTCTGCTTATGCAGCAACCGGTGCAATTTCAAGTTTATTGTGGTGCAAGTGCAAATATTTTACCTCTGAAGTATGCTGAGGGCGAGGAACTCGACTCGTGTTCGCAAACGCTTGTCATGTGGAATGGAACAATATTGGAACTAAATGGAACTAAAGTGACCCCTGTCGGTTTCTGTGCGTTGCCTGCTGTGAATCCGAAAACAAATGAGAAGTACAAGGTCCGGTTTCTAGTCGTGAAAGAGGATTTGACCCCTCTGCTTGGCTTAAATGCAACGCAGAAAATGAAGCTGTTAACTGTACACAAGGAAAACTTCATTAATGCCGTGGAGAATGCAAATGATGATCTCACAGCTAATTACGCGGATGTCTTTAACAAAGGTCTCGGAACACTTTCAGGAAAGGTGCGCCTACAAGTTTACCCACATTGCAAGCCTGGTATCCTTCCAGCAAGAAACGTCCCTTTGTCTGTTCGAGAGAAGTTCAAAGAAGAGCTCCAAAGGTTGGAACATCTTAAAGTAATCACTCCTGTTGACGAACCGACCGAGTGGGTTAGTCAGATTGTTGTAGCTATAAAGAAGTCCGGCGAACTGAACTGTATTGACCCGCGACAACCTAATACTGTCTTGAAGAGGGAACGTTATCAAATTCCTGTCACTGATGATTTGTTGCCCGACTTGACAGATGCACGTGTGTTTACAAAGGTTGATTTAGCCTCCGCTTTTTGGCATCTGGAGATAGATCGCGAGTCTAGTATGCTCACGACATTTGCTACGCCATATGGGCGATATCGTTGGCTCCTTTTGCCGTTTGGGCTCAGCGTTTCGAGTGAAATTTTTCAGAAATGCCTCCATCAAGAGTTACAAGGTCTCCCGGGTGTAAGGTGTATCGCAGATGATATTCTCATCCATGGCACGTGCGAGGCTGATCATGACAGCAATCTAGATGGATTCACGCGCAGATGTCAGCAGAAAGGTATCAAGCTCACTGCTGAGAAGTTAGAGTGCAAGTGTAAAGCGGTTCCATTTCATGGGCACCTGCTAACCACAGAGGGTCTAAGGCCAGATCCAGAGAAAGTGAGAGCAATCGTCGAGATACCACGCCCAAAACACCGAGCTGATATTTTACGCCTGAATGGAATGGTCAATTATCTTAGCCGTTTTATATCCCACTTGTCTGATGTGATGAAGCCTCTACGAGATCTTACCCATAAAGATGCAGCATGGTGTTGGGATGATTTCCAAGAGAAGGCTTGGAATGATGTCAAGACATTAATTACATCAGCACTCGTTCTAGCCTACTACAAGCCCACTGAAGTGCTTGAGATCCAGTGTGATAGCAGCCAGAGTGGTTTAGGTGCAGCTTTAATGCAGAATGGTCACCCAATCGCGTACGCTAGTAGAGCCTTAACAGAGACGGAATCGAATCTCGCTATTCGCACATTGAAAAGGAGATGTTGGCAATCGTGTTTTCAGTAGAGAAGTTTAATGACTTTACCTTCGGTAGAAGAACTGTTGTCCTTACTGATCATAAGCCACTTGAGTCAATTTTCATAAAACCACTTCATCGCGCTTCTAAGAGGTTGCAAGGAATGTTGATCCGTTGGGTGTCGTAAAGAGCCGCATTGACAAAAGATCTTACGAGGTTACGTTTCAAGACTGTTTACTGTAAACGCAGTTCCCTTTTCGCTTAACCTCATAAAATCAACGTCTAGAGCTGCTATAGGCTGACTTCGTTGATGAGAGATTGAATTCACTAATGCCACCGTCTTGAGTGTTGACTGTTTAAGGTCTAAGGAAGGCAGTGGAAACCACGACTTCAGAAGTCTGAATAAAATGTTAACTTCCCACGTAAGACTATCCCGTAGTTCTGGCGGGCGAACTTGAAACAATCTTTTTACCAGATGAACAATAATTATAATGGGATGCTCGCGTAGGGCGTAGTCATCTACAGGCGGCAGCATAGACAACAAAGCTGATCTGTGTGTGTTGACAGTACTTTACGACTTATTTAGGTCTTCAAACTGTTTAGTAAGAAAGTCACAAACTGTCACTAGACCTGCTTGAAGGAGAGATGTCCAGAAATGCACTTTAATGAGATTCATACTCCTCGTATTAGGCACCACAGTGTAATAGGACTGTTCTTATCTCACCAAAAATACTCTAATCTCTCCTATATGAAGTGATACGGAATACCCAAATCACTCCCGCAAACATGAAGTGTTGCACTTCAGCATGAACTTCTGGCCTTAAGTGAAGGATTAGAGCAGATAGTGGGCTGCTCTCTGAGAAATTTGACCTCTAAACTATTCCGGAGATAAGCCACGCGGCTAGGAGCAACACGACTTCGAAAGGATGTAGCAGATCCTCCTGACGCAACGTTAGCAGTCTTTCCCACTGAAGTAGAGGGATAGGACGTTGAACTGACAGAAGCGCAGGCTACCAGTGTGCTGTTGATCAGTGAGGGGCTATGATTATAGCAACCGGGACTTCCTCTTATTTGAGCTTACGAAGCACTCTCCCAAGGAGGCTATAGGGAGGAAAGGCGTAAGGCTTAAGGTCCTTCCAACATAATGAGAAAGCATCGACAGCTAAGATCCCAGGATCTGGAAACCAAGACACATTTTTTAGTCTGAACATTCAGGCGAGAAGCAAATAAATCGATTATGCATGGTTTCTAGGCGGAAAACCTTCACTAGGCATTCTTGCGATCGAGCAAAATACTGGCCACCAAACTGAACTGCTGTAAGTTCTTGCTAATTTATATGCCTGCTCTGTTCCTCTGAGGCCCAAAGGCCACTCGTGTGAAACCCCATCACAGTCAACACCCCAACCATGCTTGGAGGCATCAGTACACGTTTTAATAACTGATAATGGATTCTTAACTAGTAACATTATAAAGATGACTTCTTGGTATGAACCAGTACAGAGCGGCATTAGCTTTCTCGGATAAACAAACCAATGAATCGAAGTCACCATTGTTAACTTTTACAGCGTCCAAATTGCAGGTGTCGAGGTCACGGTAATAGAGTCTTGCTGGTCTAATGTCGGGAAAGGAGGAATCAACTAAACCAGTAAAGTGGGCTAACTCCTAAACTGAGCTCTGGGTTTTCTGCTGCAAACAATTAGCTTGTTCTCTGATTCCATTAATCTTCTGTTCTAATCTCCACAGTATCAATAATAAAGCCCAGAAATTCGGTTTTCTACGAGGGAACCCGCTTGGACTTCAGCCTTTTTAACAATAAAGCCCAATGATTCTAACGCGTTTGTGGCAAAAGCTGTTTCTTCTACAAATAGTTGATGAGATGAACTGATAACAATTATGTCATCAAAATAAATGACTAATTTTATAACCTCAAATATTTAAAATGATAAGAATGAATAGGAATCGTAAAATACGCATCTTTAGGTCAATCGTTGTAAGAAATTCGCTACCCGACAAAGGGTCCAAAAGCGCATTCAACCCCTCCATCTTAAAATGACGGTACTGAACAAATTCGTTTAGGGGTTTTAGATTAACAACAGATCTTAAATCCCCTGATGAAAATTCCATTCCACGCGGTTTTCATTTCTGTACTGGTTCGCTTGACGGCTTGCAAAACCCAACTGTCAGTCGTAAGATTACTCCAAGAGGAATAAAACTTCGCTAAACGTCCACCTACCTGAGGGTAGACGTCAGCGGACTGCAAATTCACTTTTCTTGGTCGTTTGATGAGGACTCTCATGGAACTGACGTGGAGGCGACTGTCTCCTGTGTTGGTTGGGTGCATGGCTTGCGGTACTCAAAATGACGCTTGAAGTTCAAATTAACCCTTCCATAATTAGCGTACTACTGGCAGTTTCAAGGACTCCTAACACGGGCCTTCTGACACTGGTACAAGTAGAAGCCCTTGACTTGCGACAGTCGTCACTTATTCTTTTATGGCCCATTCGCTTGACTTGGGAAGTATTACGGATGCTTAGGGCAATTCGTCGCAAAACAACAATGTAGTAATAACGGGTTTCGCCTCGTGACATAAAGGCTTAGTATATGCCGGCCCACCTCAGAGTTCAACATTTCACGACGTTTCATGAAAAACTCATACACAGAGTTGCCCAGCAAGGTGAAAGCATCGACCGAAAGGCCATAAATAACATTTAGCGGAACGGCGTCCGCCTTTCGCTTCGTAGCCTCAGCGATCTTGCTAGTTAGTTGAACCACGGGCGTCAGAATGCCTTCGATTAAATTCCTCTGAGATGACTGAAAGCAGCAATCGCGACCCTTCATCTTATCTAGCGGGTCGTCTCTTAATTAGGGGTTCACCCGAGATGCTATGAGAAACTTACAATTCCCGGATTGAAGGTATTTCTTTTGAAAAGAGCAAAACTGCTCTTTAGCTGGCTATTTAGTGCAAGCGCTATTAACATGTTTAGCCACTCCTTCATGAAGTTTGGACCACAGTCCTAAGTATCCTTAAAGATGTCTTCATAGGGGAGTTCGGCAACAACATCATCACCAGTTTCGTCGGGGATAGTTTCAGCAGGGTGAAACTCGCTAGGCGGTCCCTCTTCTAGGAGAGCCTATTCTTCTTAAGCAGTCGGTATAGTCACTCGCGGTTAAGTAAACCGCGACAATATAACGCTTCTCAAACTTTGACCATCGACTCGGCTAGAGTCTAGCTTAGACTAAAACGCTCTAAACCCGGAGTGTCGGCCGACTATTCGAGAGAAATTACAGTCGGATCTGTCTTTACCTTCAACATGATGACCTGGCTACACGCGAAAAAAAAGGCGACTTGCGAAGACCACATGGTGCTTTAATGCAGTGTTTGATTTGCATCACAAAGATCTTTGAACCGTGATGACCTGGTATCAAGCCGTGGAAAAATGAAATCTGAATCTCACAACGCGGAGCATTATACGAAGGAGAATATCTTGTCGAATGTAGAGATCGGATGTCGCTCTCTTAGTATTGCCTTATTCACCGTCCGCATATCTACACAGAGGCGGGTGTACCCTCCTGACTTAGGAACGACAACCACTGGATTAACCAACGTGGTGGGCCCATGCGCTGGCTCTATGATGTCCAGGTCGGTAGGTTCTTGAATCTTTTCCTTTACCTTTGATCTCAGGGCAAATGGTGTCCTCCGTATTGGCTGCGCCACTGGCTTCACGTTCGGGTCGCCACTGAAGACCTCTGAAGACCTCTGGGTATTTCCCTTGTAGAATCTCACTAGTCTTCCTTGAGTCTGTATTTACTGCGGCGACATCTACCCCTATCTTCAGAACTACAAGTTCTGTCCCAGTTCCCCTACCTACAAGGGGATCTCCCTTGGTATTGATCACACAAAACGCAGCATTGACAGCGTTCCTGCAGAGGCCTCACAGGAAAATGTCCCTATCACATCAAGGGGTGACTAAGACGCATATGCATAGAGTATTATGTTTGAGCAGGCTGACTTGCACTTTACTTTGTTCCTCTTCAGTCACCCCCACGTTTGCTTGTCAATGATGCTGGTGCTTGCTCCAGAGACTATGATCATGTCCAGCCTACACCCTCCAATGGTGACTTCAATCATTTCTTGACTTTTATCGCCTACTGCAAATGCATACATAGGCTTGTCTTCATCATCTTGGGACCTACCATGTTTGCAGAGCCCCCCTTGCGATCCCTGTGGAACTTGGCCTTCTTCTGTTCTACTTCACTCCTCTGCTTTGTCTTGCATTGTCCTTTGAAATGTCCTTCCAGTACACATTTGCGACAGGTACGCCCTCTTGCCGGACAGTTTTTGTCCCTACTGACATGTCCGGTTCTGCCACATCGATAGCATGTCTTTTCGCGGCTGTTTCGGGTGTCTTATGATTGGTTCTTCTTTCCAGGCCCTCTCTTTACCCCTTCTATGCGGTTGAAACTTGCTGAATCCTCTCCTTTTCCCTCTAAGGTCATTGTGGCAAGCTGTATGTCAACTTTCTCACAGTTTTCAGCTATTTCCATAGCTTTAGCAAGGGTACGACCATGACCTTCTTCCAGCAGTTTCCGCTTTATGTACGTGCTGGTGCATTTGCAAAGGTTTTCATCGCGGATTTGGCTGTCGGTGTCTCCTCCGTAGTCACAATCTTTTGCTGCCCGTCTGAGTCTGGTCGCAAATTGTCGAATCGTCTCCCCAGGTGATTGTGTTAGTTGTCTAAAACCGTACCAGGCGAAGTTGCGTTGACCTTTGGGACAAAGCATACGTTTAGAGCATCTATCGCTTTTCTATAGTCCTTCGCATCTCCTGTATCTGGGATGGTAGAAAAGATGTCTTGGACGTCAGGTCCCACCATATGGATCAATAATCCTCGTCTCCATTGCCTGTTGTTTTCATTTTCCTCATTTAAGATCAGGCCTTTACCGTCTGCAAGCAGTTCGAACGCTGCAAACCATCGCTTCCATCGTAGCCCAAGCGTGTATATCATCTGTAGATATTTAGTGTCACCCTCATTAAAAAACGTTTATAATAATATAATATAATATATATTTTTTTCAATATCACCCATCCCCTAAGATAAATAGTCGGCCCCTAAGCGAAGGCGGGATGATTTCTACACAGGTCCCTACTTCATTATGCATGCTGAAGCTGTCTTG
>OX453278.1:21262852-21580352 GCA_949710005.1 Ricordea florida | reverse complement strand
GTAGGGCCTTTCCTGCTCCCTAGGAATATGGGATCACTTGTGCCTGAACTTTAGGTATTTTTTTACCCCCGAAAAGTATGAGACGTTCTGGGCTTATATTGTTAGGGAGATTGCTTGCCCATGAGTATGAGTGGGACCATCTGTGCCCGAAGAATGGGGCCTTTTTTGCGCCCTAAAAATTCAGGAACTTCTGTATCTAAAATGTTAGGGCCGGTGTGCCTACATGACGTAGGGGACCATCTGTGCCCAAATGTTAGGGGCCTTTGTTTGCCCTTGAGAATGAATGGGACCATCTGTGCCCCCCTTTTGTTTTTTGCGCCCTGGGAATTAATGTCTTTCTGTATCCAAATGGTTGGGCTGTGTGCCACCATGAAGTATGGGACGATCTGTGCCCGATATATAGAAGCTCTTTTGTCGGCGAAAGTGGGTAGCTAATTATGTAGCCGAGACGAATTTTTTGGGCTCTTTCTCGAGCCCGTTTATGTCTTTTTTGCATTGCTATTACCTTTTTGTTCACGTCATGTTTTTTTTTGTTATTTTGCTAATTTGCTTGTCAGTTTTACTTTGATTTTAGATGTGTTTCAATCAGAGATGTGGACCGAATTCTTTGCCGTTATCCCTGACCATCTCCAGCCTTTGGTTAGTCGAGTCCAGGAAACCGTGCTCTCTTCCAGAGCCGATGGCACTATTCGCACTTACCTGGCTGGTTTTAGACGTTGGAAGTTTTGGGCGTCGTCTAATTGTATTCGCCACATGCCCGCCAACCCCTTTCAAGTTTCAGTTTACCTGCAGTGCCTAATCCTGGAAGCTAATTCTCCTTCTCTAGTTCTTAATGCTGTTTACAGTATCGACTGGGCCCAACAGCTGGCCGGTTTGCCCAAGGTCTCGGTGCATCCTATGGTTTCTGCCATGGTTAGCGCGTCTCAAAGGATTCTGGGGAAGGCTAAGTCGAAGAAAGAACCCATCACTCCCGAGATGCTGAGGGCGCTTGCATCCTCCAAGATTTCAGATAAGTCTCCTTCCTTATCGGATTTGAGAACAGTAGCTTTATGTCTCATGGGATATGCTGGGTTTTTTCAATTCGTTTCAGTGAGCTATGCTCCATTCGAGCTTGTGACATAAAGTTTTTTCCTACTTATGTGTCCATATTTTTAGAGTCGTCCAAGACAGACCAATACCGTGATGGGGCGTGGACAACAATAGCGCGATCAGACCTGGAAACCTGTCCCATAAAGGCTTTAGAGCAATACATTGCTGCCGCTGAAATTGATTATAGTGAGGATTTAACGTTATTCAGAGCCCTCTTGTCTCCTCGATGTACATCTAAAGTTCGACGTCAAGGCTTAAGCTACAGCAGAGCCAGGGAGATTGTTAAGGACGCTTTCAAAGACATTACTGACGTTTCCTGCATACGTCTTCACAGTCTCAGGGCCGGAGGAGCCACAGCTGCCGCCAATGCAGGCATCGCTGATAGACTTTTTAAGAGACACGGTCGTTGGCAGAGTGAAAATGCCAAAGATGGTTATGTTAAAGACAATGTTCAGTCCCTACTTTCAGTCTCCAAATCATTAGGAATCTAATTTAATAAGACCGAGCCCAGCAGGTCGGAGGGTTTCTATCCATAGGGCTGGGGTTTTTCCTCTGCATTACCGCAGCGAGCGCGGCGAGGTTTTTTCATCCTATGGATGCTCGTTGGTACCCTCTTAGTTTTTCGCCTAGATTTTTCTCGTGACCATATTTTACTTTCCCTTTGTAGATATTTGAGTCCTTGTCCGTGCGGCCTCCAGTGAGCACACGATAGCAAATAAAGTTGTGTTTTTATGATCTGTTTTGGCGTTATTGCTGTTGCGCCGGCTGGAATATGTGGAGAGTATTTAGACGAGAGACTAAGGTTATGATAGTACCAATCGTGAATCGAGAGCAAAAGACCGAATGTTTTGCTAGACCTTGAAACACCGGCCATGAAAGCACCGTATTGCAAACAAAGTCCATCACTACGTTAACTTCAATTCTTGCCCTAAAAACGTCTATTATAGCCGATGTTTCCTGTGAAACACTTCTAAACCTGCTTCATCCAGTTAATTCAGGGATTTGTTGTAATTTTTTCCCACCACATTCCTTTTCGTATCTTTCCGAATATCACACGATTTAATGACGATGTGTCAACAGGAAATTTTTTTTTTTTTTTGGGGGGGGGGGGTGGGGGTAGGAGGTTCAACTTTTTCCCCATCACAGTAACTTGTTTCTGGTACACGAGTTAAAAAATGATACTCGACAATGGTCACAAAATTAGTTCTAGGCTGTTGCCTTGCCAAATGGACTGTTAGGCAACTTCCATGGGCCAGTAGGCGAGTGATTTACTTTTGAAACAATCGTTATAATTCTTAAGCCATTTTGTTATTTCTTTGGACTTTTCACATTTTAAGAAATTATTTTAAGAGGTAGAGAGATCCTATCTCCGTTTACACCAAGAGAGGACTCCTCTGCTAAGATTTAAGCATTCCCAGGAATATCTGAACCAGACCTCCAAAAAATTTGTTATTGTTTTGTTACGCTGACAGTTTTTATGGGTCTGACCGATGCCTCCTCCCATCCAGTTGCCACTCTAAAATTTGAAACACTTGGTTATTATTTGGAAATTATTACATTGAGCTCTATTTTTTATATATTGGTACCAACATGGTCTTATCCCTTCTACCACTGTCGCCATAGTGCGCGTATGTGTGGCTTTAACATACCCTTATTACATTTTGACATTGTCATTTTAAGCCACATCCCACAACCCTACCATTTTACATCACCTTGATATTTATCATATGGAAACCCAGAGCTCATCTGCTCGCTAGCTTTCGAGCTCTATTTTTCCATAGATATATAAACTTTTTTTTGATACCAACATGGTCTTATCCCCTCTACCACTGTCGTCTTAGTGCGCATACCCTTACTACATTTTGACGTTGTCATTGTAAGCGACATCCCACAACCCGACCATTTTCCATCACCGTTTCTAATGATATGTCGATCACTTGTTGGAATCCTCGTTCGTGATTGGTTTACGCTGTTGTAATCGTACACCGATTCTTTTCAAGTTGTAAATAATGGCCGCGTAGTGAGAGAAGGGATTTTATTCCTCGCTAAGTTCGATTTCGTCTGTGGATATTTGTGCCATCAAGAGCAATCAGCCTTCGGTTGCTGATGTAGAGAAGTGGAACTAGTTTTTAAAAAAGGACTGGAACGAGAGAGATATGAAGAAAATGGCGAATCATGAGTAGAGTGTACGACTATTAAACTAGTTAAAATTGGTTGCGTAGTCGTCTTACTTCTCGTATACCCTAACAAAATTGGCGACCCTGCCAGGACTTGAAACTAATCAATGATGAAAGACAGGAAAGAGCACTTGTGGCGACTGGTTTTGGTATGTTTGTGAGATTATTCGTGTTTTTGTTCGCTGTGACCATGTGCTTGATTTGCACGCCAGAGTTGTCAACCGGATTTGCAGAAAACAACGAAGACGCGTTGTCGATACACGTTATGGCTAAACAACTTCAATTGGAAATACAGTCTAACATTTATGCCGCGGAATGGAGCTCACTCGAGCGAACTGCCAATTTTCTTAAGGTCGAATGCGAGGGAAAGACGAAACTTGCGGTGTCGAAACATGCTGTCCAGCAACTCGAGGAAGGAATCTGCAAATTGGAAGAGGCTGAAGTCGTACCTTATATGAAAAAGCTGCTGACAGGAAAACCGTTCTCGGGTATTAAGAAGGAAGGTAAGAGTGGAAAGTCAGTTCTCAGTGATTCAAAACCTCCCACAGTGGCGGAAGAAGATTCAATTCAGAAATTGTTGGCGACTAGTGCTTTACGTAGACAGTTTCAGATTAATGGTCAAATTGGGGAGCCAGGACAGAAAGATAAAATTAATTTCTCTTCACTGGTGCGTCAAATTCAAACTGGGCTGGCTCAAGGTTATGTTGAAAGTGATGATGATTGATGGTGTTATTCGTTCAATCACACCTGGTTTGGTTCTTCGAAGTTATCTCGAAACTTACAAGGATTTGACATGGGATAGATTAAAGAAAATTCTCCGTAGTCACTATGGTGCAGAACCTTATTCAGCGCTAGCATCTTTATGTCAAAGGCCAAAAGAATCACCTCAGACATTTTTGATGAATGCTCTAGATTTGAGGCAGCAAATTATGTTCGCATGTTGTGAAGAGGATGATGACGTGTCACTCAAGTATGACCCTGGGCACTTACAACAGTTATTTCTTCGGTCAGTAGAAACTGGCGTACAGGATGAAAGTATTCGTGCGAAAATTCGCCCATTCCTAAAGGATCCGAATGTGTCAGATGAAGTACTGATGCAACAGATGAGCATGGCCGCTTCAGCAGAACAAGAAAGGGACAGGAAGCTAAGAAACAATAGCAAGTTGAAACCACCAGAATTATCAGTATCTCCAGTATCTGAGAACTTACCCAAAGACAAGATAGAAAATAAAAAGTCTACCCCTCAGAATGATTTTCTTGCAGCTATCAGTGCATTTAAGTCAGAGGTCGAGGCATTAAAAGGAGAGATTACAAGGAAGAGCAATGACGACAGTGTACCTCCAAGGAAGGGGCTGGAGAGAAGACCATTTATGTGCTCGAGCTGTTTCGATAGCAAGAAAGAATATTGTAATCAGTGTCTTAAGTGTGGGAGCGACACCCATTTTGCAAGGGGATGCAGGAAGCAGTTAAACCGGAATCGACTGCTCCCGCGAGACAGGAAGCAGCCATGAATCTACCAGAGTCTCACCAATGTAACCACTGCTGTAAAACTGGGAGAGAGCAAGGACAACTTAAAAGGTGTAGTCAGTGTCAAAGTGTGAGGTACTGCTCCGTAAGATGTCAGAAAGAACGTTGGCCTGAACACAAAGTGTTGTGCTAAGCAATAAGTCATCTCTCTAAGAGAGATAGCAGTAAATCTAGAGTTTATAGACCCAGCTTGTGTTAGCCATTTAACTCCAAGGGAACATGCTAAAGTTATTGGCCTTATTGGCAAGAAGTGTATGGTAAGGTGCTTGCTCAATGACTGTGAACTTGACATGTTATGGGACACTGGTGCCCAGGTATCAATCATACCAGTTGAATTAGTTCAGCAAACACTTAGGACAAGTACCCATTAGACCGTGGGGTCTCTGCGAATGGGTTAGGATCCCCTTTGGATTAATGCATGCTCCGGCAAACTTCCAGCGGTTTATGGAACGATGTTTGGGTGACCTGAG
This sequence comes from Ricordea florida, assembly GCA_949710005.1. NCBI lineage: Eukaryota > Metazoa > Cnidaria > Anthozoa > Corallimorpharia > Ricordeidae > Ricordea > Ricordea florida. The sequence goes on along the minus strand of OX453278.1, from coordinate 21,575,089 downwards.
AGATAAAGTGGCCATACCATACCTCGATGACATCATAGTTTTCAGTAGGACCTTTGAGGAACATATAGAGCACCTGAGGACAGTACTAAGAAGGTTACGTAAACATGGAGTAAAGCTGAAGCCGCGTAAATTCAGTTTGTTCGAACGTGAGGTCAAATTTCTTGGATGAGTTGTGTCAGGTGATGGTTACCAAATAGATCCAGGCTCTGTTAAGGCTATCGAAAAGTTAAAGGAAGCGATGCCCGAATTTGTTGGAGAAGTCAGACAACTTGCTGGGATATTAAGTTACTACCGAAGGTACATTAAGAACTTTGCAAAGATTGCCAAACCAATATATGACCTCCTAACCACCACAGGAAGGAATGGACAACCACTCTCAAAAACATCAATCTCTTGGGGAAGAGAACAGCAACTAGCCCTTCAGAATATAGTAGGGCACCTCAGTAATCCACCAATTATGGCTTATCCAGATTTCTCAAAGGCATTCACCCTCCACACTGATGCGCGTAAAGATGGATTTGGGGTAGTGTTGTACCAAAATCAGGATGGCGTTATGCGGGTAATTGCTTACGCTCCACGAGCACTGTCGGCAGCGGAAACGAAATACCACCTTCAAGCATGCTTGCTTGAGAGTTTGCTAGTTGGTTGCTTAAGAGTCTGCTAGTTGGTTGTTTAAGAGTCTGCTAGTTACTTGCTTGAGAGTCTGCTAGTTGGTTGCTTAACAGTCTGCTAGTTGGTTGCTTAAGAGTCTGCTAGTTTGTCTCAAGAGTCTGCTAGTTGGCTGCTTGAGACTCTTCTGCTAGTTGGTTGCTTAAGAGTCTGCTAGTTGGTTGCTTAAGAGTCTGCTGCTTGGCTGCTTAAGAGTTTGCTGGAAGAAGGATTAGAGTTTGTTTAGAGCTTTATGCTGGAATAGCCATTTAAAGTATCATTAGTGGTGGATTAGACTTCTGGATTAGGTTGTGGGTTAGAGTTGGATTTTGTTATATGGGATTTTGGTATACGGGATTAGACTTGGGTCCTGGATTAGAGTCTGCTTAGAGTATTATATTAATCCGGGAAAATTCAAGCACAAAAATATATGCGCTGGAAATTTTAAAATTGTGCTGGGACCCGCCGATATCAACTTCTGCCTGTGTAGATATAACAAAAATTGACTCACCTCATCTCCCTTGAATTTCCAATCTTCCCATGCATGCAGCATAGGATAGTTATCATATTTAGTCCATGGGCCAGACCCTCTCAGAGGTACCACTCAGAGGGACAAGCTGAGAGTGTGACAAATTTGAAGCTAAGTTGGGGGTGATTACAAGCTGTTATGATACCAACCCCTAAGGAGTAACTTTTTCGTTAAGAAATAGAAAACATGTACCGTGTTTCTATCGAGTTATAGAAACACGAGTGGAAGTTTGGGAGAACGAGAAATGTTGTGGAAACACGAGCCGCAGGCGAGTGTTTCCACAGCTTTTTCGAGTTCTCCCAAACTTTCACGAGTGTTTCTATAACTCGATAGAAACACGAAGAACATGTTTTCTATTTCTTTTAGAAGACACTGCGACGAAAAAAAGAAAAGCAACTTGTTAACTTTGAATATCAAAATGTAAATTCTCTTTGCTCGCGTCATCATTACGTCAACAGCTCGTGCTAGTTCTGTGTTTCTATCGAGTTATAGAAACACGATTTCTAACCAATCAGCGCGCGTACTTTCTTGGGACTGTTTTCTAATATATTTTATTGCCAGAAATTTTGCATGAAAACGAGGCTTGTTTTCAAAAGTCTTTAAAAATATTAAGCTGGTTCAAAAATAGTCTTCATACACATAAATACAACAAGAAAGAACACAAATCATTTTTAAGAACCAAATTTCAATTTACCTCTTTAAAAGTGAAGATATAGTAAGTTATGGATAACCTCAAATGCTGCAATGCATTACGGGAAAATTCAAGATGGCGACCTTCAAGGCAGGCGAGTATGTTTAACTTATTCATTGATTTTGATAATCTTCAAGTGGAGATCTGATTAGAAATCAACAATATATACAAAATAACTAAACAATAAGCATTTTTATGACGATATAGTGATATTTTGAAACTAAAATTATATAAAAACTTACAGTCTTTCGAGATCTACATGGTGTGCCAGTCCAGCAATGTGTTGCCTTAAGCATCAATTTTCATCGTTTGTAAGCCGGTATATGTTTAAAACTCAACAAAAGCTATAACAAGTAGCTACATAACTAAACAGTCAGCATTTTGATAGTTGTCTTGTGGTAATCTGAGCCACAAATTACGTAAATTATTACTGTCGCTCAGTCTTTGTATATATCACCACACTTTAATGTTGACTGTCTTTCAAACATTTTAAACCGTCTAACAATTTCTTCTAGAAAAAAAAACAATACTAAAGTGACTGTCCTTACTTTATTTCTTTTTGAACATTTAAGGAGCAAAACAAAGAGCTCTAGAAATGAACAATGCCGAAGATAACAAGCAACAACGAAAACGAAAGGAGTGCTTAATGCATTGCAGTGACGCAAATGGAGAGATCTCTTCTCTAAAAGACCTTGAGGCAAGGAAATAATTTCTGAATGCTGCAGTTATTCGTAAGCATGAAGAGGTTCTCGATATCGCGAAAACGTTAAAGGAAGGAGCGGTGCCTCAGATCTCCTATCATCGAAAATGTAACAGTATCTTTACGACGAAAAGGGATTTACAAAATTTGTCTCATTCTGGTATCAAAGTTGAAGGACAAGGTGACACAACTAGCCGCAGATCTTCAGTCCGACAAAAAGTAACCACGCGATGTAGAGTCTGAGTTAATTTGTGTATTTTGCGAGGAGACCAAATTCCACAAGAGAACCAAAACTAGAGAGGCACTGATCCAATGTATCGACTTGCGTGCTGATAACACGATCAGGAGAGCAGCTTTGGGTAAAAACGATCCACGAATACAAGCTATTATCACTAGAGAGCTTGTCGCGGCAGAAGCGTGCTATCACAATTCTTGTTATCGTGACTACAAGCGAAACATTCAAGAAGCTGTTAGCAGTGATACAAATGAGAAAGATAATTGTTTTTAATACACTTATACAGAATCACAAGCCTATGAAATGCTTTTTACCTACATCAAAACAGATTTGCTACAAAACCCGAGGGTTGTTAGAATGGCTGAGCTGTATACCTTATTTACAACATTTTTTAAATCTCAAGGAGACATGGAAATCAAAGAATCACGAGAACCCATTTCAGAAGGATACTTGAAGGGGAGTTTAGAGGCTCAATGGATTTTGAAGATCTTTCTGGCAACAAGTGAGTTTTTGTTATTCCGCATAGTCTTTCCAGATTGGATTTAGCCAAACTTGTTATGGAAAAGTCTAAAACTACTAGTCCTTTAAATGGTACCAAGGAAATATCGAAGACTGCCCTCCATCTCAGAAAAGCTATCCAGGAACAAGAAATAGAGGCATCATGGCCACCCCATCCTTGCGAACTATCTGAAAATTATGTTACTATTCCAGATGACCTCAAAGAGGTTTTGCTCGCTATGCTAACTGGAAACATTGCATTTCCAGGTCTGCAGTCTTGTTCTCAAAAAGTTCAACGCCTCATAACCTCGTTTGGACAGGACTTGGTATTTGGTGTGAGTGGTGGACGACAGAAGCCCCCGAAGCACGTCCTGCTTCCTGACGCTGTAAAATGTCTTACTAACAACGTTGAACTAATTCAAATCTTAAACCGCTGTGGCCACGGGATTGCGTTCTCCCAACTTGAAGAGGTTAATACTGCACTTTGCCTTCAAACGTTGGCGCAAACTTCACGCAAAGAGGTTTCCCTCCTCCACAACATCCGTCCATTCATCAGTATCACTCTAGCCTGGGATAATATTGATCGTCCCGAGGAGACTTTGTCTGTTGAAGGCACGTCCCACCGAATCAATGGAATTGAATGGGTGTGTTCCATATCATTTGCACTTTACTGTCAGTGATCGGAAAGCGTTTCCAGGATGCTGGCTTACGAGACGTATTAATCGAATCTGAAGTAATTGCTGAAGGATCTGTTGCTGGTGTTCTAGAGGGCCGTACATATAATCGCGCCGTAAGATTTCACAAGCTCATGTATGAAGTTCTTAACAGTTTAGCATGGATGGGATTTAGGTGTTGGATTGAGAAACATCATAAAGAGAAGAAGCCTAATGTTGATGCGTTTTTCAAAGGACTGAAAGTGCTCTGTGACAACACATGTGAACAAGAATTCAAAGCCACAGCGGAGAGTCCCTCATTTGAAGAGGTAGCGCAACTGTTCTGCTTGTATACGAGCTATCTCCGACATGATAATAGGAAGCTATCAAAGTTCTGGATGTCTTATGTTGACATGGTGGAAATATTACTTGGTCTGTTAAGAGGATCTCGGGAGGGAGATTGGGATCTTCACCTTTCATGTATCAGTGAAATTGTCCCGTGCTGTTTCGCATATGATAACATTAACTACGCCAGGCACCTTTCAGAATATCTGCATGAAATGTGACATCTACCAGCAGAGCATCCAGACACCCTGGAATACTTGCGATCCGGAGGATTTTCTGTTCAGATTGGCGAAGACAACCCTTTTGGGAGAATACCTGTTGATCAGACGTGCGAGGAGACTGCTAACAAAGACACTCAAACGTCAGGAGGAACTAAAGGTTTCAGTCTAAGCAAATTCTACCTGGTTGCTGAATACCGGAGCACCTTCCTGAGACAACTCAAATATGTGTTGCACATTAGTAGTTCTTGTTCCCAACACAAAGATCTACAACCAACAAGAATACAAAGAGATGAAGCTGATGTTCAATCCATAGTGTCAATACTTCAAAACACTTGGCTCAACCCATTCAGCCCCGACCTTCAAGACCTCGTCTGTTTTTCCACAGGAAAAGTTGCCACTCCTGATGTAGAGCACGACTTGGTACAAGCTAAATATAAAGGATATGAAGCCTACAAAACAGTCCGAGGGCAAAAACTTCACACTAATCCACCCAAAGTCAAGTTCCATGATACAATCGCTAAAGCTAAGCTAAAGACTTTCACTCACTTGAACAAGAAGGTGTCAGTTAAAGCTGGTAAGAACGAAGAAGTGATCATCAAGGCCGACAGAAGACTGTTTGCTCAAATGATTGTCATCGCAGAGAGCAGAGACTTGCAGATGAGAGAAGTGCTATCCCATCCTGTCGGACCACTCCCTTGGTCATTAGCTACCGCAGATGGCTTCATGCGTAAGACAAAAAAAGCCTCCTTAGCTAAAGAACTGCATAAAAATGTCGAAGGAACAGACGCCATTCCCCAACCCTCAACATGTGTAATAGATGGGATGGCTCTTGTCCAGCGTTTGAAAGGTGATAAGAAGACACTTGCGGCACTAGCTGAAACTCTTCTTTGCAGAGTGGAACAAGTGACAGGATTGATGTCTTCTTCGATGATAAGTAAAACTTTATTTAAACAGGATAGCCCGTTCACCTCAAAGGCTGGTATCCATCGGGGCCCTGTATAGATAACATTAGGTTAAAAATATAAATTCGTGTACACAGATTACAATTATAACTTAAGTTTAAGAATAAAAACTACGTTAAAAATCTAATTACAATACTAAATACTAAGAGAAACCTCTAAGAACTATTACGATAATAAAAACCCTTTTTTGCACGGCGGCAGAAAGTCTGTTTCTTGCGCTTTCGTTATGTCGGTGGGCAACTCATTAAAAATTTTCGCTCCGCTGAAAAGAAACGTGTTTTTCCCAAAATTAGATTTCACCCTAGGTAACAATAACCTACTGCTCTGCCTGGTAGAATAGCTAAGAATGTTCGAAAATCTGGTAAAAAAATGCCAAAAAATAACTTGGGGCTAAAGAGTTTAGACAAAGAAAAGCAAGCTTGACCTTATGATAAGAGCGTCCCTTGGAAAGACTCGACCAACGTAATTGATTTATTGCCTCAGAGGAGCGCGTGTAACACGTTATTATACGCGCCAATCTGTGTTGCAGACGCTGTAATCTGTAACAGACTACTCCAAGTGATATCGCAATAATCAAACAATGGCAGAATCAACGTATTGTGAACTAGTATAGACACCTCTTTTGTCAAAACACCTCTAATGCAGCTCAAAATACCAACTCTGCATGCCATTGTTTTACACACATAATCCGCGTGAGCTTTCCAGGTCATAAAGTTGTCAACAACGACACCTAGATATTTGAAGGTAGTTACGCAGGATATTTTCCTTCCTAGAAGAATTAGACTTAGTTTACAATCGCGCTCTTTGTGCCTTTGAGAGGTAAATAACAAGGATTTGGTTTTGGTAACATTTAAGACAAGATTATTGTCCTCTAGCCGTTCGGTTAAATGTTCAAGATCTTGGTTTAAATAAATATTTAAGGTATCTACAGTTTGACTACCAAAATATATAGCTGTGTCGTCTGCGTACATATTCACTGAGCAATGTTTCAAAGAACGAGGTCAATCATGGTCCCCTGAGGCACTCCAGAAGAAATTTCAAGCTCTTCTGATGATTGAGAATCAATACACACAAGTTGCTTTCTTCGCGAAAAATAATTCTCAAACCACGGGAAAGCATAGTACTTCAGTTTACTAATCAGTATTTCATGGTCAACCGTGTCAAAAGCCTTAGCCAAGTCGATAAACACGGAGCCAGTGACGTCGCCCCTATCCATGTTCATAAGAACTTCATCAGCGATGATTACAGAGAGAACCCGGGGTGACGGTTTAGGAAGCGAATACCGTAATATTCAAACCGACCACAAGGTTAAACAATATTAATGGCGAAGATTCCTGTGTAGCTCAAAGAACAAGCAAGCTTTCATAGTGTTTGTAACCAGTGAGTGGAAGAAAGAAAAGTACACAGAGAAGCTATCATGAAAGACTCTGGTTGTCACATGTGGCGAAACATGCTACCAATTATCGTCTGGAATAATGCAACATATTGTAGTATATTTGGTGTAAGTCTACATGATGTAGTATGTTTGGGGTAAGTCTACATGACGGAAAAGGTTATTAGAGATGGCGGCTACGTTCTGGAGGTGCTATTAAAGTGTTGTGTTTAATCTGTTTGCATCGAGTCTGTGTTTCATCGTGAACACTACAGCTGGCGACGAGGATGCAAAAAAAAGTGTAAAGAATCTCTGGAGCAAACATGAATGTGAGAGATTTCGACATTGGAGTAATTCGGCCGTTTGATGTGAACAGTGATCCCAGTAGCGTGGGCAGCGAATGGAAACGATGGCTTCGGAGTTTTCAGTTATATGCGGATGGTAAAGGACTTATTATAGTTCCTGATAAGGAGGACAACAAGATACAGCGACGAGCTCTTCTTCTTCATTGTGCTGGACCGGATGTCCAAGATATTTTCGATGTTTTACCGGATACAGGAGGTGCGAAGGACTACCAGAAAGCTGAAGATGCTCTAACCGGACATTTCGTTATTCAAGTTAATATTCCATATGAATGGCATTTGTTTCGAGAGATGGTACAAGCTGAAGGTGAAACGGTCGATCAGTTTGCTGAACGCTTGAGACGCAAGGCCCAGCAATGTGATTATGGCGAGCAAATGGAGGCCCAGATAAGAGATCAGATTGTCTCGAGGTGTCAGTCTGACGGGTTACGCCGTAAACTTTTGGAGAAGGGACAAACTCTCACGTTGAAGAATCTACAAGACATCGCAAGAAATTACGAAGCAGTCAAGAGACAAACCAAGAGTATGAGTCGCTCAAATGATTCTGTGAACAGAGTCCGTGATGATAGAAACAAAAGATACGATGACAGAATGGGCAACAGCAGAAGGGGAAATTTCCAATCAGGTGGTGAATGCTGGCGATGTGGAAGACGTGGCCATTTTGCCAGAGACCCTCAGTGCCCTGCAAGAGGAAAGACCTGTTCCAAATGTTTTCAGATGGGACATTTTGCAACTGTATGCAAAACCAGGGGTGACCCTCGTTTCCGATCTGGAGTGCGGTACATGCAAGAGGTAGAAGTCGAAGAAGATGAGGATGAGTGTATTTTTGCAGTAGCTGATGAAGAACGCGGACAAGGAAACGTTACAGTCAATATTGGAGGAATCCCAGTGGGAGTGATTATTGATTCTGGATCCGGTGCAAATGTAATTGACCAAACATTGTGGGAGGAACTAAAGAAACAACATGTCAAGTGTGTATCGAAGAGAAGCACAAAGAAACTGTACGCCTATGGAGCAACAAGTCCACTGCAAGTTATTGGAACATTTACAGCCGATCTCAGTTTAGCAAACAAGTGTGTATCAGCAGAGTTCACAGTCATACAAGGCCGAGGAGAACCACTCCTTGGTAGAGAATCAGCTCTGAAGCTAGGAGTCCTCAAGCTGCAAGTTCCAGGAATTTCAGTGAACAGTGTAGTTGACCGTAATGAACTCATTGCGAAACACCAGGTTGTGTTCGAAAGAATCGGAAAGTTGAATGACTATCAACTTAAATTGCACATTGATACCAAAGTTCAGCCAGTAGCCCAGCCATTACGACGTCCGGCATTCAGCTTGAGAGAGAAAATTGAGAAGAAACTTGACGAACTGTTGCATGAAGACATCATTCAGAGAGTGGATGGTCCAACGCCATGGGTTGTTAGCTTACAACGCGAACATAATCTAGTTAATTAGTTAGCACTTTAAGGTCTACCAATCACTGACTCGTGTAATTTGAGCGTGCAATTAGCTTTGAGACCACGCTTCGATAATTGCTTAAGAACATTTTCTGCGACGCTGAAAACGAAGCTATCGTAAACGCTACAGCCAATCTACGCTATTTTTTGGAACAAGCAAGTCAGGAAACCAAAGTAAGAAGAATTTAATTGTTACGTTAAGTTATATATTAGTTTAGTTTTCATCTATGTTAAAGGCGTGTCATTTCAAGTCAGTTCCCACGCTTGCCGTCAACGCAAGTACTTAGAAGTGTTATTCTCTGCTTTTTCACTCTTAGTTCAAACCGCTTTACGCCAGAATCAATTCAGCTCTACAACAATAATTTCAATCGCTGCTATAACGTCAACCTCGACTCAAAAGCCTTTCTTCAGAATTGTCTACACTTCGATCGCTGTGAGCAACCCTTGATTAAACTTTGAGTTATTGGAACTTCTGGCCTATTAAGTCGTGTTTGAATGGCTATGGTTTGCTTGTATCTTAATTCTACATTAGTTTGAATTTGATTTCATTGGCGTTGCTACTTCAATGGACCAGCCTAGAATTATTATTTCGACTGTATAAGGATACCATTTGTCCTTGCCACATCATTTCGATGGAATGACTGGAATGTTGTCTTGATCACGTATACCGGAAGGAGTCGCGAAATTAAAAGAATGATCGGAATTTAGTAATAAAATCTATGGCGGCTAAAGAAGTTACATTCGTGAACGAATCGGAGATTTCCGAATTTGTGTCGGAAGCGTCGGGCGCTCTACCTAAGAAGCCATCTACCGTTCAACTGAAACGACAAAGAGGTGTTGCGAAGGGTATACTTACGAAAAAACGAAATGAAATCGAATCCCGTATCAGCAAATTCGAAAGTCCCGAGGAGGGCGAAGGCAAAATCGGCGAGTTGGGGATTGCTTTAGAGATGCTACGACAAGCTCATGCTGCTTTCCATGAAACTCTGAGCGACGAAGAAGAAATTCAAGATTCGGTGGACTACTATCAGTACGAAGAAGCAAGGGTCAAAGATTTGACAGCTAGAATAAAGATGTTCTTTGGCTCCTTTGTAAAACAACCAGAGCCACATTTATCTCTTACCGTTGAGCCCTGTGATTCGGTGAGCAAAGCAGGAACGAAACGTTCTTCAGCTAGCTCGGTTTCGAGTGCAAGAGCGAAAGCCACAGCGAGGAAGGCAAAGCTTCTAGCGGAGGCTAACGTCTTAAAGAAAATTCAACGAATACAGAAAGAAGAGCTCAAATTGCAACAAGCTAAAGAAGAATTGGAAATGGAGAAACAGATAGCGATGGCCGAAGCCGAAGAACGAGTATTGGCTGAGGCGGAAGGCAATAACGAACTGCCAGACGTCAAACCAAGTGCCCCACTGACTTCTTACGTTCATTCATGGATGGAAAATAATGAAGAGAACGCCCAAGAGCAGCCAGTAACTACCGTAACCGCCAAACCGGATCTCACGAAGCCAGAACCGGAAGATACCAAGGACTGGCATGGCGGGTCTTCCTTCCAACCAGTCTATTACCCACCACACCCCATGGCATACCTACAATACATGGAAAGTTTACTAACACAGCAACAGCAACATACTCTGGCGCTGATGCTACCTCAACCTGAGCTCCCTGTGTTTGGAGGCGACCCAATTGAATACTGTAGTTTCATAAGAGCATTTGAAAGTATAATAGAGTGTAGAACGGATAGCAGTAGTGCTAGATTATACTACCTTATACAGTATACCAGTGGTGATGTTAACGAGCTGATGCGGAGTTGTTTGACCATGAGCGCTGAAGAGGGCTATCGTGAGGCGCGACGCCTACTAAAGCAGCGCTACGGGCAAGACTACAGAATAGCAGCCGCCTACGTCAATCGGGTGACGACAGGCCCTGCAATAAGAACAGACAAGGCAGAAGATCTACGTAAGTTTTCAGTTCTAATTACTAGCTGCAAAAATGCCCTAAAGGATATCGGGTACCTTGGCCGCATCAACGATCCCGATTGCCTCAAGAAGATAATCGACCGGCTACCGTTTGATATGAGGCGCAAGTGGCGTGATATCGCAGATGATATCTCGGAATGCCAAATGAGGGACATCACGATCGAAGATGTTGCGTTGTTCATCGAAAAGCGAGCGAGGTCGGCTTCCCATCCAGTTTTTGGAGAAATTACGCCATCCAAGTCGGGTATTAGGAAACTCATTCAAAGGTCAGGCGGCTATAGCGGCGGTTCTTCTGGTAAAGTATTCGGCACAAGCGGTGAGCCTAAACGCAACAGCGACCATGGTGTGGCACGAAGTCGTCCTCAATGTCCTCTATGTAACAGCCGTCATTGGCTTTCTCAGTGCAACGAGTTTAGGAGCAAATCCCTAGAAGATCGGATGAAAATTACTAGGGCAAAGGGACTATGCAACAACTGCCTAGTAACGGGCCACGTTGTGAAAGACTGCCCGAAGGATAGTTTTTGTAAAGTAGACGGTTGTAAATCAAAACACTCGACCTTTTTACACCCTCTAAACAAAGGCGAACAGATGCAAAGCGAAAGAAGGGAAGGAAGCAACAACTCGAGTCCAATTTCAAGTAATCAATCATCGAACTGCGATCGGGAAGAAACGAGGGGACAAAGTGGTTATGTGAGATGCCGTGAGAATCAAAAGAGTCAAAGGTCTTCAACAAGCTTAGCTATCGTGCCCGTCAAGGTTAAAGTACCAGGCTGCAAACGGGTAGTGGAGACCTACGCCTTTCTGGACACGGGTTCCAATACCACTTTCTGCACCGAAGAACTGATGCAACAACTTCAAGCCAAAGGCATACAAACCACCCTCGCCCTCACTACTCTAGGCGTCGAAGATGACGAAACTAAGACATCAGTCCTCAGTCTTCAAGTCAGCGACTTAGAAGAGAACAATACTATCGAGCTTCCTCTTGTATTCACTACTCCACGGTTACCAGTAACAACCGATAATCGAGCCAATCGCCAGGACATACACAATTGGTCACACCTACAAGCAATTCCCCTCTCAGACATCGATGCAGATGTTGGTCTGCTAATCGGTAGTGATGTTCCCAGAGCATTGGAACCGAAAGAGGTTAGATCAGGACAACCTGGTGAGCCATACGCTACAAGAACGGAACTTGGATGGACCATCAACGGACCGCTGAAACGGACCGGAGGCTCACGCCATACGACTAATTTGATCAATACTGACGCCGAGCTAAGTGCTCAATTCGAGAAGTACTGCAACATGGAGTTCAATGATTCCTGCTACAATGCAAATGCTGCCATGTCTCAAGAAGACAAACGCGCTCTTGAAAAGATGAAAGCTTCAATTCAATTGGTGAACGGCCACTATGAGATCAGTCTTCCATGGAAAGATGGATGTCCAGATCTACCGAATAATCGACCAATGGCAGAGCAACGACTGTTACAGTTAAGGAGAAGGTTGTCCAAGGAGCCGATCTTGCTGCAGAAGTATACAGATTTCATGGACGACCTCCTGACCAAGGGATACGCTAGGCGCACTCCATGGCAACAGAATGAAGGCCAGGTTACCTGGTTCCTTCCACATCACCCCGTTTTTCATCCTAAAAAGCCGGAAAAGACACGTGTTGTGTTCGATTGTTCAGCAAAGTTTCGGAATACATCGTTAAACGGCCAGCTTTCACAGGGGCCGGACTTGACCAACTCCCTCATCGGAGTGCTTACTAGATTCCGAACGGGACCAGTGGCTCTTATGGCAGACATCGAAGGGATGTTTTTACAAGTTCAAGTACCTCTGGAAGATGCTAACGCCCTTCGCTTTTTATGGTGGCCTGAAGGAGATTTAAGTTCAGATCCAAAGGAGTACCAGATGCTCGTTCACCTATTCGGTGCTACTTCTTCTCCCAGCTGCGCGAATTTCGCGCTGCGGCAGACAGCCGAAGATAACCGAGACGATTTCGAGCCAGCCACTCTAGAGACGGTGAAGCGTAACTTTTACGTGGATGACTGCCTCAAGTCGGTAGAGTCGGACCGTCAGGCGATAAATCTTCAAGGCGAACTGCGACATCTCCTATCTCGAGGTGGATTTCGCCTAACAAAATGGATGTCGAACTCTATCAAGGTATTGGAATCAGTACCCGAATCAGAGAGAGCGCCGACAGTCAAGGATTTGGACCTCGAAAAGTCGGCCATTGAACGCGCACTTGGAGTGCGTTGGAATGTATCTAGCGAGACGTTCGGCTTTAAAATTTCCATCAAGGATAAGCAACCAACGAGGCGAGGAATCCTATCTATCGTCAGCTCTACTTATGATCCACTTGGCTTCGCCGCACCCTTCATTCTGCCTGCAAAAGCGATCTTACAAGATTTGTGTCGTCAGAAGCTGGGCTGGGATGACGAAATTCCCGAGAAGGATTTCAACCGATGGCAATATTGGCTGGCTGATCTACCAAAGTTGGAAGGTTATGTCATCGACCGATGTATTAAGCCGAGAGAATTTGGTGAAGTTACAACTGCTGAGCTGCATCACTTTTCAGATGCTTCTGAAATCGGTTATGGCGCTGTATCATATCTGCGAATCACCAACTCAGATGAAGAAGTTCATTGCTGCCTGATGATGGCCAAGTCAAGGCTAGCACCAATAAGGCCCGTCACTACTCCAAGATTAGAGCTGTCCGCCGCTGTGGTTGCAACCAGATTAGACACTATGCTGCGAAGTGAGCTCGGGATTGATATAAGGGTAGACCGAAGCTATTTTTGGACAGACAGCACTTGTGTACTAAGGTACATAGAGAATGACGTCAAGAGATTTCAAACGTATGTGGCCAACCGTGTAGCTTCAATACGTGATGTCAGCGTGCCTTCGCAGTGGCGCTACGTTGATACCAAGACTAACCCGGCAGACGATGCCTCAAGAGGGCTCAGTGCAGACGAACTAATCGCAAGCAAACGGTGGCATAAAGCACCAGAATTTTTGTGGGGACCAGAAGAAGACTGGCCTAAGAGACCAACCGGCATGGGAACCATTCAAGACAATGATCCTGAAGTGAAACGATCTGCGAGATCCTTTGCTACAGAAGCTCAGCCGGACGTCAAGGAGGTTACGACAGTCGACGACATCATTAAGCGATTTTCGTCCTGGAGACAGTTGAAGAAGACTGTCGCGTGGCTACTCCGCTACAAAACGAATTTGAAGACAGCGAAAGGCAGGCGACAACAAGGAGAAGCTATGACGTTTGGAGAAATTCGAGCTATCGACGTTGAGGAGCTGAACGTTGCAGAAAGGGAAATCCTAAAGTTTGTCCAAAGGCAGAGCTTTCCTACTGTAATGGCCGCATTATCTCCAAAACCTCAAAAGGAGAAAGAAGGCAATGGAAGAAGGAGGAACACAATGGCAAGAAATTGTCCATTGCGGCAACTCCATCCGTTCTTAGCAGAAGACGGCCTATTGCGCGTTGAGGGTCGTCTCGGTCGTGCTCCAATCAGCGACGAAGCCAGGCATCAGATCATTCTCCCTAAGCACCATCACGTGGTAAATCTGATAGGCCGCCATTATCACCAAGCATCTGGTCACTCGGGACTGGAATATGTACTATCCTTGATCCGAGAACGGTATTGGATAATCAAAGCAAGGCCGACCTTGAGACGAATTCTAAACACCTGCTTTAGCTGCAGAAAAAGACAAGCTCCAGCAGAAGAACAAAAAATGGCCCATCTACCAAGGGATCGTGTCACTCCATCAAAACCGCCATTTTCATTCGTCGGTGTTGATTGCTTTGGCCCATTTCAGGTACGCCGTGGACGAACCATGGTAAAAAGGTATGGAGTGCTGTTCACCTGCCTGTCCATAAGAGCAGTGCACATTGAGATAGTATACAGCCTCGACACTCCATCATTCATCAATGCCTTGAGAAGGTTTGTTGCGCGAAGAGGATGTCCAGAAGAAATCAGATCGGACAATGGCGGGAACTTTGTTAGTGGCAACAAAGAACTGACCGAAGCGATAACACGATGGAACAAGAACCAGATACGAGAATTCCTCCTGCAGCAATCAATCAAATGGGTATTCAACCCCCCAGCAGGCTCCCACCACGGCGGTGTCTGGGAGCGCTGCATCCGCACAGTGAGAAAGGTTATGAGCGCCATTTGCAAGGAGCAGACGTTGGATGACGAAGGCCTGCTGACGCTTATGTGCGAAGTCGAAGCCATAATCAACGGGAGACCTTTAACCAAGGTCTCAGACGACCCGAATGATTGGGAGGCACTCACTCCGAATCATTTGCTATTACTGAGAGCTGGGCCGCAGCTACCACCTGGGCTATTCCAGAAGGAAGATTGCTACTCACGGCGAAGGTGGCGCCAGGTGCAATATATGGCAGATGTGTTCTGGCGTCGCTGGATAAAGGAATACCTACCTAGTTTACAGCAGCGTCAGCGATGGAACAAGGCCAGAAGAAATCTACAAGTAAACGACATTGTACTGCTCGCTGACGATAGTTCACCTCGAAGTTTGTGGCCGCTAGGCCGCATTCTAGAGGTTCACAGGAGTGGTCATGATGGACACGTGCGCTCAGTTAAGGTGAAAACAAGATCGTTCCTTTTTGAGCGTCCGATCGACAAGATTGTCCTACTGGAAGGGGCTGACTTCGCTGAGGACAAGTAAACTAGCACTATGAACTGTGTCTTTGAGCACCAAACTAGATTGATGCATTGAAATTTTACGTTTTTTATATTTAGTCAACGTTTTTGTTACGAATCTATCTGATTATTAATTCGTTAAGCTGTAGACGCCGTTTAGATGTAAAGGCTCTACGTATCGCCTTTAAGGGGCCGGAATGTTAGCTTACAACGCGAACATAATCTAGTTAATTAGTTAGCACTTTAAGGTCTACCAATCACTGACTCGTGTAATTTGAGCGTGCAATTAGCTTTGAGACCACGCTTCGATAATTGCTTAAGAACATTTTCTGCGACGCTGAAAACGAAGCTATCGTAAACGCTACAGCCAATCTACGCTATTTTTTGGAACAAGCAAGTCAGGAAACCAAAGTAAGAAGAATTTAATTGTTACGTTAAGTTATATATTAGTTTAGTTTTCATCTATGTTAAAGGCGTGTCATTTCAAGTCAGTTCCCACGCTTGCCGTCAACGCAAGTACTTAGAAGTGTTATTCTCTGCTTTTTCACTCTTAGTTCAAACCGCTTTACGCCAGAATCAATTCAGCTCTACAACAATAATTTCAATCGCTGCTATAACGTCAACCTCGACTCAAAAGCCTTTCTTCAGAATTGTCTACACTTCGATCGCTGTGAGCAACCCTTGATTAAACTTTGAGTTATTGGAACTTCTGGCCTATTAAGTCGTGTTTGAATGGCTATGGTTTGCTTGTATCTTAATTCTACATGGGTGAACCCGGTTGTTGTGGTGCCAAAGCCAAATGGTGAGGTACGATTATGTGTAGATATGAGGTGTGCCAATAAAGCGATCATTCGGGAAAGACATCCAATTCCCACAATTGACGAAGTGCTGAACGATATGCAAGAAGGAAGTGTCTTCAGCAAACTTGACCTGAAATGGGGCTATCACCAAATTGAGCTCAGCACTGAATCCTGTGGCATTACTACGTTTGCAACCCACAAAGGTCTATTCAGATACAAACGGTTAATGTTTGGGATTTCTTCTGCACCAGAAAAATACCAGCAAGTGATTCAGCAAGTGTTGCATGATTGTAGTGGGACAGCAAACATTTCAGACGACATCATCATTTTTGGCTCTGACACAGATGAGTATGACAGGCGATTGGAGCAAGTGCTAGTCAAGTTGGAAGAAAAAGGGCTTACCCTCAACAAGGAGAAGTGTGTGTTTCACATGCCAAAGCTTACATTCATGGGTTTAGTTCTGTCGCAGAGGGGCATTGGTCCAACAGAAGAGAAAGTTAAAGCAGTCACAGAAACCCGTGAACCCCAGAATGTGTCTGAAGTTAAAAGCTTCTTAGGCCTGGTGAATTTCAATGCCAGATTCATACCAGACCTTGCCACTGTCGCAGAACCACTAGGGAGGCTAACAAAGAAAGGAGAACCATTCGTTTTTGGTCCTGAACAGCACGCGGCATTCACAGCACTGAAACAGAGGATGGCCCAGGCAGAGATCCTGGGATACTTCGATCGCAATGCCAAGACGAAGATTATTACTGATGCAAGTCCTGTTGGATTGGGTGGAATCTTGGTTCAAGAACACAACGGGGAGAATCGTGTAATCTGCTACGCTAGCAGGGGACTATCCGCAGTTGAACGACGATAGTCGCAAATCGAAAGGGAGGCCTTAGCAATCGTGTGGGCTTGTGTGAAGTTCCATATTTATCTTTATGGCACGACATTTGAACTGTGGACTGATCACAAACCTCTTGAATTCATCTACTCTGCTCGTTCCAAACCGTCGGCAAGAATTGAAAGATGGGTTCTTAGGCTCCAGCCTTACTCCTATTCAGTGAAGTATTTGCCGGGTCAAATGAACATTGCAGATTCATTATCACGCCTTACGACGAGCGATGAAGCACAATCACGGAATGTGGCCGAAGAATATGTTAGATTCGTAGCCAGAACAGCTGTGCCCCAAGCTATGACTGGTAAAGAAGTAGAGGAAGAGTCCGCAGCAGACGAAGAGTTGGAGAATCTGCGACAGTGCATCGAGACAGGAAATTGGGAGAACCCCAGTTGTGCAAGTTACAAGCCAATCCGAGAAGAGCTTTGTGTCATTGGAAAGACTGTCCTAAGGGGATCGAGAATTGTAATTCCGCGGAAGCTCCGAGCAAGAGTCATTAAGTTAGGCCACAAGGGCCACCAAGGAATGGTTAAAATGAAACAAAGATTACGAACGAAAGTTTGGTGGCCTGGCATCGATAAGGAAGCCGAAAAGTTCTGTAAAACATGTCATGGTTGTCAAGTTGCAAGCAGACCAAACAATCCTGAGCCTTTGCAAATGACTGAACTGCCAAAAGGACCATGGCAGGACATTGCAATTGATTTCATGGGTCCACTGCCATCAGGGGATTACATTTTTGCAGTGACGGACTATTACAGTAGATATGTGGAAGTCAGCATTTCAAAGAGGAACACGGCCGAAGTGACAATCAGTGGCTTAGAGAAGATGTTTGCAACTCATGGATTACCATGTACAGTTACAAGTGACAATGGCCCTCATTTTGTTGCAGACACGTTTGAAACGTTCTTAAGGAACAATGGCATTGAGCACAGAAAGACCACGCCGTTATGGCCACAGGCTAATGGCGAAATTGAACGCCAGAACAGATCATTGCTGA
The DNA here is from genome assembly GCA_949710005.1 of Ricordea florida. NCBI lineage: Eukaryota > Metazoa > Cnidaria > Anthozoa > Corallimorpharia > Ricordeidae > Ricordea > Ricordea florida. The sequence goes on along the minus strand of OX453278.1, from coordinate 21,557,090 downwards.
AGAGAATGCAAATAGCTCAAGTGGAAGGACAGGATTGGAAAACAGCTGTGCAAACGTATTTAGTTGCATATCGTAATACACCACATCCAAGCACAGGTGTATGCCCATCAGAGCTGTTATTCCGACGGAAATTACGCACCAAACTTCCAGAACTGCAGGAAGCTGTCAAGTTGGATGAAGAAGTAAGGGATCGTGATAAAGACAGAAAGGCAAAAATGAAGGATTATGCAGACAGAAGACGTAATGCGGAAGGAAGTACCTTAACGAAAGGCGACAAAGTTCTTTTCAAGCAGCAGCGCGTCAACAAGTGGACCACCCCGTTTGCGAGTCAGCCATATGAAGTGGTTGACAAGTGCGGCAACAGTGTTCTGGTTGAGTCACCCGATGGAATCCAATATAAAAGAAACACCACTCATGTGAAACCTTATCATGAAAGAGCCAATGCAGAACAATTACCAGAGGAGGTGTCGACATCCCAGGAGGAGAAGGATGGTAGGCAGGTCGCAGTTGACCAGGCAGATATGGAACAGAGCGTTGGTATGGTTGTGTTTTGCTATTCCGGAAAAAGGAAGGGATGTAGTATATTTGGTGTAAGTCTACATGATGTAGTATGTTTGGGGTACATCTACATGACGGAAAAGGTTATTAGAGATGGCGGATACGTTCTGGAGGTGCTATTAAAGTGTTGTGTTTAATCTGTTTGCATCGAGTCTGTGTTTCATCGTGAACACTACACATATCAGTGAGCTCGAATCAACCCAAGAGGAGGCTGACACCCGAGTCCTCTTACATGAAGCCCATTCAGCTAAATCGAGGTTTACTTCGGTCGTCATAGCATCAGAAGACTCTGATGTGTTGGTACTTTTTTTGGCTTTCAAGAGCTTTATTCCGTCTTCAGTATTCATTAAAAATGGTTCAGAGACCAGAGTCAAGCACATCGATATCTCAAGAGTAGTTGAAATGGTTGGAACAAGTGTATGCAGATCATTTCCGGGCTTTCGTGCATTCACAGGGTGCGACACTGTTAGTGCGTTTGCCGGACAAGGAAAGGCTGCAGGGTATCGAATTGTAAAGCGAAATGCTTAATTTCAAGAGATGTTCCATTAAGTGGGTATGGCCTGGAATATTTCTGATCACCTGTACCATAGTCTTAAGAAATTTACATGTGCCATGTACTGCAGCAGCCCTGGGACAGGTGACATCAATGAGCTGTGATACCGACTGTTCTGTTTGAAGAGAGGAGACGTTGATTCCAACCAGCTTCCACCCTGCAATGATACGCTGCAAAAACACTCGCTACGAGCAAACTACCAGGCTGCTGTCTGGAGATGAAGTTTACAAAGATACATACAACCTTTATTTATACACGATAAAAGACGTCAAAGCTAACAAGCTTGTGGGGTCGTGTACTAATAAGATACATAAAATAACTACAATTAATAGATAAATAATACAAGAATTAAGTAATTCTTATAAAAATATAATTTTGATACCAACAAATGAGATCAATAGTTAAAAATAAATAAAATTCTCCGATCTTTTGTTAATTATTTGTGGGGCTAAAACATTAAAATTAAATTCCTTAAAAGTGTTACAATTAACAACATTCTTCAAAAAAGATTTCGGGTCTGTGCTCTCTAGTATCGATTTATCAGTTCGCCCTATAGCGTTCCAGAGAACAGCCCCTCTATAGGAAATGGAGTTTTTAACGTATTTGGAGGCAAAACTCGGTACTATCAGCCCATGCTTCAGTCATGAAGAAGGTCTGTCGCCGTGGATAACCAACTCTTCAGCCAAAGTGCTAGGGAGTATGCCATGATAACCCTTGAAAAAAAAGTTTAATTAAAGAACGTTAATACATATATGTTAAAGTATTCCACTCAACGGTAGCTAAAACGTCCACTGTTTGCATGTCCGGTGGAAAGCCAATGTTTTAAATAACTCTGTCTGATTTACCCCACCCCAGACAGGCATCGCGTACGTAATGGATGGCTGGATAACCTTTACGTAAAGTGACTCGCACATATGACTGGGTAAAACTTGGATTTCTTCAGGAGGCTCGATTTGTTTGCAAAGTCTTTTATGACTTCTTTCAGGTGAGGTATCCAGCTCAGGTTTTGATCCAAGGTAACACCCAGAAGCCTGGCCGTAGCCTTGTATTCAATGATGGACTTGCCAATATAAATGGCAGGCAGCGGACCAATAAGCCGAGCTTTAGAGAGTAACTTTACCTCGCACTTGCCAGGATGTGGAGAAGGGCGGTTGTTAACACACCAGGCAAAAAGTTCTTCCAGGGCAAAATTTAGTCAATTGCAGGCGACGTCTTGCGAGGAGCCTGTACAGAAACCCGTAGTGTCATCAGCGTACATAAAAGTATCTCCAGATTTAATGAGTGAAGGTAAATCGTTCGTAAAAAGCGTAAACAAAGTAGGACCCAACATCGAGCCCTGTGGTACTTCGCACCTAACGTACATTTTCGGTGATTCTTTTCCATTTATCGTCGTGAACTGCTTTCGATTCGAAAGGTAGCTATCCATCCATGCATAGAGTTCTCCATCAATGCTGAACTGTCCATGTAATTTGTCCAATAAGCGCGAATGTGATACGCTATCAAAGGCTTTCCTGAAGTCTACAAAAGCGACAGCGACTGTGAGGCCGTCATCAACAAACTTCCTCCATTTCTCTGTGAGATGAATAAGAAGTAGCTCAGTAGAGTGAGCCTTCCTATGGGCCCACTGATTAGGAGTTATCAAGTTATTGTTCGTCACATGATTGACAATGGCGGTATTGATTTCAGATTCGAGCAGCTTGCTTGGAACCGACAAAATAGAGACCGGACGATAATTTCCTGGATCGGTACTGTCATCCTTTTTGACAATCGGGGACACCCTTGCAAGTTTCCAAGCCTCGTACGCAGTCTCGTGGTGGATGCTCCATCGGGAAAGGCTCGTGAGGTGAGGGCTCACTGCATGACTGGCTAATTTCAAACGTTTTGGAGAAATACCGTCAGGACAAGTAGTCTTATTGGATGCCTAGACATCCCATCACCTGTGTGATTTGGCTGGTGTACCGAAGACAAGCTGGTCGTAGACTGGATGGGTGGTCAGCCAGGTCCGCAAGCTGTTCTAGAACTATTAACTTGCCAGTGGAGTAGGTCCTTCAAACTTCCTTCGTGCTCCTGTATTGTCAATGGGCTGAAATGTACTGATATGTGCCAGCTTCAAGATTGCACAAACAGGCCAGATGATGACGATGTTTTATCCGTTGACGACAATGACGATGAAGAAAGCGAAAGGTAAGAATCTCATATCTATAGGAAAAATACGAAATAACTTTCCTTATACACACTCTTTACGATTACATTCGTAAGGCTTAGTTTCGTTGCCATGACAACCATTAAATGCTTTAATACAACTTAGCTGTTATTTTGTCTGAAATTAAACATGAGCCTTTAATTTGTTCACATTAAAGTGAAAATGATGCTTGAGTGACGCAAAAACCACAAGTCTCCAATTTAGTTGGTACTGGTATGGCTTCAGAATGGATGATATCAGGACAAAGAAGTCTCGTTAAGGGAGCTCTTTAAAACTCATTAGCTGAATAATTAATCCAAGCCAGTGCTAGAGTGATATACACATGACTGAACTTTTTGACAACGTATATTGAGGTTGTTATTTCTTAAAATTAGGAAGTGGAAAGCCTTATTTTCAGTGACTTTTATTTCAATTACGGACTCATAGACCATTTCCGTCTCCATGGCAACGAGAAACTTTAAAAACATTTCATTCTTTTGCAATTGAACCCAATGTCCTATTCTGCTAGGCCTAAGATGTATAAAATGTTGTTTGAAAAGAATTGTACAATGAAATTCGCTCAGAATCTGAAGCTGGATCCGTGGCCATTAGGTAGTTTAGACGACGTCATTTTATCGCATATTTAGAGCAAGAAAGCTACTGATAGAGGCTAGCTATCATACCTTAAAATGGACTTCAGTTATTGCAGATTGAGAAAATACGTGATAGCACTGGTCCCTCCACATGGTACACAAAAACCACTTTTGGGGGTCTTGGTCCATGGACTAATTACTACAAAGGTATCAAATAAAGCCATTTAACCCAACTTAACAATTAGAAATTACTCACAAGAAATGATATTGCTTTACAATAACTGGAACGTTTTGGCAAAGTCGAATACTTTCCGAGGATGGTATCACCAAAACTGCTTTCAACAGTGTTAATTCTCAAGTGTTACATAAACAATATAATCAACAATAAATTTTTGTCAATTTTCTCCATTAATTTCTGCATAACTAACTTCATGATGTCATGCTGTTGATTTTGTAGGTTTACACTCGCCTGCTGCTCCATCCTTCTCAATTCAGTGTCTCCTTGCTCTGCGGCCCTTTACGTTTAAGATACTCGACTACATCAGAAGAACTCCTTCTACTCTTTTCAGCTTGAGCTCCATCAGGTTCGCCTTCTGCATTCCTTTTCTTGTCTGCCCTGAACATCGCATAATGATTTGTTTGTGTTCCTATGCAGCTGCTTTTTTTTCCTTTTCGTTTTGCTTTGCCTAAATGCTTTTCTCCTCGGCCACCTTTTCCTTATCAATTATCTCTTCGACATCTTGATCTAGTTCAGTCTCTTCGCAAACGATTCCGCAGGTGTGTTCATCTTGGCGCATTTTCGCTTTATACTAAGTAATTAGCAAGGTCAGCCTGTCTCTTAAGGACCTTTTGCTGACTTTAAAATTTCGGATGATCAAGGCCATTGAGGTTAATAGCCATCTGGTTCCATATATGCCTCCTTTTCTTACTCCTACACGGATGTTGGTAGGGCTCCATAACCAACACTTCTCTGCACACCAAGTCATGTTTCTCTGGCCACTCCCTGTCCTTCAGAAGCATGCAAAGAAAAATAATGCCAAGGTCATACAGTTACTAATTCTTGTAAACAAACCTTGCGGGAGAAAAAAAACACACAAACAAACTACAGGTTTATCCCTACAAGCCTGTTTCGTGGTTGCCCACTCATCAGGGGATATGGTAGGAATGTCCTTTACCATCGCTTATATACAAAGTAGTTAAATTTACATAATAATAGAGATCGTTAAGATTCAGGTATTGCGTAAGAGGGTTTTGTTTCTGTGGCGGCAAGAAGACACAAGCTTATTACGTTTGTTTAGCGTGGATAGTTCGGGTCGGCAGATGATTAGGAATTTTTCTTTGAGGCAGAGGTTACATCTTTTGCTTGAGCTGTTATATGGCGAGTGTGAAGACAGGATCCGCCAGGAAATAAAGTGTTCAATGTTGTTGTCTTTAAGGGTCCATATGTGTTTGCTGAGCTCGGTGGAGTTTCTGTGTTAAGCGTGGCGGAAAGATGCGGTGTGGTTTTTGTATCTTGTTTTGAAGTCGTTTTCCGTGAGTCCGATGAAGGTTTGGGACGTGCTGTTGTCTTTGCGCATAACGGTGGCTTGGTAGATTACCGATGGTTGTAGGCAGTTTCCGTTGAGTGGGCAATTGTTCTTTTGTCGGCAGTTGCATGTCTTTCTTTCTTTAGTGTTAGCGGCGGTTGCATCGTTGGTTTGTGTAGATGTGGTTAAGATGCGTTTATTATGGTTGTCGATTATTTGTTTAGTGTTGTTCATGCAGCTGTAACTGATCTTGATGGTGTTGCGGTTGAAGATTTTACGGAGCTCGTGGTCTTTTGGGAAGTGCTTATCTACTAGAGCGAGGAATTTGTGTCCGATGTTAGTACTTGTGTTCTTGCTGAAAGGGGGGTTGTACCACAGGATGTTACTGCGTTGGTGGTTTTTTCGCTTGTTAGGTGTGGTTGGTTCGTAGTGCAGGGTGTAGCTGTATCCGCTTTCGTCGAGTGCTTTCTGGTATGAGGGGGCAGCTTGGTCAAAGGATGCTTTGTCGGATGATAGGGATGATAGTCGTTTGTTGATGCCAGCGGGAATGTTCTTTGTAGTGATTGGCGGGTGGTTGCTCTCGCGGTGGACGTACTGCAGTGTCGTATTTGGCTTTGTGAAGGGCTTATAGGTGTTTTGGTTGAGGTTGAATGTGACATCCAGGAAGTTAATTATCTGCTTGTTAGCTTCTATGGTAATGCGTAGTCCGTTATTTTTAAAGACACGGCATATTTCTTTCTTGATGTTTTCTGTGTCTCTAGGTGTGGTGTTAGTGGTCGCCAGTCCGTCGCCTCGGTAAAGTCCTACGTTAATATTAAGGTGTTGCAGCTGGGATAGGAGAAAACTTCCTACAAGCTCGCATGTTTCCGCGCCGTCGTAGCTGCCCATTCTGACGTCAAATGCTGCGTTGCCTTTCTTTTGCCAGGGTTGTTTCTTGTGGATTAGGATGGAACTTTTAGCATGGATTATGATGTTTCTTTCGTGTGTGGTGATGCTCTCGTGGGCTGAGGCGAAGTCGAGTGCTTTGTTAAGGAGGTCTTGGCCGATTGACGGGTAGAATTCTTTAATGTCGAAGCAGATGAAGTTGAGGTGGTGTTTGTCTTTGATGGCTTTAAACCAGTCGATTACAGATGCAGTGTTTTTCCATTGGTTAAAGTTGCATTTTCTTGCGATGTTACTGTTGATACGATCGAGAATCCTTTTGCTGACTTTGCCTATTTCGGATTTCGTTGGGTTGATTAGTCTGCAGGTTGGTTTGTTAGCGAAGTTAGGCTTGTGGTCTTTAAGTGTTACGAAGGCGTCTATTTCGGCTGTAGCGTCCACTCTGTCGTTGATGCCCAGCTTCGTAGCGATTTCTTTGTTTTCTTTATGGATGGCGCGTGTGGTCTCGGGTTGTGCTTTCATGTATGATTTTGTTATATTCTTTTCTAGTAGATTGTTGTATGTTGATGGTTCTAGTTTGTAGAAGTTCGCAGTTTTGTCGGCGGCAATTAGTAGCTTGGGCTCGTTTCTGATAAGTTCTGCGTCTTCTTTTAGCTTGTTAAGGATGGGGTTATTCACTTGCTTGAACTTTACTGTCTGTATCATCTTTAGCATATCGTCTTCGAAATCTTTTAGTTCTTCGATCGGCGGAGGGTTCTTCGTGGATTTGAAGCCATAGTTTTCCTTGGAAGTCGTAGTTGTGTCGGGGTTGAGGAAAAAGTGGGCTTTCCAGCGCATTCTGCGAAGGAACTGTTCTGTTTTCTCGAAGAGTCGCTGAAGGTAGTCTTTACGTGATGGTAAAGGAATATTCTTGGTTGAGTAGCTGATGTTGAATCTTTCCATTACGAAGTATCTTAGAGTGCTCGACAAGCCGGACTTGGAGCAGGTGTAAAGATTGTAAAAGTTGATTAATCGTAAAACAGTGCTCAATACGTGAACGTAGAGCGAAGTAGTTGTTGCGGGAGAAAAAAACACACAAACAAACTACAGGTTTATCCCTACAAGCCTGTTTCGTGGTTGCCCACTCATCAGCCAAGACCTCCTTAACAAAGCACTCGACTTCGCCTCAGCCCACGAGAGCATCACCACACACGAAAGAAACATCATAATCCATGCTAAAAGTTCCATCCTAATCCACAAGAAACAACCCTGGCAAAAGAAAGGCAACGCAGCATTTGACGTCAGAATGGGCAGCTACGACGGCGCGGAAACATGCGAGCTTGTAGGAAGTTTTCTCCTATCCCAGCTGCAACACCTTAATATTAACGTAGGACTTTACCGAGGCGACGGACTGGCGACCACTAACACCACACCTAGAGACACAGAAAACATCAAGAAAGAAATATGCCGTGTCTTTAAAAATAACGGACTACGCATTACCATAGAAGCTAACAAGCAGATAATTAACTTCCTGGATGTCACATTCAACCTCAACCAAAACACCTATAAGCCCTTCACAAAGCCAAATACGACACTGCAGTACGTCCACCGCGAGAGCAACCACCCGCCAATCACTACAAAGAACATTCCCGCTGGCATCAACAAACGACTATCATCCCTATCATCCGACAAAGCATCCTTTGACCAAGCTGCCCCCTCATACCAGAAAGCACTCGACGAAAGCGGATACAGCTACACCCTGCACTACGAACCAACCACACCTAACAAGCGAAAAAACCGCCAACGCAGTAACATCCTGTCAAATCCAAAGCCAAACAGTTAAGTCAACAATTGACGATGACGAAATGAATGCTTCAGACGCACGGTTATTTTACAGCAGATCATGGAAGCACAGGAGGAGGATCCTGTTTGCAGGCAGATCAAACTGTACTGCTGTGAGGGATGGCCTGAGAAGTATTCATTAAACGATGCAATGAAACCTTATTGGTCAAGCAGGGGTGAACTGTCTGTGCTGCAGAACATTCTGCTCAAAGCATCCAGGATCGTGATCCCTTCTTCCATGCATCTCGGAATACTGGATAAAGATCCATGAAGGACACCAGGGAATCACTAAATGCCGTGACGGGCCAAAAACTCTGTTTGGTGGCCAGTGTTTCTCCTTAGGTTCCTAATTTTTCTTTCTAAATTAATTCCAAACAAAGTCCAGAGTTCCCATTGAAAGTCCCGTAAAAGGTACAAACAACCACCAAAATTTTCCCTGATGGCGTAAGCGCTTCTCCCCAAAATCCGGAAACTTTTATTTTTGAACTGTCAATCACTTCGCGCGTGTTACATAACTTACGGTTCACTCTTACGTGCAACATTACTTCCGGTTCGGTCACAAAATTTCTTTTAGAAAGTTAATAAATCAAAGGCTTCTTCGAGCTACCTCATGGTCTCTGGTAATTATACCATGAAGTGCTGTCCTTTCCCCAGACCATAAAGCGTTCATTCCGAATAGTTTTGTGCACTTTTGCTACGACTGATTGATTACTCGTCGTCCTAATTGGAGACATCGTCACTTTTAAGACTTTAAAACCCATTTCTTTCCCCTTGAGCATTCTTGAACACATTTCCTGTTTCTGTATGTTGATCAAAGATGGAGCAAAAGGAACGAAAACCCGCCTTGACAATCTTTACGTCGGGCTCGACACAACAGACGCCATTTTGTAAACATGTTCTGCCGCTTTGTCTCACCCCCCCCCCCCCCCCCCCCACATATGTGAACATAAAACAATTACACGACTTTGTGGACAAAACCAAACCTAGCAGGGGAGACAGGGGAGAACCTGTTCAATTCACATTTAATGCAGATCTAATGCATAAATTAATTGTCTAACGGGAATGGAGTGACAAATCCATCAATCACTATACCTCATGCATGGTATGAAGTACATACCATGAGGTAAAAAGGAACAGAAAATAATCCCTAACAACCAGGACTCAGCCGAGAAATCCAGGATCTGGTGCAACAATGCAGAGTTTGCGCTCTTCAAAGGGACAACAAGCCTGAACCGCTTATCACTAGGAATTCTCTGCAGAGTAAGACCCCTTTTAACAACCGAATCTGCAAATCGTCTTTATAAATCGATGACCTTACCGTTACTGGAGTATTGTGACATCACCTGGCATGGTTGTAGCAACGCCGGAGAACCAGACGAAAATTGAACGTTTGCAAAAAAGAGCGGCCGAATTGTCCTTAAAGACTCGAAGGACTTGACCAGTGATGCCCTCATTGAGAAACTAGGATGGAAGCCGCTCTCCGAAAGAAGAGACGAGCACACTAAGAAAGTGGTTAAAAACTGTCTTACGGGCCTTGCTCTGACTAATCGATTATTTTAATACAAAGCATTGCGACATTCATTCTTATACACTAGATCCAGAGGAAACCTTTTTGTTGATAAAATCAACTTGGAAATTTCAAAACGTGAATTTTATTATAAAGGTGCAATGCTTTTTAATCGTAATTGTTAGTGCATATTTCTTATTTTTATTGTTTTTATTTTTTATAATATATTTTTCTATTATTTACAGTTATTATTTGTTTTACAGGGACCATATTGATACCAGTTGTATAACTGAAATGGTTACCCTGTATAAATATTGTAATATCATAATTATAATTATTATTATTATTACTATTATTATTATCACGGCACCATTAACTGACCGTCCCTGGCAAATCGTAGCCACAGACCTCTTCGAGTTGAAAGGTGTTGACTACCTTATTGTTATAAGGGTAAGTTGAAACCACAGAAATGCGCACTAAGGCGACAGTGGTAGAAGGGATAAAACCCTGTTGCTACCAAAGAAAAAGATGAAAAAATCGAGCTCAAAAGCCAGCAGCCATGGACAGCTGTTTCGGCCTTGTTAGGCCTCATCAGCATGGCACAGGTAGCAGATGAGCTCTGGGTTCCCACTTTATGAGTGCCATGGTGATGAAATATGGTAAAGTTGTGGGACGTGGCTTGAAATGACAGCGTCAAAATGTAGTAAGGGTGAGCTGAAGCCACAAATATGCCCACTAAGGCAACAGTGGTAGGAGGGATAAAACCCTGTTGCTACCAAAAAAAAAGATGAAAAAATTGAGCTCAAAATCCAGCAGCCATGGACAGCTGTTTCGGCCTTATTAGGACTCGTCAGCATGGCACCGCTAGCAAATGAACTTATAATGTGGGAACCCTACAATTTTTCATTACCTTATTGTTATAGACTGCTTCTCAAGATACTTGGAAGTAGCAGCTATGCAGAAGACTACAAAGTCAAGTGAGATCATTACACTTAAGTCGGTATTTGCAAGACATGGGATCCCAGAGCAAGTGAGATCTGACAATGGTCCTCAGTCTGACAGTTCGGAATTCTCATACTTTGCTAAGGAATGAGGATTCAAGCATAGCACACGTAGTCCTTGATTTCCCCATGTAAATGGACGGGGAGTTAGAACTGTGTAGAATCTTCTAGCAAAGAAAAAAGACCCTGCTAAAGCATTACTAGCTTATCGCTCAACACCACTAGCATGCAAATTCTCTCCTGCCAAATTGCTGATGGGAATGTAGATAAGGAACAACGTTCTGTTATTCCACACCCAGCAGAACCAACAGTGGCCTGACCTGGATAACCGGCGTACACGAGAAAGCATGAACAAATTGAAGCAGGAACCAGTGTTCAACACCAGGCACAAAACCATGCCCTTCCTTCAATTGGACCGGGCACTGTTTTCATCAAGGACCTCCAGCGGTTAGGAAAAAGTCATTGAAGCAGCATCAACACCTCGGTCGTATAAAGTTGAAACCCCGACCAGCACGATAAGAAGAAACCGTATTCACCTTACTCCGCTGCCGAATCAGCAGGAGCAACATGAGCGACCGACATCAATCGTGAACCAAGTTCCCGCAGAGGACAAACAGAGCAGCAACACCTGTTCGGAAAGACCTTCCCGTTACAAAGGGAGACATTCAAGCACCCCCTGTAACACCCATTCTTGCTACTAGGCCTAGGAGAATTATAAAACCATCGCTTAAAGTTAGAGAATCTAGGTTCAGTTTGAGATGACTCCATGTTATAAGATTATATATATTGGCTCACCGATGTTGTGGAACCCCTGCCTATTAACAGGCGAAGCTAAAAAACTAAAATAAAATAGAATAAAATTTCCAGGAAAGATTTCCGTGTCAACTACAGGTCATCGTGTATGCAGTGTGCAGTTCTCACTTCGAAGGGGGCTCCAAAACCTACCAAAACAACGTGCTAACTGTATTTCTTCTACAAAAGTCTCACCCTAAAGTGATAAAAACACCAAGAAGACTTCTTGTTAGCCACAAAGAAGAGGAAATACAAGAAGAGACTGAGGAAAATGAGCCGACGTTTCCGAAAAGGAATCAAATCGATAGTACCAACCACTGTAACAATGTACCCTCTCTTAAAGACCAGATTATTGAACTCAGACAACAAATTGCAGTACTTGAATCGCGGAATTCTAAATTAGAATGCGAATTAAGATTAGGATTGGAAAAATTCAAGTCTTCGGATGACGATATGCAATATTATACTGGAATGGAAAAATATGAACAGTTTAAGGCTCTCTATAATTTTCGTGATGGGGGTGTGAACGCCTGTTCAAGAATGAACTACTGGGGCTCAAACAACTCGAACTTTCAACTAGACAGCTTGAAAAAGCGAGGTAAAACACGCACTCTTCTTCCGATTGATAAACTTTTTTTGACCACGGCACGACTGAGAGTAAATACACCTGAAAAGTTCTTTCTGACTGGTATAAAATCAGTGTCAGTGAGGTGTCTAGGATATTTGTCACATGGGTCAATTTCATGTTCACCCGATTTATCCAGCTACCAATTTGGGCATCAAAGAAAACAGTAGAGAAAACAATGCTTGACTGTTTCAATAATAAGCTTAGTTTGAACATCGCGAAAACCGAGTTCATGGTGGTTAGTTCACGTCAGAAGTTCCTTGCAGAAAATTGTAGTGAACTTAATATTCAATTAGATAACCAACCAATTAGCAGGGTTGAGCATGCCAAATCATTAGGTTTGACTATTGATGACCGACTTTCATGGTCCAATCACATCAAAGAACTATGCAGAAAGATATCCTCGGCAATCGGTGCTCTGAAGCGCATTAGGTCCTTCATTTCTCAATCCACTGCAGTACAAATATATACCGCTTTAATCCAACCTCATTTCGATTACTGTGCCCCCGTTTGGGATGGATTGAATTCTTATCTATGTGACAAACTACAAAAATTGCAAAACCGAGCAGCTAGGGTTATTGTGCAAGCTAACTGTGAGGTAAACTCACGCCTGCTTCTTGAAACATTGAAGTGGGACCAGCTATCATTAAGAAGAAGAAAGCATAAAGCTATAATGATGTTTAAGTCGCTCAACGGGTTAGCCCCAGTGTACTTACATGAATTATTCAGTGAGAGACACACAGACTATGACTTGCGTGACTCTTTCCGTAAGTTAAACTTACCCAAGTCGCGTACTAACTATCTGAAAAGTAGCTTTAGCTATAGCGGTGCCTTACTGTGGAATTCTCTTCCTGAAAGTATTAGGGCGATTAGATCAATTGGGCAGTTTAAGAAGGAAATTAACCGCGCACTTAAAACATCCGATTCCCACTCGGCAATCTTGTAAATCAGCTTTTATAGTTATTTTAATTTTTACAAAGAGGAGATCATTAACACATGCAAGTTAACTGCTTCTCGAAATGGAAAGATCCACAGCCTAGTCTTTAATGTGCTGCAAGGAAACTACGCACCCATCCTCAGTCTTGAAACATGTGTTGGCATGGGTTGTCTCAAGATCCTGGACTCTGATAAGCCTGAACATGTTTACTCAATGAAGTTCCCTACAAAGGAACATGTACTTGAGCAGTTTCAGGGTGTGTTTTCAGGACTTGGAAAACTTGAAGCTCCCTATTAGATCCACCTAGATACAAGTGTTCAACCAGTAGTGCACCCCCTAAGGAGGGTACCTGTTGCCATTCACAGTGCGCTTAAAGAAAAGCTTGAGGAAATGGTTGCAGATAGTGTTATTACACCTGCCACAGAGCTACTGACTGGGTTAAAGGCATGGTGGTAGTCCGCAAGCCCTCGGGAGCCCTCAGAATCTGCATGGACCCGAAAGATTTAAATCGAGCTATCAAACGAGAGCATTACCCGCTTCCTACAATAGAGGAACTTACCACCCGAATTGGCAACGCAAAGGTATTCACAGTTCTAGATGCCAGTAATGGGTTCTGGCAGATCCCATTAGAAGAAAAGTTAAGCATGTTGACGTGTTTCAACACTCCCTTCGGGCGTTTCAGATGGTTAAGAATGCCATTTGGATTAAGTTCATCACCAGAGGTCTGGCAGCGCCGAATGCACAAGATGATCGAAGGATTGCCTGGTACGGAAGTCATCTTTAATGATTTTTTGATCATAGGCCGCGGAGACACATTTGAGCAAGCTGTGAGTGACCATGATCAGAACTTAATCAAATTCCTAGAGCGAGCCCGAGAGAGAAACCTGAAGCTCAAAGCTGAAAAGATGCAGTTACCAAGTTTGCCAAGTATTTGGCGTGGAGAAAAACCATCGGTGCATTTATGGCCGGAAGGTTACTTTGTGGAGAGACCACAAGCTTTTGGAGATGATTGCTAAGAAACCTCTTGCTGCCGCTCCAAAACGGCTACGACGTCTTATGTTGCGGCTCATGCAGTATGATGTAGAAATAAAGTACAAGCGTGGCCCAGAGCTGTATCTTGCCGATACTCTTTCCACAGCATACCTACTTCAAGAACACCTTCCAAGAAAGGCAGATCAAGAAGTAGAGAGAATCCACTCTGTGAATTTCTTGTCAGTGTCTGAGCCACAAATCCACGAAATCCATGAAAAAACTGCCAAAGCTCCTGTCCTGCAGTCTCTGAAAGTGGTAATTTTGAATGGATGGCCCAATTAAAGAGAAAGCCTACCTACTGAGCTGCACCAATATTTCAACATAAGAGATAAGTTGGCTGTGGTGTTATTTTCAAGGGTCCAAAGTGCGTCATCCCCATGAGTCTGACACCCAAGATTAAAGAAAAGCTCCACCGATCCCATATCGGTATTCAAGGTTGCTTTTTCCGCTATGTATGAGTTTGAACACGTGACCAGTTCACCAGAGTATCTGCAAAGCAACAGCAAAGTCGAGAATGCAGTAAAGACGTCCAAGAATTTGATGAAGAATGCTGCAAGTATCAACTCAGATTTCCAGCTTGCCCTACTGGACTGGCGGAACACTCCAACTGCAGATATGCAGAGTTCACCCGCACAGTGAATGTTCGGCAGGCGCACCCGAACGCTGCTGCCGACTTCAAGAGAACTCCTGAAACCCCAACTATTCAGAGACGTGAGAGAGAGAAAGCTACAAAGGAAATAAGTTCAGACGCGCTATTTCAACCGTAATGCTAATGAACTTTCAAGTCTTACCAATGGTGATGTTGTTCGCATGAAACCGCAAGCCTCAGATGGAAAGGACCAATGGACCAAGGCCCAAGTTGAACAACAAGTAGACGTCAGATCCTATGTTATTAGAACAGAAGATGGCAAGTCGTTCCGAAGAAACCGCAGACATCTTCGGCAACCACGAGAACCGTTTGTGTCTAAAGATGCTGAAATTCCAAGTCCAATTCTGAACTGTTCACCAACCAAAAGCAACACAGAACCAGCATCAACAGGGAGGGGCACAGAGCACCCAACACCCAGCAAGCAAACAGACCCAGGACCTCAAGCCATCAGGCCAACGTCACCAGCTGAATGTCACAAGCGTAGTGGAGTTATTCGTAGCGGACGCTCTATCCGTCCCCCTAGCTACTTGAAAGACTATTTTAAGATCTAGTATTTTTGCCTTTATTCCCTTCAAAGATTTGTGAGTAGCTATTACAATAGGAGTCGTAAAATGTAGTATTTCTTGGCATATTCTTTTCAGGCAAGACTTGAATTTCTCCCCGTCTAACTGAAATCTTTCCTCCATGATGGCCGTTTTCTGTACTAATGATATATGAGCTGATAGCCTTTGAGTAGGGAACCAATCAGAGCGCGCGTTTGCTCATATCCAGGGCTTATACATATAATAAAATGGAATGTATTATATGGGTGTGTATATTCTGTAATATACACACATACTGGTCCTTTTTTATTAGGGCGCTTAAGTCGTGGAATGACTTAAAAATACCCAAAGAACAACATCTTTCACTTAAGTCGTTCAAGGGATCTGTAAGTCAAGATCGTATCTCAACAAATGAGGGTCACTGTTATTATTTATTTTTGTCGGCCTCATAATTATGCTTAATCACTACTAACTCATTCGATAGAACAGGTTGTCCTTTGAAAAATTAGAGCGGGGTATCTGCCACAGTCGTGGTCTTTAAGTGCACGTAACGTCTGGTGGTATTTCATCCACTTCGCTTTCAGTAAATCGAGCATTTTGTACAGCAATGCGCCAATATGCTTACATCGACCATACGCTCCTGCTCTACCGTTACATGCCCCAGACTTCACCTGAGCCGTTTGCTTACTTAGTGATACTCTCGTCCTGTATAATTTCTTTCTAGTCATGGAGGCCTTTACGCGGCTTTCAAAAAGCAGAAATGTTCATCTGTCGTGTGGTTGAACTTTACCTTTTGCACATGTCCGGCTTTATACAGAGCATAAACTTCACGCTTGCTTTTGAAAGCACCTCGGCGAACTTTCTTCGAGTTACTTTCCATTTCTCTGGCTAAATGAGCAAACAAATAACAATGCTGAAATGGAGGCATTTGTTTCAAGGATAATGTCCAACCATCGCTGGGCCATGTAACCGTCTTGGGAAGATTATCGCTGGTTTGTTGTGATCGCAGCTCGCGCTCACAAGTCATCTGGATCGACGACTTTCTTGTCCTGGCCAGATACCAGATAATCCTTTATCCTATTAAAGTCAAAGACAGACATGAAACCTAAGAAAATCGCTATAATTCTTAAAATACTTACAGAAAAATAATGACAGAACTACAAACCTTGCAAGTAATTCTCTTCGACTCCCACCCACACTAAAACCTCGACACTTAAACCAACGTTTAATTTGTTCATTATGAAAGACCTGAGGATCCTTATTTTTGAACGACGCCCCTAGGTCATCGTCCTGAGTCAAAACAATTTTCTTCTTGAAATTTTCGGAATTTGAGTGGCCTTGAATGTCCTTGTTTTCATGAGTTTTCGCATCAGTTGCCGCCATATTTTTTTAAACTTTTGCGGTCTTGACTACTACAACCATAATGCATAGCGAGGTTGACGTCATCATGCAAATGAGCTATTGTTCAAGATTTCAACGGCCAATGATTTACAATCATTTTCAATTTGTGTTAAATGAATATTATTGTGATACTTCATCGACTCTGTATTTCGGGTAACGATAATAAATAAAGGTCGAAGGCCGAGCGTAGTGAGGTTACTAATCGTGTCGCTTTTGGTCAGACCAGGTGGCTCGCAAGCCCAAGTAAATCGAGCCGGAAGCTTTTATATATGTAGATAGATACATAGAGAGAGATAGATACATATAGATAGATAGATAGAGAGAGAGAGAGAGAGAGAGAGAGAGAGAGAGAGAGAGAGAGAGAGAGAGAGAGAGATAAATATAGATAGATAATTATAGCCGATAGACAGACAGAAAGACAGACAGACAGACAGACAGAAAGACAGACAGACAGATAGATAGAGATAGATAGATGATAGATAGATAGATAGGTGATAGATAGATAGATGATAGATAGATAAGTGATAGATAGATAGGTGATAGATAGATAGGTGATAAATAGATAGATGTTTGATAGATAGATAAAGATAGATAAATAGAGAAAGACAGAGAGAGAGAGAGATAGATATATGACTGATAGATGATAGATGATAGATAGATAGATGAAAGATAGATGATACATAGATAGATGATAGACAGATGATAGATAGATAAACGATAGATAGATGATAGATAGACAGATGATAGATAGATAGATGATAGATAGTTCAAACGTAATCGATAATCGCTTAATGAACTAGTACGAGTAAACATGTCACACAAATATGACGGCGTCAGGCCATTGATTATTTTAAATATCATTATGGCCTTTTGATATTGTCTCTGTTCGGCTAAATTCAACCAGCCTAATTGATCAAGAACATCGTTTGATCGTATTAAATATGAGGCACCAGTAATAATCGGTGCCGCACGGTTTTGAAGTTTTTGAAGACTTTTGGTTTGGGTCTCACTTATAGAGTCCCAAACAATACAACAATAAGTAAAGTAAGTTTCAATTAATGACCTATAAATATCAATTAAGTTAAGCCTGTTTAAGACAGGTTTAACCTTTTTTAGGATACCTACGTTACGAGTTACTTTTTTCCTAATACTAGCAATATGGGAATCCCAAGTTAAATTTTAGTCAACATTTACACCAAGGCATTTAAGGGAATGCACCTGTTGCAACACTGCATCATTCAAACGCAGTGTTAGATAGATTGATAGATAGACAGGTAGATAGATCGTCGTCGAGTAAGTTTGAATGCCGCAAAAATCAGCACACGTCAAGCGGCGACTCAAAGCAGAGATTGAGAAACGACGGTACGGACGATAACAAGAGAAATCGCAGCAAAGACAACCACTGCTCGTTCCAAAAAGGCAAAGGAAATAGCAAGGAAAAGGACCAGGAATGCAATCAACTTAGATTGGAAGTTGAATTTGTTATCGATGGAAACAAATAGTCGTTTTAGCTATACAGGACATGAGCGAGCGATTACATAACGAAATTGGCAAATAAAAATTTAGCAAAACGTCTTAGAACGGAAACCAAGTAGGAACGACTTCACAAAGAAGATTGAGAATTCTTCGGACAAATTATCCGAATAGAATACACTATAAAATATAGAAATCACAAGGCAAACAACAATGAAAAATGATTCAGAATTTAAGGAAATTATGGCAACAGCATACAGACAGAATCAGAAGACGAACGACAAAACAGATTACCATATCGTCGTGAAAAAAGTGTCAGGAAAGGGGAAACAGAAACCAACCGCAAAGAAATCAAAGATTACAGTCACGTAGTATTAATACTGCAATTGTTCAATATTTTTCGTAGTAAACGATTGCCTTCCAATTTAAAGAAATTCCCAATACAGAGGCTGCAGTTGTGATAGCAATTATTTATAATTATGTGATCTGATATCATTGCAACAGTGAAAATATATTGTAGATTTGTTTGATGTAGCAGTTATGTTAAGGAGAACTCTGTGCTTTCAATCGCGATTTTCCAAATTAACTGTATGGAAAAATGACTGCACTAGCATAATTGCCTCAGGTCAGGAAACGGTGAGGGAAAAAAGTATTCTTCAAGGTCAGGGAAAAGTCAGGGAATTTCATTTGAGTAAAGGAAAGTTTAAATATTTGAGAGAAATCAGGGAAAAGTGAAATTAAGAGAACTAATTTATTTTTTGCCAATTCAGCGATGGCTTGGTGTAATCAGGAGCCCAATACCATGGTAATAGGCTCCTGGTGTAATCAAGAATGTGACATGAAATAAGTTGGATTGGTAGAATTAAATGACTGATTAAAAGCTGATTTTGGGTTTCCAAGAAAATCAATCCTTTTTCCATGACTTTGTTATCTTACAAAACTATAAATCCATGTACATTGTATGTGACTTTCTGCAAGCATATTACATAAATGGATGAAGAGGTTGCCTAAGTAAATACATAAACTGAGCTTTTATCCCTCACAGGAAAAACCATTACGAATTCTTTAAAACTAGCTTCGCGAGGTTTTGCAGGAGTCGTATTTCTAGTTTTATTTCTATTCCCTCTGGTGCACTCTAAAGTGCAGTGAAAGAGCAAAATGATAGTCAGTTCTTAAGTACTGTTTTGAGTGGTATACCAATCTCGCAAGTTGCACAAGGTGTCACTAATTGTGCACCAAACATAGCATAATGAATAAAATAATGGGGATTAAGCAGATAGCTGAAAACATTGTGACTTCTTCACAAAGTAGCTTTGCGAGGTTTTAAGGGAAACACAGTTCTAGTTTTATTTAAAAATCTAAAAAAGGCTCACGACTTATCGTGGACCCGCGCAACTTTCGGGGAGGTCGCTACTTTCGAGGGCTCGCTATTTTCGGGATTTATTAAGAGTCAGAAATTTTTCACATTACCTTCGGGCGGTCGTAACGTTCGGGGAGTCGCTACTATGGGAACTTTACGGTATATCTATATTATAAAAGTGTCCGTTCGCAGGCCTGGTAACCTGGCAACAGTAGTGCACTTGAGAAATTGCTGAAGTCCCGCCATTGCGAATTCGGTGAATGCCTTTTTGAAAACAATGTTTAATCTTAAGGGACCGATTTTACTCATTCTGGAAGTACATCCCAGCAAGACGATCTCCGAGAAATACAAGAAAGAGTAGCAAGAGATCATCATCGAGAAAGTTCAAATACCTTGAAAATCAACACATGGAAAGCACGACTCAAAGCAGGGATAGAGAAACGACAGCAGGGAGAATAACAACCGACATCGCAGCAAAGAGAACAACTGCTCACTCAAAAAAGGCAAACGAAACAGCAGGGAAAAGGACCAGGAATTCAACCAAGTTAGGTTTGAAATTGAATGTGTCATTGATAGACAAGAAACAAAGACTTGTTTTAGCTATACGGGACATGAGCGAACGATCACATAACTTAACGAAATATATTGGCAAACAAAATTTAGGAATACGACTTAGAAAGGAAACCGAGTAGGAACGACTTCAACGATTGGAGAGGTCTTTGGAAAATAGTTCTGTTAGTCTATAAACGGAATCGGAAGACCAGCAACAGATTGCAGGAGAATGTAAGTAGGTATATTTCGTGCTAAACCTCCTGAAGACGTTGTGACCGAAAAGGAAAACGAAAGCGAGAAAGATGGGAGCACAGTAAGTACCGCTAGTGCTAAAATTCAAACCTTACGTAACAACAAGAAATTGGCCAAGACTAGATTAACAAAAACAAAGAATCAGTTGAGAGAACTTTTGGAGAATAACACATTGAATGGAACTTTGCCCAGTAAAACCGCTGTGAAAAGGGGGGTAAACAAGGTTAAAACGGAGTTAAGTCTTATTGAAAAAATCGTTGCCAGTCTTAAAGACGTTTATGCACAAAGAAGTGGATGAAATAGTTGCGTCAGTTGACGAAATTATAGAGAATGCCGAAAAACATGTACAAGAAAGACTTGACAAGGGAGAGGAAGGGTCAATTTTGCTTTCAAATAAATCGCATGCAAGTGATGATAAAGTTTCCTTGGCATCTTCATATGTAAAACAAAAGCAACTGGAAGCAAAACAGGCCAG
Source organism: Ricordea florida (assembly GCA_949710005.1). NCBI lineage: Eukaryota > Metazoa > Cnidaria > Anthozoa > Corallimorpharia > Ricordeidae > Ricordea > Ricordea florida. The sequence continues at coordinate 21,536,377 of OX453278.1, read as the reverse complement.
CGAACGCCTTGCTCAAGTTGAAGAAGAGCAAAAACAAAAGGAATTAGAGCTAGAAAGAATAACTGCCGAACTTCAACTGACCAAACAGAGGACTGAGGAAGCATGAAAGGTAGCTGCTCTGAATCGACAGAGAGCAGATGTGGCAGAGCGAGAAACTGGCCTACACGGTAGGGATGACATTTCCCTGGGTATCTCACGTTCCCCTGATTTAGAGTATGAGAAGAATGCTTACGAGCCTGGCCAGTACCATGGAAGACTGTTACAAAGGAGCTTACCCATTAAATTGAAGGGTGTGGATCTTCCCAAGTTTTCAGGAGAAGATAAAGCTGACTACGAGCCTTGGAGGGCAGCCCTATGTCTATTGTTGATGTAACGGATATTCCTGTTCGAGAAAAAGTGTTACGTCTCTGTGAATGTAACTCTGTGAATGCTTACGAAAGAGCAAAAGAAAAACTCGAACGGAAGTATGGAGGACAGAGGCGTTTACAGATTAAACACCTGACTGCTCTGCGTGGCTGGCAAAAAGTTCGACCCCAAAATCTGGAGGATATGGAGAACTTTCAAGGTATACTCGAAAGAGTATACATAGCACTGAAAGACTGTGGGCCAGGTCGAGAGATTCAAGGACACAATCTTAGTCTCACAGCAAAGGAGAAGCTTTCGGAGGATGATGTGCAGACATACAAGCATTGGCTGATTGATTATTCTCTGGAAGAGAGCTTCGAGTCACTTATAGAGCGGGTAGAGATCCGAGTTAATATCATGGAAGAGGCAAGGGAAGAGACGAGTGGATTTAAGGAGTTTTAAGCCTTTAAGGAGTTACCTGTTAAGAGGAGCAAGGAGCTAATTGGAAATACCAATCGCTGTTACCGTTGTCTAGCTGCTGGTCATCGCAGTAAGGAATGCCCTAATGTGAAGCGATGTGGGGTTGACGGATGTTTGAGTAATAACCACAGCGGCTATCTTCATGAGAACACTCCCCATCATTTGACAGACCGATTGCAAGGCAAACTAAATGTGGACGTCGCGCCTTTCCGACCAGAAACGCAGCCAAACCCAGAACCAAGAACCCAGCAGGCTACAGGCGCAAGCACCCGCAACCCGGCACCAGTTAACCTTAACCCTCAAGAGCAGACACACAATACTAGCCACGTTGAACATGCGTCATTGCTGATTCTTCCAACTATGATCAGTAACGGGAATAAAAAACTGAGGGTGAATGTCATGCTAGACCCATACTCCACACGTTCCTACATTTCTGGGGCTGCTGCCGAAGAGCTCGAGTTACATGGACAAGAGCTGAATCTTACGATTGCAGGAACAGGAGGGAGAGAGGTTAGGACGCGATCACGTAGGGTTGAACTGGCAGTGACAAACCTAGATGGTAACTTTTCAAGCCCTTTGCAAACGTATGCCCTTGATAACATCGCTAGCGACACTCCAGATATTCACTGGTCAGAACTGAAAGATAAGTGGCCTCACCTTAACCAAGTGCCATTTGAAAGTATATCCAGGAGACGCCAGAAAGATGTCATGAGTGGAAGTGACCATCCAGTCTTTCATCATGTGTTAAAGGAAGCTTGTGGATACGAACCGAATGATCCCATTGCGCGTTTGACAAATTTAGGCTGGGTGTGCTTTGGTCCCACACTGGTGGAAGAGTTTCGGTGCAACACTCATTCCCATTTCACACGCACATACCGCAGTAGTCAAGTCAACTAGCCACCTCCACCTGATGACCTTCTGCGTGCATTTTGGGAGCTTGAATCACTGGGGATCGTGGACAAACCTGAACAACGGATGACAGAAGAAGAGAGAGCGGCAGTTTCTCAAGTATCAGAGACGCTAGAGGTCAGGAGAGGGCGATATAGGATTGGAATCCCCTGAAAAGAAGGCAAACCAAAGTTATCTAACAATTACGAAGTAGCTCATCATCAAGGAGGGGGACACCGACCTACGTTATCTCCGACAATGGAACCAACTTCGTTGGAGCAGAGCGTGAATTGCGAGAGCTGGTGGACGCCCTTGATGCGGACAGAATAAGGCAAGAAACCAGCAAATACCACCCCATTGACTGGAAGTTTAACCCTCCGTCTGCCCCCCATTTTGGTGGTGTATTTGAGGCATTGATCAAAAGTGCAAAGAAAGCAATCAAAGCCATCCTTGGAGAGGCGGATGTTACCAACGAAGAGCTTCAGATAGGGTGTCCGTTCGCAGGCCGGGTTACCTGGCAACATTACTGCATATGAATATCCACCATTACGAATTCCGTGAATGATGTTTTGAAAATAATGTGAATTTTGTATAAACCGATTTCACTAATCCTGAAAGTCGATCCCAGCAAGACGATCTCCGAGATATACCAGAAAGGGCGGCGACAGATCGTCGTCGGGTAGGTTTAAATGCCGCAAACATCAGCACAAGTCAAGAGGCGACACAAAGCAGAGATTGAGAAACTACGGTAGGGACGATAACAAGACATATCGCAGCAAAGACAACTGCTCGCTCAAAAAAGGCAAAGGAAACAGCAAGGAAAAGGACCAGGAATACAATCAAGTTAGATTGGAAATTGAATTTGTTATCAACAGAAACAGACTCGTTTTAGCTATACAAATTATGCATAACATCTTAAACTTTTTCCTTCATGCTGTTTTATTCAAAATACAACTATTTAATAACAACCATAATATACAGTTGACCTTTTGCATTGAAAAAACTCTATAAAGAAAAAACTGAAGTTTGTAATGCCAAAATGTTCTTGATCTTTCATGTATTGTCATTGCAAATGTGCTGTATGAGAATAATCGGGTTGCCGAGTTTGGTTGAGCCGAGGACGACCGTCATTTTGATACCAATCACTCGAGGAAACATGGCGGAATAGATAAGTTTCCCGCCGATCGTGGGCATCTATTTTAACAGTTCCACGAATTTCCAATGAAGAACAAATTTTGAGCCTTGGGACTTTTTCTTCACAATAAGCGCAATTCTACTAATTTTTTCAAAATCGTTTTCTCTGATGGCCATATAAAATTTTGCTGGTTTTTGTTTTTTATCAACACCTTCGCTTTCGCACAAGTCGTCTCTGTTTTGTGACCAAATCGCCGCAATGCCCAGATTCGATCTGGCTGCCCTAAGCAAAAGAAGGAAGGAGGCTAGAGAGATGGTCAAGAAAGCTAGAGGAATTGTGGCAGTGAACGAGGAGATAGCGAAAATGGACAGGGTCCTGGAGGAGAAAAGGAAAGTGAGAGATGCAAAGGTGCATCTGTGCAGGAGGATCGCTGAAAAGGTAAGATAAAACCAGTGTATTATGTAAGCGAATGGTTTTTCCCGCGAAATTCGCAAACAAGCTGTAGCCAAGAACTCTGACCGTTTAAGTGATCGTTGAAAGAGCCCCCTCTCCCAATTCTGACATAAAAACTATAACGTACCCTAGAAAAACACCCGGAAATATTGAAAATCAAGATTTTCATTTGTTTTAAAAGTTATCTAGATAAAATCCAATTTAACCAACAAGATATTTTTTAGATCGCCGAAGTACTTGAGGATGTAGAAGAGCTAGACAGTGTAGGTAGAGAAGTAAAGTCAGTGAAGTCACGTAATGCAAAGAAGAAACCAACCACCCCACAGCTGAGTATTAGAGAAGCTAGAAGAAGAAGAAACAATACGTTTCAAGCAACTTTAAAGCTTCATGGTGGGAGTCCAGAGGAAACAGAACCAGCTGAATTTGGATTGCTTGACACAGTTGTGAGCAAGTGTGATGCTGGCCTTGTAGCAGAGAAAGTAATGAATTCCAAGAAAATCATGAAAGGAGTTACATCAAAGACCAAGAAGAAGCTAAAAAATATGAAGAGTCAGAGGAAAATAAGATCAGAAGTGTAGCTGTTTATTATAGTGGGGGTGTCATGGGAAAAAGGAAATACCGCAAGGTCTATAGGGAAATGTGTTTTAAACATAATGCTGTAAGCTAGTGGTAGGCAGAACATACCCTTATCTGTTGCTGGTTGTCCCATTCCTAGACTTCTCCCTTATAATAAGCTAATGCAATACATTAAACAGATACCTATAGGTAATGTGTATAGTGTTGCTGATACTCTGTGTGAGGGTATGGATGAAAAGGTTCATGGATGCTATCGGGGTTTAGAAGAGACACTTCTTACACTTGCTAAGTATTATCTGTCTAACAGTAGTAGCTATACATGAACCTGGTTTAATAACAAACCTTACACTTTTTTGTCTCACTAGGTGGCGATGGTGCACCATGCGGAAAGGATGGCACAGCATGTGCTTGGCTAGTGGGCATTCTAAATATCACCAGAAGTGTTTTGAGTAGTAATGAAAACTACCTCCTCTTTGGAGCCAATTGTAGTGAAAATAGTAAACCAGTGGAGAGATTCCTTAACAATCTTGCTAGAGAAATTGACACTGTTGAAAATAAGACATGTCTTAACACACAATGGTCAATCTGTTAATGTCAAGTTCTATATAGCTGAACTCCCCAATGACATGAAAATGCTGTGACCAAAGAAAATGGTGTTCTCATAAATGGAACATTTGGAAATGAAGAAAAAAACACATGGCATCCTTGGGATTATAACACCAGGCTAAAAGTAGCCAAGGAAGTGGAAACCCTAAAAAAGAAAATTTGAAAACAAAAACGTGCAGAGACTACAAAAAGAAACAAGATGACAACCTTCATTTCAAGTCAAAATAACAGACAAGAATTCATTCCCCCTCTGGGCCCTGTCATTGAAAGAGCCATGTAGATCCTTTGCATTTGAAAAACAATGTCTGTGCTCTCCTTCATCAACATCTGTTAAAATTGGTTTTGAAGGTCTCTGTTACTAACCACATTAATGTTTTCTCACAGTTCCCTTCCAAATCCCATCTGCATGTTATGTTAAAACACTCCGTACAAAAAGTGATCTTTCCAGGCTTGCCAAGAGAATAATATGATGGTTTAATGAAAGCAGAAGCAGAGAGAAGAAATTTGACTATCGTTTCACAGGGAAGGACTCACGCATGTTTGTACATAATTTTATGTTTTAAATTTCCTCCGTAGATTCCTCTGTAGAAGATCCCAAAGCAAAGCAACACCTTCATGCTCTTGCTTTTTTTGTGTTTGGTGTTACGGGACTATATATCACTGTTTAGTCGGGTTTCGATAAACAGTGAACAAGTGATCAAACTTGAACGCCTGTGTAGAACCTTTTATAGAGTATTTGTACTTATTTTCAATTTCCATCCTTCTGTATGGACTCTAGGGTTCATAATTGTGCCAGCTCATACTAAGGACATGTTTGGTAAGTATGGCTTGGGTCTGGGCCTGAATTCAACGAAGGGAAGGGAAGCCAAGCATGTTTCTATTGCAAGGTACTGTAGAAACACTGAATTCAATTCCAGATGGCCACAGATTTTTATGCATGAGTATATTTCATTACTATGGTTACGTGAACGTGGTCATAATCAAACAGGCAAAGTGGCCACATCTGGCATAACATATGAGCCAAAACGGACCACTTAACCAGAGTTTTGTAACTGTGGCTTCCATAAAGATCCAAGTGAAGGGAAATGCAAATACTGCAGTCATCCACTTAGATTACTTATCACTGAATGTGACAAGCAAGGTAAGCTCCTCAAGTTGTCTTAACTTTTCATAAGGGGAAATAGTTGTGCAGGTCCACAAGTGCAGCCATGCAACAACATAATTTTTGTCACCAAAAACAAATTGTATCATTTACAGTAATAAAAAAATTCAACTTAGTTCAAGTCTTGTGTGATCTTGAAATTGTTTTCAGGAATGTTTTATTGGTACAGTCCAAACAAATCTCTCTAATAAGGGCATCACTCTCCTACCACTTTAGTACTAATAGGTGCAACTGCACATGTTGAAAGAACAACTACTGTAATCTATTGCTAACAGTTGCTAATGCACATGTTGGAAGAAAAACTACTGTAATCTAATGCTAATACGTGCTACTGCACACGTTGGAAGAACAAATACTGTAATATTAATACAGTAGGTGCTACTGCATATGTTGGAAGAGCAACTACTGTAATCTAATGCTAATAGGTGCTACTGCACATGTTGGAAGAACAACTACTCTAATCTAGTACTAATAGGTGCTACTGCACATGATGAAAGAACAACTACTCTAATCTAATGCTAATAGGTGCTACTTCACATGTTGGAAGAGCAACTACTGTAATCTAATGCTAATAGGTGCTACTGCACATGTTGGAAGAGCAACTACTGTAATCTAATGCTAATAGGTGCTACTGCAAATGTTGGAAGAGCAACTACTCTAATCTAGTACTAATAGGTGCTACTGCAAATGTTGGAAGAGCAACTACTGTAATCTAATACTAATAGGTGCTACTGCACATGTTGGAAGAGCAACTACTCTAATCTAGTACTAATACGTGCTACTGCACATGTTGGAAGAGCAACTACTGTAATCTACTACTAATAGGTGCTACTGCACATGTTGGAAGAGCAACTACTCTAATCTAGTACTAATAGGTGCTACTGCACATGTTGGAAGAACAACTACTCTAATCTATTGCTAATAGGTGCTAATGCACATGTTGGAAGAGCAACTACTGTAGACTAGTACTAATAGGTGCTACTGCACATGTTGGAAGAGAAACTACTGTAATCTAATGCTAATAGGTGCTACTGCACATGTTGGAAGAGCAACTACTGTAATCTAATGCTAATAGGTGCTACTGCATATGTTGAAAGAGCAACTACTGTAATCTAATGCTAAAAGGTGCCACTGCACATGTTGGAAGAACAACTACTCTAATCTAGTACTAATAGGTGCTACTGCACATGTTGGGAGAACAACAACTCTAACCTAATGCTAATAGGTGCTACTGCACATGTTGGAAGAACAACCACTCTAATCTAATGCTAATAGGTGCTACTGCACATGTTGGTAGAACAACTACTGTAATCTAATGCTAATAGGTGCTACTGCACATGTTGGAAGAACAACTACTCTAATCTAATGCTAATAGTTGCTACTTCACATGTTGGTAGAATACCTACTGTAATCTAATGCTAATAGGTGCTACTGCACATGTTGGAAGAGCAACTACTGTAATCTAATGCTAATAGGTGCTACTGCACATGTTCAAAGAACAACTACTCAAATCTAATGCTAATAGGTGCTACTGCACATGTTGGAAGAAAAACTACTCTAATCTAATGCTAATAGGTGCTACTGCACATGTTCAAAGAACAACTACTCTAATCTAATGCTAATAGGTGCTACTGCACATGTTGGAAGAACGACTACTATAATCTAATGCTAATAGTTGCTACTGCACATGTTGGAAGAAGAACTACTCTAATCTAGTACTAATAGGTGCTACTGCACATGTTGGAAGAGCAACTACTGTAATCTAATGCTAATAGGTGCTACTGCACATGTGGGTAGAACAACTACTGTAATCTAATGCTAATAGGTGCTACTGCACATGTTGGAAGAGCAACTACTCTAATCTAGTACTAATTTGTGCTACTGCACATGTTGGAAGAGCAACTACTGTAATCTACTACTAATAGGTGCTACTGCACATGTTGGAAGAGCAACTACTCTAATCTAGTACTAATAGGTGCTACTGCACATGTTGGAAGAACAACTACTCTAATCTATTGCTAATAGGTGCTACTGCACATGTTGGAAGAGCAACTACTGTAGACTAGTACTAATAGGTGCTACTGCACATGTTGGAAGAACAACTACTGTAATCTAATGCTAATAGGTGCTACTGCACATGTTGAAAGAGCAACTACTGTAATCTAATGCTAATAGGTGCTACTGCATATGTTGAAAGAGCAACCACTGTAATCTAATGCTAAAAGGTGCCACTGCACATGTTGGAAGAACAACAACTCTAATCTAGTACTAATAGGTGCTACTGCACATGTTGGGAGAACAACCACTCTAATCTAATGCTAATAGGTGCTACTGCACATGTTGGTAGAACAACTACTGTAATCTAATGCTAATAGGTGCTACTGCACATGTTGGAAGAACAACTACTCTAATCTAATGCTAATAGTTGTTACTTCACATGTTGGTAGAATACCTACTGTAATCTAATGCTAATAGGTGCTACTGCACATGTTGGAAGAGCAACTACTGTAATCTAATGCTAATAGGTGCTACTGCACATGTTCAAAGAACAACTACTCAAATCTAATGCTAATAGGTGCTACTGCACATGTTGGAAGAACGACTACTATAATCTAATGCTAATAGTTGCTACTGCACATGTTGGAAGAAGAACTACTCTAATCTACTACTAATAGGTGCTACTGCACATGTTAGAAGAGCAACTACTGTAATCTAATGCTAATAGGTGCTACTGCACATGTTGGAAGAGCAACTACTGTAATCTAATGCTAATAGGTGCTACTGCATATGTTGAAAGAGCAACTACTGTAATCTAATGCTAAAAGGTGCCACTGCACATGTTGGAAGAACAACTACTCTAATCTAGTACTAATAGGTGCTACTGCACATGTTGGGAGAACAACAACTCTAACCTAATGCTAATAGGTGCTACTGCACATGTTGGAAGAACAACCACTCTAATCTAATGCTAATAGGTGCTACTGCACATGTTGGTAGAACAACTACTGTAATCTAATGCTAATAGGTGCTACTGCACATGTTGGAAGAACAACTACTCTAATCTAATGCTAATAGTTGCTACTTCACATGTTGGTAGAATACCTACTGTAATCTAATGCTAATAGGTGCTACTGCACATGTTGGAAGAGCAACTACTGTAATCTAATGCAAATAGGTGCTACTGCACATGTTCAAAGAACAACTACTCAAATCTAATGCTAATAGGTGCTACTGCACATGTTGGAAGAAAAACTACTGTAATCTAATGCTAATAGGTGCTACTGCACATGTTCAAAGAACAACTACTCTAATCTAATGCTAATAGGTGCTACTGCACATGTTGGAAGAACGACTACTATAATCTAATGCTAATAGTTGCTACTGCACATGTTGGAAGAAGAACTACTCTAATCTAGTACTAATAGGTGCTACTGCACATGTTGGAAGAGCAACTACTGTAATCTAATGCTAATAGGTGCTACTGCACATGTGGGTAGAACAACTACTGTAATCTAATGCTAATAGGTGCTACTGCACATGTTGGAAGAGCAACTACTCTAATCTAGTACTAATTTGTGCTACTGCACATGTTGGAAGAGCAACTACTGTAATCTACTACTAATAGGTGCTACTGCACATGTTGGAAGAGCAACTACTCTAATCTAGTACTAATAGGTGCTACTGCACATGTTGGAAGAACAACTACTCTAATCTATTGCTAATAGGTGCTACTGCACATGTTGGAAGAGCAACTACTGTAGACTAGTACTAATAGGTGCTACTGCACATGTTGGAAGAACAACTACTGTAATCTAATGCTAATAGGTGCTACTGCACATGTTGAAAGAGCAACTACTGTAATCTAATGCTAATAGGTGCTACTGCATATGTTGAAAGAGCAACCACTGTAATCTAATGCTAAAAGGTGCCACTGCACATGTTGGAAGAACAACAACTCTAATCTAGTACTAATAGGTGCTACTGCACATGTTGGGAGAACAACCACTCTAATCTAATGCTAATAGGTGCTACTGCACATGTTGGTAGAACAACTACTGTAATCTAATGCTAATAGGTGCTACTGCACATGTTGGAAGAACAACTACTCTAATCTAATGCTAATAGTTGTTACTTCACATGTTGGTAGAATACCTACTGTAATCTAATGCTAATAGGTGCTACTGCACATGTTGGAAGAGCAACTATATTAATCTAATGCTAATAGGTGCTACTGCACATGTTCAAAGAACAACTACTCAAATCTAATGCTAATAGGTGCTACTGCACATGTTGGAAGAACGACTACTATAATCTAATGCTAATAGTTGCTACTGCACATGTTGGAAGAAGAACTATTCTAATCTACTACTAATAGGTGCTACTGCACATGTTAGAAGAGCAACTACTGTAATCTAATGCTAATAGGTGCTACTGCACATGTGGGTAGAACAACTACTGTAATCTAATGCTAATAGGTGCTACTGCACATGTTGGAAGAGCAACTACTGTAATCTAATGCTAATAGGTGCTACTGCACATGTTCAAAGAACAACTACTCAAATCTAATGCTAATAGGTGCTACTGCACATGTTCAAAGAACAACTACTCTAATCTAATGCTAATAGGTGCTACTGCACATGTTGGAAGAACGACTACTATAATCTAATGCTAATAGTTGCTACTGCACATGTTGGAAGAAGAACTACTCTAATCTAGTACTAATAGGTGCTACTGCACATGTTGGAAGAGCAACTACTGTAATCTAATGCTAATAGGTGCTACTGCACATGTGGGTAGAACAACTACTGTAATCTAATGCTAATATGTGCTACTGCACATGTTGAAAGAGCAACTACTCTAATCTAGTACTAATTTGTGCTACTGCACATGTTGGAAGAGCAACTACTGTAATCTACTACTAATAGGTGCTACTGCACATGTTGGAAGAGCAACTACTCTAATCTAGTACTAATAGGTGCTACTGCACATGTTGGAAGAACAACCACTCTAATCTAATGCTAATAGTTGTTACTTCACATGTTGGTAGAATACCTACTGTAATCTAATGCTAATAGGTGCTACTGCACATGTTGGAAGAGCAACTACTGTAATCTAATGCTAATAGGTGCTACTGCACATGTTCAAAGAACAACTACTCAAATCTAATGCAAATAGGTGCTACTGCACATGTTGGAAGAACAACTACTCTAATCTAATGCTAATAGGTGCTACTGCACATGTTGGAAGAGCAACTACTCAAATCTAATGCTAATAGGTGCTACTGCACATGTTCAACGAACAACTACTCAAATCTAATGCTAATAGGTGCTACTGCACATGTTGGAAGAGCAACTACTGTAATCTAGTACTAATAGGTGCTACTGCACATGTTCAAAGAACAACTACTCTAATCTAATGCTAATAGGTGTTACTGCACATGTGGGTAGAACAGCTACTGTAATCTAATGCTAACAGGTGCTACTGCACATGTGGGTAGAAAAACTACTGTAATCTAATGCTAATAGGTGCTACTGCACATGTAGGAAGAACAACTACTCTAATCTAGTACTAATAGGTGCTACTGCACATGTTGGAAGAGCAACTACTGTAATTTAATGCTAATAGGTGCTACTGCACATGTTGAAAGAACAACTACTCTAATCTAATGCTAATAGGTTCTACTGCACATGTTGGAAGAGCAACTACTGTAATCTAATGCTAAAAGGTGCTACTGCACATGTTGGAAGAACAACTACTCTAATCTAATGCTAATAGGTGCTACTGCACATGTTGGAAGAACAACTACTCTAAATTAGTACTAATAGGTGCTACTGCACATGTTGGAAGAGCAACTACTGTAATCTAATACTAATAGGTGCTACTGCACATGTTGGAAGAGCAACTACTCTAATCTAATGCTAATAGGTGCCACTGCACATGTTGGCAGAGCAACTACTCTAATCTAGTACTAATAGGTGCTACTGAACATGTTGGAAGAACAACTACTGTAATCTAATGCTAATGGGTGCTACTGCACATGTTCAAAGAACAACTACTCAAATCTAATGCTAATAGGTGCTACTGCACATGTTGGAAGAACAACTACTCTAATCTAATGCTAATAGGTGCTACTGCACATGTTCAAAGAACAACTACTCAAATCTAATGCTAATAGGTGCTACTGCACATGTTGGAAGAACAACTACTCTAATCTAATGCTAATAGGTGCTACTGCAAATGTTCAAAGAACAACTACTCTAATCTAATGCAAATAGGTGCTACTGCACATGTTGGAAGGACTACTATAATCTAATGCTAATAGTTGCTACTGCACATGTTGGAAGAAGAACTACTCTAATCTAGTACTAATAGGTGCTACTGCACATGTTGGAAGAGCAACTACTGTAATCTAATGCTAATAGGTGCTACTGCACATGTGGGTAGAACAACTACTGTAATCTAATGCTAATAGGTGCTACTGCACATGTGGGTAGAACAACTACTGTAATCTAATGATAATAGGTGCTACTGCACATGTTGGAAGAACAACTACTCTAATCTAATGCTAATAGGTGCTACTGCACATGTTCAAAGAACAACTACTCTAATCTAATGGAAATAGGTGCTACTGCACATGTTGGAAGGACTACTATAATCTAATGCTAATAGTTGCTACTGCACATGTTGGAAGAAGAACTACTCTAATCTAGTACTAATAGGTGCTACTGCACATGTTGGAAGAGCAACTACTGTAATCTAATGCTAATAGGTGCTACTGCACATGTGGGTAGAACAACTACTCTAATCTAATGCTAATAGGTGCTACTGCACATGTTCAAAGAACAACTACTCAAATCTAATGCTAATAGGTGCTACTGCACATGTTGGAAGAACAACTACTCTAATCTAATGCTAATAGGTGCTACTGCAAATGTTCAAAGAACAACTACTCTAATCTAATGCAAATAGGTGCTACTGCACATGTTGGAAGGACTACTATAATCTAATGCTAATAGTTGCTACTGCACATGTTGGAAGAAGAACTACTCTAATCTAGTACTAATAGGTGCTACTGCACATGTTGGAAGAGCAACTACTGTAATCTAATGCTAATAGGTGCTACTGCACATGTGGGTAGAACAACTACTGTAATCTAATGCTAATAGGTGCTACTGCACATGTGGGTAGAACAACTACTGTAATCTAATGATAATAGGTGCTACTGCACATGTTGGAAGAACAACTACTCTAATCTAATGCTAATAGGTGCTACTGCACATGTTCAAAGAACAACTACTCTAATCTAATGGAAATAGGTGCTACTGCACATGTTGGAAGAGCAACTACTGAAATCTAATACTAATAGGTGCTACTGCACATGTTCAAAGAACAACTACTCAAATCTAATGCTAATAGGTGCTACTGCACATGTTCAAAGAACAACTACTCTAATCTAATGCTAATAGGTGCTACTGCACATGTTGGAAGAACGGCTACTATAATCTAATGCTAATAGTTGCTACTGCACATGTTGGAAGAAGAACTACTCTAATCTAGTACTACTAGGTGCTACTGCACATGTTGGAGGAGCAACTACTGTAATCTAATGCTAATAGGTGCTACTGCACATGTGGGTAGAACAACTACTGTAATCTAATGCTAATAGGTGCTACTGCACATGTGGGTAGAACAACTACTGTAATCGAATGATAATAGGTGCTACTGCACATGTTGGAAGAGCAACTACTCAAATCTAATGCTAATAGGTGCTACTGCACATGTTGGAAGAGCATCTACTCTAATCTAGTACTAATAGGTGCTACTGCACATGTTGGAAGAGCAACTACTCTAATCTAGTACTAATAGGTGCTACTGCACATATTGGAAGAGCAACTACTCTAATCTAATGCTAATAGGTGCTACTGCACATGTTGGAAGAACAACTACTCTAATCTAGTACTAATAGGTGCTACTGCACATGTTGAAAGAACAACTACTCTAATCTAATGCTAATAGGTGCTACTGCACATGTTGGAAGAGCAACTACTGTAATCTATTACTAATAGGTGCTACTGCACATGTGGGTAGAACAACTACTGTAATCTAATGCTAATAGGTGCTACTGCACATGTTAGAAGAACAACTACTGTAATCTAATGCTAATAGGTGCTACTGCACATGTGGGTAGAACAACTACTGTAATCTAATACTAATAGGTGCTACTGCACATGTTAGAAGAGCAACTACTCTAATCTAGTACTAATAGGTGCTACTGCACATGTTGGAAGAACAATTACTCTAATCTAGTACTAATAGGTGCTACTGCACATGTTGGAAGAACAACTACTCTAATCTAGTACTAATAGGTGCTACTGCACATGCGTTGGAAGAACAACTACTCTAATCTATTGCTAATAGGTGCTACTGCACATGTTGGAAGAGCAACTACTCTAATCTAGTACTAATAGGTGCTACTGCACATGTTGGAAGAACAACTACTCTAATCTAAAGCTAATAGGTGCTACTGCACATGTTGGAAGAGCAACTACTGTAATCTACGTAGTACTAATAGAAAGGAAAAAGGAAGGAAAAAGTAATTTAGTCAAAGTGTTGATGTTTACCATGATAGTTCCACTCACCATAATAGAACAACAGATCTAACTGGCCATTCCTTTTCTTATAAAGAAAAGCAAAGTCCTTGGTCGTCGAAATTATCAGTCTGACTTTATGTTGATGTCTAGCAAGTCCAGTTAGTGTTCGTTTAAAGTAACTCTTAATCTTCTTGGGTGTCTGGCCCGATAAACATGGAAAGAGCCGATGGACGAGATGTGGTGATGTTAAAGAAATAACTTGTGCTTTCTTGTTTTGGGCAAAATAGAAGTCGGGCTCTTTAGCATTGAGGTCCCTCAACACTTCCTTTAGACAAAGGAAAATGTCAAATTGGATACTTCTTGTAATCTCCCGATAGTACGGCTTTCATATCCCCACCTTTCCTGCTAATCGTCTATAAATACCATTGAGCCATATTCTTGACTCTGAGTCAAGCACTGACCCCACATTTAGAGATTTTGATCTCAAATGTAGGGCAGCTAAGTGATGATCTAAAAGAGAAGCAAATGCTTTTATCATATTTAGGCAATTTTCAACAAAAAAAATTTACGAAATTATATAATTATAGAATTAAGTTTTTCTTAGCATCTCAGGGCCGGAATTATCCCTTTAAGAATCAAAGTGGATAAATCACGATGTATTAAGAGACAATTTTTATTTTATTTCAAAAGAAATATTTCATTTTGATAGATTGCCGCACAACTAAGCCTCGATTTATTGAAAGCATTGAAGGTATTATAAAATAATCAAGCTTAAATTTGTTTCATGGTATTAAATCGTAAAGCAGGATTAAATCTTCCAAAACCATTGAACAGCAATGTCCTCAACCTCTAACGTGCATTGACTAAATATATTTCATAGGCACTCAAAATATTAGTCATCATATTAACAACTTAGGAAATAAACAAGCTAACCTCCTGGCTCTTTAGTCAAGAATGACTGGCGACCAATAGGAAGTACTGCCTGTTTCATTTGTGATCGCAGCACTCCCCCCCATCAAATGACTCAACCCACTCCTCCATTGTTTCCTTCTGCATATCTACCTAAAGATCTAAATCTTCCTCTTCCTCACTATCTAAATCACTTCCTTTCTCCTCTAAAACCTGCTCAAGTACGTCTTCTACACTAAACCTCTTCCTAGCTGCCATCTTGAATTCTTAAAATATTTTTCTGAGTTTCAATGACATGCCGCTGACCAAAAGATATGGCAAATGGCTGATTTTTAGGTCGCCCATGCCCGGCGTGAACTGTATGGACAATTGACAGCCACAGGTCAGGAAATAGTCAGGGAAAAAAAATTATTCAAGGTCAGGGAAAATCAGGGAATTTCATTTCGAGTAAGGGAAAGTTCAAGTCTTTGAGAGAAGTCAGGGAAAAGGGAAATTTAAGAGTGCTAATTTATTTCTTGCCAATTCAGTGATGGTTTGGTGTAATCAAGAATATGGCATGAAATGTGTTGGATTGGTAGAATTAAATGACAAGCTGATTTTGGGATTCCAAGAAAATCAATCCTTTTCCCATGACTGTTATCTTAAGAAACCATCAATCCATGTACACTGTGTGTGACTTTCGAAAAGCATATTAAATAAATGGGTGAAGAGGTTGGCTGTGAGGGGAGGTTGGAGGCCATTAACAGGACAAATTTGTGACTTTTCTAATTTAGTTGGTCGGGGAACGTTTACATTTGTCAAGGAAAAGTCAGGGAATCTGGGAATTTCAAGATCCTGTGGTTTGGAAACCATGACTAGATTCTAAGCCTAAAAGAAGGAATGGTATTGTTCAGAGTTGAGTAATATTTACAACATCTGATACAAACACTACTCAGAAGAAAACTGCATTGCTTGTAGTAGTTGAGGAAAAATACCTTTGCCCAAATTAGAACATACACCCCCACCCCATAACAATATATTATGTTAAACATAAAAATATAACAATAATATCAATACCAGTAATAATAATAGTAATAATGATAATAATACAATACTAATAATCATCATAACAAATCCAAGAAATGAGAAAGTACAAAAGTGATGCTGATATAATTCCTCGCGAAGTGAGGCCGAAGGCCGAGCGTAGCGAGGTTACTAATCGTGTCGGTTCCGGTCAGACCACGTGGCTCGCAAGCCCGAGTAAATCGAGCCGAGAGTTTTTATATATGTATATATATTTATATATATATATATATCTATATTTTAAAGGTGTCCGTTCGCAGGCCAGGTTACCTGGCAATAGTAGTGCACTTGAGAACTGCTGAATTTCCGCCATTGAGAATTCGGTGATGCCTTTTTGAAGGTAATGTAAATTTTGTAGAAACCGATTTCACTCGTCCTGGAAGTACATCCCAGCAAGATGATCTCCGAGATATTCAAGAAAGATTAGCCCGAGATCGTCGCCGAGTAAGTTCGAATAGCGTGAAAATGAACGCGAGGAAAGCACGACTCAAAGCAGGGATAGAGGAACGACAGCAGGGAGAATAACAACAGAAATCGCAGCAAAGAAAACAACCGCTCGCTCGAGAAAAAGGCAAACGAAACAGCAGGGAAAAGGACCAGGAATTCAACCAAGTTAGTTTTGAATTTGAATGTGTTATTGATAGAAATACAGGACATGAGTGAACGATTACATAACGAAATATATTGGCGTACTAAATTTAGCAAAACGACTTAGAAGGGAAACCGAGTAGGAACGACTTCAACGATTGAAGATATCTCTGGAAAATAATCCTATTAGTCTAAAAACGGAATCCGAAGACGACCAACAGATTACAAAAGAATGTGAGTTGGTATTTGTCATAATAAAACGATAGCGTTTCTATTTTGAAGAAATTCCCATCACAGAGAGTTGCAGTTGTTAAAGCAATCATTTATAACGATGTGATCTGATATCATTGCAACAGTGAAAATATTTTAAATTTTCTTGATCTAGCAGTTGTGTTTAGAATTTTTAACAAAATATATACCCAGTGTCACTATAAAGTACTGGTTCTGCAATTTTATCAGTGATCAATGCCATCATTTGAAAATAAAGCAAATGTTATTACTTACTTCTGAGTAGTATTTCTCTTTGCTATATATATATGTATGTATTCTCTGATTGAAAGGTTTCAATAATATTGCATAGAGACAACAAGTTTCATAGCCTTTTCACAATGGGTACGTTTTACCTTAGAGTTCAATGACCCCCCTGATAATATTGCTATCTAGAACCCTTGCCCTTTTCCCACAAATGAAATGCTAATTCAAGCCTTAATTTGCAAAGTTAGACATAACATATTAACCTTGTTACTTTCTGCTGTTTACTTCATTTTTATAATGTCAAATATCAATCTTTAATAACAACCACAACATACAGTTAACCTTTTACATTGAAAAAACTTTATAAAGAAGAAAATAAATTTTGTAATGCCAAAATGTTTATTCTTTCTCATATATTCATTGCAAGTGTGCTGTATGTAGTAACAAGTGTTTCAATTTTTCTAAATGCCCTTAAGTATGCTTTCAATAATGATTTTCCACACAAACTTTATAGACAAATGACTGCACTAGATTCTAAGCATTAAAGAAGACATGGTATTGTTTGGAGCTGTTTTGATTACTACCACCTCTGATGGAAAGCCTATTAAGAAGATTTTTGTATTGCTTGTAGTAGTAGAGTAACAATACATTTACCAAGATTAGGACATGCATCCCACCCCATAAAAATATATTATGTTTAACATAAGAAATATAACAATAATAATAATAATATCAATACCAGTAATAATAATAATAATAGTAATGATAATAATGATGATAATAATATAATGATAGTTTGTCTCATTACTATATGTCATTGGTTACAAGTTCAATACCTCTGGCTGCCATGACTTTTTCGAGGAAATACCATCCTTATAATAAATCTTTCTTCTGCAGTTTTTATAATAGAAATTTTCATATATTCAAAATAATATACTATTCTCTGGTTGGGTATGGATATTTTGCATGTTTCTGTAACAGCACAATTAAACTTTCATGTGGTATATACTTGTGACTGATTGATGTTGATTTCACATTATATTCTTACAGGAGTACATAGTGCAGCAATCTTTTTCAACATGTTAAGATTTCAATAACTCTTTCTTACATGTATAGTTTTTATGATATGACCTAAAAATAGCACAACCACATACTATACAGTTGGCACTCACTATTACCAAACCTTTATTCCAACTGTTTTACCCCCATTTTTTTATGTAATGACATTACATCTCACACTTCTGTTGACATGGCATCTCTTTTGAGGGAAGTGGAATTTTTCTATCTACCACTAGGGGTACCATTGCAACTGAAGAGAGTACACAAATTGAAACATGCACTATTCATAATGCTCTCAATTGTGGTTACCTAGGAATGAAATAATGACTGCAGTAGACACTAAAATATCTAATCAGAAGATTCTTCTTACAATGAATCTCATGCAATTATTAGAAAAAACATAAACAAAAAAGTAATTGGAGCATTCAACTCATCCTCATATTGTGTTTAAAAGTGATGTACAACAAAGAAGACAAAGCAGTAGAGACTAAGAAAATACAACTCCAAAAAAAAACCAGGTTTTTACACTGTGGTAAACACAAGAATTCATATCAACTCTTCAAGATTTCACCTTCAAAAGATTTACAGTAATTTTCAATTTGTGTTAACTGAATATTATTGTGATACTTCATTGACTCTGTATTCCCTGTCAAGAAAACAAATAATTTTACTTCTATTCCCTCTCGTGCAATCTCAGTGGCAGTGAAAGAGCTAAATGAAGGTCAATTTTTAAGCCCTGTGCTGAGCGGTATACTGATCATGTAATTTGCACCAGGTGTCACTAATTGTGTACCAAACACAGCATAACAAATTAAATAATGGGGATTACGCAGATATAAAAAATAAAATATAAAATAAAATATAAAAGTATTGTGACTTATTCAAAAACTAGCTTCGCGAGGTTTTTGCGAGAGTCGTATTTCTAGTAATAATAAGTAAATACATAAACTGAGGTTTTATCCCTCATGGACCTCATGGGAAAAACCATTACGAGTTCTTTAAAAATTAGCTTCGCGAGGATTTGCGGGAGTCGTATTTCTAGTAAAACAAATAAAATAACATAATTGGCCGAACACTAAAAACTACGTTAACAGCGCCCAGTATTCAACCCTTCCCGAGGCAGCTGCATATATTATCCATCTTTAGAAATAAAAGTAATATCTAATTCACAAAAAAATACAGGTCGAATGCTCTCATTTGAAAATTTACGAGAAGAGTTGCCAAGGAGAGAATTTATGAAAAGACTTGCCTACAACTTCTGTAACACAGAATTTTGGAAAACAAAACGTGGGAAAAAGGGTGTGAGGATGTTTACCGAATTATTACGAAACAAAATAGTATCACACGTACAATTGTATACGAGACACTGACCTGAGATCGTGGAACATGGGTGCATCAGTAAGGCTGATAAGTCACTGGTGCTATACGCTATGCTCGCAAAACGAACATTGGTATGGTAAACAGGGCTGGCCATGCCTGCCATTTTCGCTATTTTGGGAAAAGCGGGAAGAGCAAGGAACATAAGAGCGGTACTGGGAACCAATAGGAAAAATGGAAAGCTACATGTAAATTTCCGTCAGCCACCTCCCCCCTCCCCCCCTCCCCCCCTGGTTTTTTACCTTACAGTGGTATAACTTACTTTGTCAACCTGTTTCATTATCCCAATTTCTTAAATTTCAGTCCGAGTGGTCCACCCGATCAAAGAGGTGGTCCAAAAATGTCGGTCGGACCAAACCGAAACCTACCTTTCCATTTGACTTCTGATCGG
The DNA here is from genome assembly GCA_949710005.1 of Ricordea florida. Classification (NCBI taxonomy): domain Eukaryota; kingdom Metazoa; phylum Cnidaria; class Anthozoa; order Corallimorpharia; family Ricordeidae; genus Ricordea; species Ricordea florida. Next base: position 21,516,281 of record OX453278.1, on the reverse strand, counting down.
AATTTCCAAAAATTTTTTAATGGAAAGCACCAGGAACGGTGATTCGCTCCTGAAAGCACACACAGTCTTATTCTACAGCAATCGGCCACCGCACTCATTCTCGTCCCAAGTTTATATGTTTCTTTTTTTTTGGGGGGGGGGGGGGGGGGCAAAGAGAGTAAAGCATGGACAGAGTTCAGAAGTGGACAACAGAATGGAAGCGCTCGAAGTGATATTATTTTGGATTTGCAACCGTCAGATCGCCGGTGCCAGAGGCACAGGCACGTGAAGCGTTGCCACAGGAAAGGTCTTTCATAAGCGGATTTGCAGAACGTGCCTCATATTTGCGTTTCATAAATGGCCACAGGCAGCCCAATATCGAATTGAAATAATGATGCGTTACCGTTCCAATAAAACAGATAGAGTCTGGTAGTTTCACCACAGTGCTCGCCGGGTCGGGACCAAACTCATTTCTTTTCATTTAACTTATAGTTCATCGCCAGCTCTCATATTTCGGTTAAATGCATTCTTGTTTCGGAAGGGATCACCCAAACGGCTCTCCAGTTTTCATTTATTTATTTTATTTTATTTTATTTTATTTTAAGTATTAAGGTTCAGTTCTTCGATATACCTTGTTCTTGCAACGGTCAGGAGGAAAATACCCTCCTTCAAGTTACAGCGGAGACGAAGGCCGAAGGCCTCCGCCAGCGGAGCATTATGCCTGGCTCAGCCGGGAAAAACGGCTGTAGACCGACAGGTCTCAAAAACCGCTGATTGGTTAAAATACAACTAAAATAATGCTCTTATAGCGGTAAACGAATGCGCATGCTCAGCGGTTTTTGAGACCTGTCCTGTAGACCGGTGTCACAGCGGATTTGGACTCCACCGTGGGTTTTGGACCTCTCCGCGGATATGGACCCACTTCGCGGATTTGGACGCCCTTGAAAATAAGCGTTCTATTGATTAATAAGGTAGTAAAATTTCTTTAGTACTCGTTGTTATTTGAGTTGTAAAAAGGCAAAGTGCAAAGATTTAGGTAATTTTTTTTCTTTTCAAATAATCTTTATTACCAGATGGGCTCCTGTTATTACTTAGTGTTACAAAAAACCTACAATACACATTTTGAAAAACCAAATTTTCTCAACAATAACTTGAAATACCTTCTACTATAACTAATCTAAAGCGAATTTTTAACAAGCTATATTTAAATGACCAAACGAGAAAATGGTAATTTCCTGTTATGCTAGCTTTGATTGAGATCTAGACGCCGTACTTCACATGAGCCGAATAATATGCATAAATTATTATAATGTACTTTCCATTGTGTTTTAACTTGAGAGCACGCGTAGGTTACTGAAGAAGGAAATATGGCGGGTAAGACTATGCCTAGTCTCGTACGACTCCAAAGTCCAATATTAATGCGACACGTTTACCACGACCAGGTATGTTTGCTTGAAATGTGAAATTCCCAAATGCAGTAACTGCTTAAATTTTGAAGAATACGAATATTACCAGGGATGGGTCGCTGATGAAAGCGTGGCGTTTTGCGAGCCACATAAAAAAGGGACAAGAAGGGGCGTTACGAAAGCGGAGGAGAAGCGCATAAAGCTACACTGACAATTAAAGGTTTGCTGGTTACTGCCAGACGTCTCGGCGTGCGCCATATTTCGTCAATCGTAAACCGCGTCTCAATTTTCCTCATTAAAATCGTTTCGACCACATTTGCCTCGGCGTCTGAATCATAAGTAATAAAAAGTTTTGGTTTCTTGTTTGAAGAGGACGGAAAACAAAAAACGAAAATCCTTCAATTTTTAGTATAAGATTTGGCAAAAATGATTGAAGGAGAAAAGAACATATTTCTACACTATAATTGGGAATATATGGTAGGAGCTCCGATTTTATTGATTAGGCGGTTTCTACCTCTATGTATTATTAGATAAGGTCAGAAAAGTCTGAGGCTTGAAAATAAACTTGTGATTTATAGCGTAATTTCATTTCTGTATTTTAGTGACTACCAGTACACTAGTTTCGATGGCTTTGGCGCGGACTTGATTGAGAATTTTTCTGCTAATACACTTCTGCTCAAAAAACGGAGTTAACAACTTGTAAAGATATTGTGAATTTTCACTAAATGTGCTTTTTGTATGAGATCAGTTCAGTAAAAAGTGAAAATAGCCATTTTTGTAAAAAAGAAGTATCAACTTCGTTGATACACTCAAGTCTATACATAAGTCAAAAGTAAGGCCTCTAAACAATGGTCTCTTACCATTAACCCCCACTCATTGACTCTTAGTATTGGAACTTTGTAACAACATAATTATATATAATGAGCTACAACATAATGCAATAAATGTCAAGTCTAGAGCGAACTACTTTCAACTGGTCTCCCAAGGGGGATTACATTAAGTGTTTCTTGGCCATATTTTTATGACCAGTGCCATACGGACATGTTATTTTTCTTTATTTTTCACACCATCACACACTTACACTTACACACTCTTCCTCTCTCTCTCCCTCTCTCTCTCTCTCTCTCTCTCTCTCTCTCTCTCTCTCTCTCTCTCTCTCTCTCTCTCTCTTTGTCTCTCTCTCTCTCTGTTACAGTCTGCTTTTTGGCTGAACATTAATATTTTCCCTCAAGAATGTCAGAATCCTTGGCCAGGCATCATCTTGAGCGCGTGCATGTGCACTCATTTCTCCTCCCATTACCAAATATGGATGACCAAAGAGTGGCGCAGTTCTCGTGTTAAGCGCTGCATAACAATGTGGGGTGTATGGCGGCTCAATGAGGTGGCCCGCGTTGGGATAACATAGAATAGAACACAAATACCCTTTGCCTTGCTTCTCCATACGTTTAAATATCTGGGTCACATGAAAGTCGCTGTTGACATTGAGGTCATCTGTTCCATAGATGAGTAGAATGGGGCATGAAATATTTTGCGATGGTGTTATGGCGGAGTACATGGAATCAGACCCGTTGTTCTCGGTGGCGACAGGAAAACTGAAGCGTAGTATAAAACCATCCTCTGTAACTTTCCCGTTTTTAAGATTCAGCGGTAGCGGTTTCGATTGTTTTCCTTTATACGTGAATGGCACAAAGCTAACAGTTGATGGAGGTGCGATGGCCACCACGGATTTTATCACATCAATATTAAAGCTTGCCAATAATATAGCAATCCATGCTCCCAGGCAGATAGCATGTACGCTAATACCGTACGGCAGGACATTTGGGTGGTTGCTGAGCCATCGAGCGGCCTCTTCAAAGTAGTCTACCTCCAGAAAGGCGGGCTTACTTGGAAGGTCATCGTAGGCAAAGTAAGCCAACGCTAGAGCAGCAAAACCACGAGAGGCCAAAAGAGCGGCCTTGAATTCCACAAGACCCCCAGCTCCACCCAGCAGATCTATCACACCTACATAGGACATTCGCTAGGTTAACACTAGGATGTGATACATAACAGGCGTGACTTCAAGATGGCTCCTATTGGCCAAGTTTTTTTTTACCTTTTTATTGCCGGAGACCTAGTCCAGGTCAATAAAAACGCAAAAAAACAAGAAAAAAAAAAAACGACGCCAATATACAGCCATTTTCACCAAACAAGCTTGGTAAGTAAACGATTTATTGTATGGTAATTAGTTTGCTTTGTTTGGCGGGACAAAACGGGAATACCCGAGCGACAAGATAGGTCAATCTTGCACTCTCGGGTAGGTTTATACTTCGTTCGAGTATGCCATATAGTCTTCCGCACCATTGTGATGGGCGCGGAAGGCTATGTGGCATACTGGCATGTAGTATACCCCTCGGATAGCCAATGAGAACTCTGGATGCACCTCAAATTGCGCGCTTGCGGAACCAGCTATAAATTGTAATGACTGTATAGTCCTTTTATATAATAACTAGTTTGTATGGACTGTATAGCCCTCTCCTTAGCTGAGGATTAACTTAATTAAACGTGTCCCCGGGTTTCCCCTCTCCTAAAAAGTGGTTTGAGATTATTTCAAGCTTAACATAACATCAATGTGAGACGAAATTGGGCAAACAACGGCAGTTCGTCAAATAATACGCCTCTTTATAAATACTGCCATCAACCGGAACAATGGTCCAGAGGACGAACCGCCGCATGCACTTGTTTGTCATAACAAAAGAGCAATCCGCTTGCCCCTTCAGATTAGAGACAAATCGAACTGCACGCCTGTAACGGAAAATAGTGCCTCACACGTCGCCCCTTTTCCGCGTGCAAAAAAGGAAATAGGAGACTTCTGCACGGAGGCTGGCAAACCGACCAATTTCAGAAGCCTTGATATTAGAAAGGCGAGGTTTTTTCTCCAGTTACTCCGGTTTCTAATCTCCACAAAAACCAACACTTGATTTGTATTAATTTGATATGATTGATTTGGTTTCATTTGTGCTTTACAGTGTCCCCAATTAGTACGTCAGTGCTAGATACTAGGGCTGTCCACAAGTTGCTCCAAAAAGTCCAAAAAGTTGCTCAAAAGTTGCTCAAAAAATCCAAAAGCTGCTCATAAGTTGCTCAAAAGTTGCTCACAAAATTCACGTTGATATACTGTTAGTAATAAATTTGTAGTCAATCATGTAGGACATAAGCAATATATCTGCACGAATTGTTTTTACTACAAGTGAAAAAGTCAAACTTGAACCTTCCTTCTCCATGAATTTTTTTTACCTTCTTCTTTGCATGAATTTTTGTTCTTGGCATTTTCCCTTGCATGAAATTTTTTTTGTTTTTTTTTCCCCACCCACCACCATCACTTTTCTAATGGTCCGTCCCTAAAAGCATAAATGCGGGATTGCTCTGTACTTTCCTTTCTCGGGCAATACTAGCCTTAGCTGCTTCACTTAAATTAGCTCCGTCATTATCAGCTATTGTTGATGGGCTCTCTGAAGCAGATTCAGTCGTGCATGAGTCTTCATCCGCCATTTTGTTCACATTTTAGATTTTACAACCGCTGACCACATATAGCAGTTTGCCACAGGAAGACCAGAACTTCGCAATTGAATTCATAGTTCGAAAAAACTCACTTTTTGTCCTTATTTGCTGTGATAATTTTTTTGGAATTCACGTTAAAGTTTATAAAAGAACAAAGTTGCTCAAAGTTGCTCGAAAGTGAAAAAGTTGCCCAAAAGTTGCTGAGCAACTTGTGGACAGCCCTACTAGATACAGTTGACACCCGAATAAAGCTCATTATTAGTATTATCATGATTGTTATTATTATTCAAATTTCTCAGCTTTGATGTTGACTGGTCATTATTCAGTTGAGAGCAAGCTACCACCTGTTGCCTCAAGCCTCAAGAACTTTGCGCACATTTGCGAATTATTATCCTTATTATAATTGTTGTTAATATATTATCATTATTTATTAATATCATTAATATTATTATTTTCATTAACATTATTATTATTAATATTATTACTATCATTATTATTATTATCGAGGCACCTTTTTGTAAGCGTTTTTTTCCTTTTACAATATTTCGTCCAGTGTGCGTGACCTGAATATTCAAGGGTCAAATTGGAGCGGGAGAAAATTACTTTTCTCATTCACAGACAGCTGATACAGCTCACACAGCCTTACAGTCGGAGACTACGAAACATAAACAACGTATTTAATTACGAAATTCAAAATAAAGCTAAGTGCAGTAATATCCCAATATTTAATCGTAACGCATCCCTCTCAAAGCCAAAAAGGAGAGCATCGATTTGTTACTAGTCAAATCAAAGGTTGCGAAGGAGACTAGGACTCTCTAGGGTCGATTTACCAACCTTTACTCAGACTGAGTATTCGCATTAGTTACTGCGAACTGTTAATTAGATGCGCTTTTTTAAAAAGTCGGCTTTCTTGGAGCCTGAACACCTGGTGATATAGTCGACAGAGCAGAGACTCATGGAACTTATTACAGCCGGTCCTTTCAGCATGCATTGTACAAAGTAAAATTAATAATAAAGAAGCTCGTCACCTGGAAACGGTCCATCTCCCTCAGGAAGAAACAGAGTACCACGAATTCTTCCTTCTCTGAGGGGAATTCGTTTTACTCCTTCCGCCATGTACCACTTCTCAAACGTCACGCTTGACAACGGTAGAAATGATTCTTCGTATGGATTGAATAAATGACCGTCAAAACAGTTAAGGACGATATTATAAGGTGACGTGACATCTGTTTTCATCAGACGAACCCCTTTCATTTGTCCTGGTGCAGGCTTCATACTCCATAACAAACCCATGGGTTCAACGCCTGTGTAATTTCCTCCCAGTGAAGGTTGAGTACTAACATCAATTTGGCCGTGTTCATCTGTGATGTAATAGGCATGTGATTGGTATACTTGGCCCTTATCTCCGGTAAGTGAGGCCTGTACAGTAATCTTCTGCTTTGGTTGGCCTCCAGAGAGAGAGATTGCAATTTTCTCGTCAATAAGTGAGGACTTTGGCTCTACGTAAATAACGCATGTCGCCATATTTACTCGCCTTGTAACTCGCAGGGTAAGCTTTATGTAAAGGTCATTGCGAAATTGATTAGTCACACCCGTTGCTGATTGGTCGAACGTAGAACGTTTTGTCTCTTTTCCAGTTGAATGGTTAGGGAGAGAACGCTTTTACTTGGGGTAAAAGAGCACGCGTCACCAGAATGAAATGAGTATAAATTAAAATTATTCACTGCAGGAAACCGTGGAAGTATATCTTCAATAGTTTAGTTACAAACCTTGGAAGTCCAGAAATGTGAACATCTACAAATGTGGAAATATGTCTTGAATAGTTATCTTTACAAGCTTGGAGGTCTAGAAATGTGGAAATTTGGAAATGCAATGACCAAAACCCCCACCTCTGTTTACTCGACCGTTTTCCTCTATTTGTAGGTCTTTTAAGAAACTTGTTCAACCATACACCCATTAACCTCAGTATTTTAAAGCTTAAGCATTAGTCTATAGACATCTTCTTGTCTTGCTACCCACTCGGAACGATACGCGTGATCAGTCCCCTAATGAAAGAGTTTACCTTTTAAAAAATAATTTGCAAGCATCTTAGTATTCCCTAGCAGCCGGCTCTTTAGGTGTAAGGTTCGACGTCTGCAGATCCCAGTAATAACACGAGCCTATTGCCCGTGGCCATGCAAGACACAACTTCATATAGGAGGGAGGAAAGAAAGAAAAAGCGATCATTACCGCAGCTCTAGGATGACCAGTAAGTGAGAAAAAAAAAATAGACAATGGCGGCCGGGAATCGAACCCCGGTCTCCCGCGCGACAGGAGGGGATACTCTCCACTTTACTACCGAGGAAAATGACGCTCAAGGATAAGTATTAAATGTATACAAGTCATGATGTGATTGTTAACATCGGAAGAAGTTCTAACTTATCCTGACACCATCGTTTTGTGACTGAATATTGATAGCACCGCGTAATCACCTCTCCGCCGGCTAGCAGCTGTGACAGACTCTGGAGATATTGATCAAGTGTCTAGATCAGTGTTCCCGTTACTGCAGTAATGTCTGTTAAGCCTGCTACTTGTATTTCACAACTGGGTATCCTTTTAGTTTGATCATGTGCCAGCGGCAAAGTTACCTGAAATAAACAAACCGAGGTTGCTGGCTGACCTTTTTCGTCACGCTTTACTCAAGTCACCTTTAGAGGTGGTAGTCTCCTCCGCAGCCGTTATCAGGATCGTCACGCAACGCTTCTCCCCCACTAACGTTAGTGGGGGAGAAGCGTTGCGTGACGATCCTAGTAACGGCTGCGGAGGAGACTATAGGGCCCGGGGGGGGGGGTACTTTAGGAATTTCTGGGTGGGATGTGCCGCTGGAACCCTGAAACCCTTAGCCTATACCACAGCTGGTGCAGCTGAATTTTTCTACCCTATACTAGAGTAAACCCCCCAAATCACTCCTAATCTAGAGTAGCTGTATTCCACTAGCACAGTCTAGCCAAAACAAAACCTTATACCACAATCGTTTCTCTCTCCAAAAATGAGTTTATTTATACTAGTTCAGTTTTTTTTTTTTATTCTCAACCAACTGGTCAGTTTCGTGAAAAATGATACCCTATTCTAGACCCAAACGCTCTGATTTATATACCCTATGCTAGAGTAAACTACTTGAAAACCATACCCTTCACAGCGGCACATACCTATATAGCCCATATATGGCAGTACCCCCCCCGGGCTATAGGAGTGGCGAATGGTCCTTCAAAAACTCTGGGTCTCGTCAGGAGCCCATTACCATGGCTACCATACCATGGGCTCCTGGTCTCGTAAAATTTTAGTCGAATGTCACGGGTCTCGCAGTCTCGTTTTTTACCAGTTATGTGCGTCTCGAAGTCTCGATCTTTATACGAAAGAGTCTCTCACTCAAAACACTTTGAAAGTCTCGGTCTCGCAATCATGAAATCAGTGTCCCAAAGTTTTGCGATCCAGTATTCTCTGTTCTAACATCTTAAACATGTACTGTTGATTTGTTAACCAAGAGATCACCCGTGGCCAAGGTCATACATACCGCACGGCGGGTGCACTGAGCTGGAAACTGTTGTTAACACACCCAATAGAGATAACAAAACTGGCGTGACCTTTATTCTAATTGCTGTAAATTTTACCGAAGCTTCATTCCCTTACTGTCTCCCAGTTGCTGGCGAATCTCCTAGTTTCTCATCTTTTGGTAAGTGCGTGACACTATACCATTGTGTAACGTGACATATGAGTAATGACCAAAATTTGAAGTAAGTCGTCACTGGGTGCGTTTTTTTTTTCGTATGATCCGGATTTAGATTTGTGATCCGAGATCACACGGATCATTGCACATTAGAGGGACCGACGAATTCTTGTCCAAAGTGAATTTATCGGTTCCACTGATGTCCCATGATCCGTGTGACCTCGGATCACAAATCCAAATCTTATTACCTAAAAAACGAACTTTTTTTTCTTTGCCTAATTAGGAATAAAAAATGTGAAATGAACCCAAGGGAAATTTCAGCAGTCCAGCATTTCCCGCGTTCTACCCGAATATCGCCGAGAACACATGGATTCTATTCAGTGGCTTACGACCGAGCCACTCGGTCCTGTAATTAGGCGATACTGCGGAATTCACACGGAGCCATTCACAACAAATGGCGAAGTCATGACTGTTCACTTCAAAACGGACTCGTCTATCTCCAGGTCTGTATTTTACGTCATCTATAGCCGGCGTATTCGTAAGTATCAATGTCCTCCGTGGCCACATGTACTATACAGGAAAACCACTTTTATAGACCAAATGCATAAATAGTGGCCAAAAATGTATTCTTTTGTTTATATGCTAATTAAAGTCACTAACCTCGCTCTCAAGCAACATTTCTTTTGAATTATGTCCATGAAAACGATGCTAGTGAGTCTAATTAGCACATAAACAAAAGAATAATTTTTTGGCCGCCATTTATGCATTCGGTCTATATTATCTAAAACGGGGCTAAAAGGTAATTTCGCCTTACAATTACAGCATAATGCCAAGTAAAGAGGTGAGAAGAATTAAGAAAATCATCAGGCCAAGGATATTGAATTAATCTACATGTAACATAAAATAAGTAATGGTAATAGGACTGAGTGGAGTCCAATTCGGTCTGTAATCATACGAGTGATTAACAAAATCGGACGACCGCGTAGCGGGAGTCCGATTTGTTTAATAACGAGTATGATTGCAGACCGAATCGGACGACACGAAGTCTTATTACCAATTAATCATAACTGTCACAAAATTTTTTATATATAAACTTATTTTTTCTTAATCAAAACACATGAAATTCCAAGATTTGTTTTGCTAGCAGTGAAAAAAAAAGCCATTTAAGCGCGCGCGTGATGGCGCGTACTGTCCAATTACTCAGGCATGACGCGTACTGTCCTATTTAACTATCCTATTAAGGCTGAAATCAGGGCAGTTGATAGCCAATCAGATTTGAGAATTTTGTTATAGTTATGATTAAAGGAGAAATAGTATATGTGATGGGCTCCTGTAGGAGCCCATTTTTGCCTCCCGCAATAGATCCCCATATCCACCCCCAGCCTTAGGGTAACCTTTGAGTGGCAGAGTTGCAAATCGAAATACACTCAGTCAGGAGCGAATCAAATGACTCAGTGTAGAAATTTTAAAATATGAAATTTCATGCACACGAAAATTGAAAGAGGGCACAAAGAGGAAAACACTTCACCAAATTGGGTGAAGCTAAGTGACGTCCGCGCTGAGCCACGACGGTTGCCCAACCTGGCGGGAAACGTTTACCGGAAGTAAAAGCTACTTCCGGTAGCCGTCGCCATCGGGAAAAGGCCCGGTGCTTAAGGTCCCTAACGACGACGCGTGCAACAAGACGTACTCAGACTCAACCTACGTGAAGATCGACGGTGCCTTGCTTATGGCAGGAAACCTTGACGTGGGCAACCACAATGTCACGCCCCATGGCATTGGCACCCAACCGACCAACCCGGTCATTAGAAGTTATATCGATACCGCGTTGTCGGCCTATGTCCAGGATCGATCTTGTTAGCAAAAATTTGCTAGTAAATAGTTTTCGCAATTGTCGCAAGAGAAAAAATTATGTCAGAAAATCACTAACAAATATCGCAAACATCGCAAGAATAACAAATCTAACAAGAATCAAGACTTAGAAAAAAAAGAAGTTATTCTTGCGAGAGCGTGAGCAGGAACATGCTGCCGCGCTTGCCAGAACCTCCACTGACTACGATACGATGCATTAAAATTCCCCGGAATCATATACGCCGTTACCCGCGTACGTCCCCCTACCGCACTCCCGACATGATACGAGCGGACCCGTCCCCTTCCTCAGCTGATAACCAGGAAATGGTCGTGCATCGAGGTAAGCGCTAAGTGCGAGAGGGAGAGGACTGCCCGCCCACCCCTCGCGATGTGCCACGGACAGGCTACCTGTGTACACCCACATATAAACTCTCCTCTCCGTGGTATTTTCGCAATTGTATGACCAACGTTAACGTCTAATATAATGAATTGTCTTCTAACAATAGACACAGTAGTATAGTCGCAGTCAGACAAATACAACCGAATATACATCCTCTTCTAGAACCGTATCGAGGTGATTGGGAGGGGAGGGGGTAGGGGAGTTGGACCGTGAGATAAGGTACCAGAAGGGGTGTATACGAGGTGGTATTTGCCTGACTCCAACCATACTACTTCCCGAACACCAGCTGGCAATCAAGTTTAGTGATTAGTCTTATTCTCAATATTCACTGAGAATTTTCTTTGAAATCTTTTGTTACGACATTGGCGCGTTTTACACCGAATATAAACCGTATCTCGGCTTCTGAAAAGCAAGCCTTCCTTTCGGCGTCGCCGTTTTACTGCGAAATGACTCCAAAATATTTAAAACATAAGTTTGCTGCGCTGAAACCGACGTTGCACGTGACGTCTCGTCTAATTTTAGTACCTGTAAACGTCCTGCTGGTGCAACCGTCGTCAACGCCTGGCGTCCGTCCGGCATAGATGGGGCCTAACAACAGCAGACGTTGCGCTAACGTCGGCCGTAAGCGCTAGTCGTAAGAGCAACATTTTATGCGACCGGCACTTGTGTCCCTACACTGTGTTCCTTGTATCCCATGCTGTCCCTGTTGGTCGGTAAGTTTCCAGTCTCTGGGTGTCCACATGTTTCTTCGGAAACCTGGTAGCCATATTGAGCTCAAAATGGCGTCCAAACATAGGGTTCTTATTACCGGAGCTTCTGGCCTTCTCGGTAGAGCAATTCTGAAGCAGTTTGCTAGTTCTAACGAGTGGGAAGTATTGGGGCTCGCACATTCCAGGGCTTCGGGGGTTCTTAGGAAGGTCAACCTTCTAGATTTCGATGAAACGAAACGAGTTGTACAAGAGTTTCGACCCCATGTCCTAATACACTCAGCAGCTGAAAGGCGCCCTGATGTTGTCGAAAACGACGAGGAAACGTGCTCAAAAATTAATGCTGGCGTGACAGAGGTCTTAGCAACTACTGTCAACGAGCTTAATAAGAATCTAGAAACTCTAGAACATTTTATGCTTTACATCAGTACTGATTATGTGTTCGATGGAACGAGTCCCCCTTACAAGCCCCTGGACAAACCAAATCCGTTAAACAAGTATGGCTGGAGTAAGCTACGTGGCGAACAGGTTTTTCAGGGTTGTCATCCCGATGGAGGAATACTGCGCGTTCCAATTCTATATGGAAACGTAGAATATCTCAAGGAAAGCGCTGTAACTGGTAAGAAGATCGATCTGATTATCAAAAATTGCACGAAGAAGTTCAGTTGTGGTGTTGTTTCTACTTCCAAGGGTAGTGTGAGGTGGTATGAGTAAGGCTTGGGAGTTGGGGAGGGTAAAGGGGGGGGGGGTCTGTTGTTTGCAGATGTGTAAGACACTTTATTTCCCAAGCACTTTATGGTTTTATTTGGAACGGGTGAGTCAAAGCTTGTCCAATATTGAACTTTAATTTGGACCACTTCACAACACTATTCTTGGTGTTTGTACTTCCAATGCTATTGAAGGTCTGTAGGGGTCTAGCAATTCTCATTTCTTAGGGACCAATCATTGGTTAGATGGGGGAGAGGGTGAGCTGGTGCATTTTAATTTTCCTATACATAATTGCCTGCGGACCTGTTCTTGCCACTGCATAACATAATGTGGCCCCCTTTGAGTCTGCACATGAAATAAGATGACCTGCCCTCAACCACAGAAACAGTTTTAACACATCTTACTAAATAAAACACACTGAACTATTGAAAGCAAATAGCGAGTAGCCCTCCTCCCATATCTAGTAGATGGAAATTGGAATGTACAAAAAGACATGACCCTTCAGAAATGGTCGCTGCATTTTTATGTAGCCCTCCATATTTTATGTGCACAAAAAGGTATGAACTGCACCCCATTTGCACCAGCCCACCCCCCCCCCCCCTTTTTTTCCTGCTAATAAATGACTGGACCCTTAGCATGCTGATTTTTTTATAACAGTTATGCAAGCCCTGAATTTCTATGTCTACGAGTGTAGCAAATTACAATATGTTTCACAGATACTGGATTATGCACGGATACAGCAAATGCTACGCAAATTACATTGTTGAAGTTCTGTGGACTCTACCCTGTTTGTTTCTTGTATTAGTATGGTGGTGGTTTCAAATGATTACTGGAGCAAGCTCATGCCATGGTCATTTCCCAGGGTCTAAACAAGGCTACATATTTTTGCTATTTTCCTTTTTTGGTTGAGCTTGTTTTGCTTTTCTATTTCTGTACAATATTTGTCAATTCTGCTAAGTTGTTCTTTTACAGTCCTCTTTGATGTCCTGAAGGAGGCTGGCAAACCAGGTACAGTGGATGATTACCAAGTACGCTTTCCCACCTTAGTTGATGATGTTGCTGCTGTGTGTAGGTTCATTGCAGAGAAGCATAAAAACAGTAATGGCTCAATGAAGGGAATTTGGCATTGGAGTGGGGTAGAAGCAATGAGCAAGTACTCCATGGTATGTCAAATGGCCGAGCTCTTTGGTTTAAGCCACAGTCACATCAAACCAAATCCTAACCCTCCAACAGGTACTCCTAGGCCCCACAACACTGCACTGGATTGCACACTGCTGGAATTGATGATGCAAGATGGTGGAGCAAGCATGCGAACTCCTTTCAAGGAGGGACTAAAGCATAGCCTACAACCATTTTCTTGAAGATTGGGACGTATACATACATATGCCTTTAATATGTTTCCCGTGGTGGGTAACAATGTAAAGGGGAGAACATTAGGATGTGATCAGGAGGATATCAGTAGTGGATATCATTAAGTGGCTATATTTTATGATAATTATTCTGCCAAGCAGGAGATAGAACAGGAAAGCAAATTGATAGTTAAAAAGTTAGAATATTAATATCATTTACACATTCTGTCATCACTAGAACAACTCGCAGAATTTCTTCTGTTTAATTTTTAATTAGTGGAAATAAAAATATGATAATTATATAAAAGTATTCTACCCAATTAGAAATTATTTGTTTCTGCATATGGATGCCATTGAACTAGCCTGCTGTCCAGAGTGGTCAATTTTAAAGTCCTTCCTTGTTCAAGTATATGGACCAAACCGGAAGGCAAGGCTAATAATCACACAAAAGAACATGACCAATGTTTTGCCAGTAAGAAGTAAAGTGTTTATTACCATAAAGGGTCTTTTGTATTTACTAGTCAAAATCACTCATTACCTACATGCATTTAGAAATGTAACACTATATAATCTTTTCTTGTCACTAACATATAACATCTGTTCAAATAAAAAGCTAAAGAATGAAAACTGTCTGTTGAACAAAATAAAAGTTGGTTCAAAGAATTTTCTTTGATAGCAACAAGTGGTTTATTTAAGCAGGTCTTGTAAGAATAGTTTGGACCATTCAGAGAATCAAGTCTTAGGTCAGCCGTATAATATATACCAAGTTAGAGGTCCATTCTGGAATTTAAAGACCTACTAGAACAATAAGCAGTAGTTCAAGGACTCGTCATGTTTGTGATTTCCATAAGTGAGAAAATCATTTACAATTTAAAATATTAAATTATTTAAAAAAACTTATTCAATTATTTACAGCAAAATTGAAAGTATATTCAGTCGTCTGGGTTCACAAAAGCGTACATTTAAATGCTTTTGGTAAAACGCATCGTATGTACAATCTAGGCAGAGATTTTGGTCCAGCATTTTGTTTATATTGCATTATATTATGTAGACTACTGACCTGAAAGGTATGACCAATGATCAATACATTTTTGGTGATCTCTAATACCATCACAAACCCAAGTGATGATGGAGTAACATTAACATTCTTCTAATTCTGACTGGTCCATAAGATGATTGTCGACGATCCCAAACCAAGGTGTTTTTTTAGTATTTATGTTATTTGGATATCACTGATTTTAATCTGCAATAATAGCTTTTATGGGTGACAGTGGGTTCAGGAAGTTGGTGGAGAAAGGATTTGCAGAACTGTTGAACAGCATGCATAGTTCGAAAGCGCAGAAAGATAGGTGGACGAGGAATGTGCGACAATGCCCAAAGAGCGTCTGCTCAGGACTGGGGACCATAGAACAAGGTAAGGGTTTCTTCGTCGCAGGTGGGAGGGCCTGGACAGAGGCAAAGAGTTCTCATGTTTCTTTGCTATTAAAATCAATCCTTTTCAAACATTTTAACCTCTTAAGATAAAAAATCCATGTCATTATTTTTGAAATTACATAAATACCAGTGTTACCAACTTCAATTATTTAAACACTCTGAGCTGTATCGTCTGAAAATGTTACGTGGAGTATAGGTCATGCGATTTTAGACAAAGCCATGATGACTATCTCCTGGTGCATTCATTATGCAGTGTTTTCCATTCGCATGGAATCTTGTGTCGAGTTTAACTTCTCAGCTTCCAGATCATCAGGTTCATTATCTACTGTAAATGTTTCCTCTTTTTAGAATCGTTTTTTGTAGCATGCTATGAGACCATAGCAACCACAGCCTATAATAGCAAGAGCTAAAGGCGGAAGAAGAATCAAACCAGCGGTAGCTCCTGCAAGATGAAAAGAGAACAACTTAATCATTTTGCATTGTATTACCACAGGTAGTCCAACAAACAGATTTGAAAAGGTTTATGAGCCCTTCCCAGCGGGGGAAGTGACATGCTCCCATGTTCCCTATCGTTTCGCATCCTCCCTTCTTCCCCTTCACAAAACCACCAGTTCCCTAATTTTCTTGTAGCCCATGTTCCCTATTTTCATAGTTCCCTGAAAATAATTAGAAAATATCCCTGTTCCCTGAAAATAAATGCTCCCATTCCCTTGTTCCCTAAAAGCCCCGGGAGGCGGTCGTTTGTTGGGGGGGGGGGGGGGGGGATGGTCCTTCAAAAACTCTGGGTCTCGCAATATTTTAGTCGCATTTCACGGATCTCGCAGTCTTAGCGGTTATGTGCGTCTCGCAGTCTCGATTTTTATACGAAAGAGTCTCGCACTCAAAACACTTTGAAGTCTCGGTCTCCCAATCTGAAAAGTCAAAATGTCTCGGGCTCGCTAAGAAAAACGCTAGTCTTGCCGTCTCGCAAAGTCGCGCATTTACCATTCGCCGCCCCTTTAGGGAAATGCGACGGTTCTGTCGATAACAATGACTTTAATACAAAGGAAAAACAAAAAAACCTTCAAGTTAGGACAAGAATGAAATACAACGTTTACAATCAACTTTATTTTGCCCGGAGGAAGTCATTATTGCCAACTTGTAGGATGCTTCTGGAAAACTGGAAAACTGGAAAATTTTCTTTAAACTGGAAATTTTTTCCGACATGCGAACCTGGCTCTACTTTTCTTATCTTGTTATCTTGGTGCCATGAACCTAAACGTCTTGACCGCGGAAAAACATACATAACGACAGTCTCAATTATAGTCCGGAAATAATAGGTACCTGCAATCCGCGCCAAGAGGTTTGATCCCTTCTTAAAGCTGGAGATATATTTGTGAAGTAAACGGCATTTTACCCTCCCCTTCTCTCTCCATTCAATGATGGCATGCCCATGTCCTTACTATGTTTAATATGTATTTTGGTCATATTCATTGCAATAGCTTATAAGATGGCCCAAGGACTTTTGGCCAGGATTGTAGGTTGGAAAGCTTACCTGGAGTGAATTTTCCGCTGTACTTGAAATGTATCATCGATGACACCCCTGCTTTGATTTTAAAGCTCATCCGCCTTCCGCTGGTCTTGACGTCATCGGGTTTACTGGAACCGCAGTAGCGTCCAAGGCTTTTACTGGTGGAAGGATCTTTGCCATCAAAAAACTCCACATATTCACAGCTGCACCCTGCACAATCTTTGAAGCGGAACTCGTCCTCAAAGTCGAATTCCCAGCGTCTGAAAATGTCCGTCTCCCCATACCACGAACATTCCTGTTCATCCAGGAACGTTATGTAAAATTCACCACAATTTCGATCATTCTTTTGTCTCCCTTTACCGCAGTATTTCTTTTGACCGACAAGTTTTCTAGGCAGGGTGGGACATTCTAGTAGAGAAACATATTCATAATAAGGGTAGTGAAGGGATGTATGAAATAGGACATAGATTGTTTCATCAATGTTACGGCAGTTTTTCTTATAACCGACTCAGAATAAGATAAGCGTAGTGATGAATCAGACATGTGATAAAATGTTTTATCACATATTAATGATTAAGAAAAGAGGTAAAGGTACTACTTTATCAAAACTCATTTAAAAATGCATACTTATTGTCATTGTATAGCTGGCGTTGAACCCTGTCCCAGAGATGGACGAATCCGTTTTAAAGCGAACAGTCATGACTTCGCCACTTGCTATTACGGTAAATGGTTCCGTGTGATTTCCGCAGTATCGTCCAATCACAGGACCGAATGGCGCCACACCATCTATAACCTCTACATAGTCACAGCTGCAGTCTGGGCACGACTGAAGGTTAAGCGAATGAACTGTGAGTTCCACTCGTAAGCCACTGAATAGAATCCATTTTTCCTCGGTATCGTTCGGGTAGAGAGCGGGAAATCCCGGGCTGGTAAAGTCGCCTTCAGGAATTTCGAAAATGTTGGTCGCTGTTAAAAAGACAAATGAAGGTTAAAATTTAAATTATATAACACACGGCGGCGCACAAATATAAATTTTATCTTCAAGTGACAAAAACAATACTTTGCGAGTGAGTGTAGATTTTGGCTCCGGGGGATTCCCTTAAAAGAAAAATAAACGGGGTAGCTTATTGGGAATTTTGGAAAAAAATGCAAAAAGACCAGAAACTAGTTTAAAGGACGTGACTCAACAAAATTTTGACCCACAACAGGTACAAATTCAAAAACAGTTCACAAAAAGTGACGCTTTGACCACTCTTATTGATGAGTGATGAATGAGACAATTTGATGAAAACCAATTAAATGGCAACTGACTGACCCAAATAGATACCGCGACAATTCCGTCGGTGGTCAATTTGGATTTTGCACTCCAGGAGGAAGCAATCTAAAAATTTTGACCCCCAAATGGCACGCCAAGCAACCCGGTCATTTTTTATAGAAGTTCCCCAGGGCGTTTCGCAAATGGTGCGGCAGAGAATCACTATTAAAAATTACGATTGAGTTTTTTTTCTTATAATATTCTTTATTATATCTCTCAGTTAGTACGCGCTCTGTGATTGGTCAATTTAGCGGGCCGTACTTCACTATACGCCCGCTAAATTCAAATCTATTTGGTCGCCAAAATGTCTCCAGGGATAAAATAAATATCTTTCAAACCTCTTAACGCTAATCGTATGGCCACCAAAATATAAAACACGCAATTCCGCAATTAAGGCGTAACGTACGCCTACAGCATGTATATGCTGTTAGTCATTCCCACGGGAAGTTTCCCGCTAACACGTGTGTATTACGTAGCGTTATTTTATGTATATATATGCTATCCTAAGTTGTAACATTCATTCCCTGAAGAAGTCTCCGTTTGAGACGAAACGCGTTGGAATTAAAACTGACAGTTACAACTACAAAGTTCTCCTTTGTGCTGCTCACTAGTCCTCGATAAAAATTTTTTATTAAGGATTCGCTTATTTGCTTTGCTGACCGCGGGAAAGGGGAATGGTACTGGTGTATACGCGGAGATTTCGTTTAATGAATTTTATCATTTTTCTTTCTGTTTATTTATTTATTTCATTTTCATTTTATTTATTCTTTACTTTTTTTGACCCACGACGACATTTACCCACATCCACACCCACGACCCACGACATTTAGCTACACTCTGTTGCTGGTGGTGCCCTATCCATAAAATGAAGTTGACATCATTTCCGAATTTCAAACGTGCACAAAAACATTTTTTATTTCCGCATTTAGAAGTGAATTTTGGTCCCTTGCAAAGTATTGACAACAAGAAGACACCTGAAGGCGTTTACGCGGGATGTGTTGGTTTAAAATTGCTGACGCAGTATGTTCTTTTGCTGATTGTGCGATCATGGATGTCCATGGTGCAATCCAACCTGACTTGCACGTGATTCGGAGTTACAGCCAATAAAAATCAAACAATTTTTTCGGGACGGGCTCGGGATACGGGAAAGTTAAAAAAACAAGGCAATTTTTGACTCCCAAGACGACGAAAGGAATGCGCTACCGAATTTTATACGCTGGCTGACTACGTCGTCCCGCGTAAAAAGGAACACCACAGCTAATCATTTTAAGCGCGTACGCATGGGATCCTGGCATCTATCCAAAAATAGTTGATCTTGGTCAAAAGAGGACAAATGTTATACCCAGATATAAAGAGTAACATTCAAAAGATGTGACGGTTGTAGTGTAAGAGTTAACTTACCCACTGGGACGGCTCCTTCTGTTAGACGAGCAACTGTAAGAAAGAAAGGCAGGGAATGAGTGTTTTATAAAGCCAAAGAGACATCCAATACAACTGACGTGACTTGAATTGTGTATCAATGGGATCTCACGCCCTCCATAGGTCAGCTGCTATGAAGGACGCACGATCTAATACGAGGCAGTGATTCATGCATGTTTTTGTGCACTGGTCTTTAAAACATACGTTATGTTGCAACATTACAAGATAAAGTGGTTTTATATCAACTAACACTGGGCTCCTGCTAACACTTTAAAATAATTCTTCTTTGTAACGTCCTCTTGATCGCGTCAAAATCACGATCGTGAGCCTTTCCACGAAAGCACAAACGAATCAACGCGCGAAAACCTTATGCAGACCATTCTCTCGGAAAAGTTTTGTTTTCATTGTCACAATGAATCGCAATACAATAACTCTAAAGCAGACGTTTATACAGCATCAGAAATGCGCACAATTGACAAACGAACGATCGCAGTGAAAGTATGAAATGTTAATCTCAGTTAACAGCTGAGCCGTGCAAAAGCCTGTTTGATTTCTATTTATGAACCAAGACAAAGAAACCTGGTTTGTTTTGAAATTGCAAGCGAGATGCATTTAGCCAGCTTTTCAGCTTCTGAGTATAGAAAGAGCGTTACTTCGTAATGTCACGGACAATAAACAATCCTGCTCATTCCGCATGTACTTACCAACTACTATTGTAAAAAGATCAACCAGGACTCTGGAAATTTTCATGTTCCTTTGATCCATGTTCAAGTCTATTAAAACTTGTTGACCCACCAGCACGCAAAAGTAATCGTCAAATATGTCAACGTTTCAGCAGGCGAAGAAGCAGAATGAAGGTGGGCGTTTCCGGTGGACAGCGATATTGATGTTTCGTCATCAAGACAGATTACGTCACGTAAGTAACGACATCCACCTCGACGCAAACTGAGTCACGTCAAATACTAGTCCCCTTCGCAGCCGTTGTCTCGCTCGTTACGCAACGTTCCTCTCCACAGTTTTTAAAAATAGTGTTGGGAGGTAAACCTGGGTCATGCCCGGTGTAATATAATTAATTCATTTTCTTTGTTAGTTGGGGTTAGGTGCTTTGTGTCCTTTGTTTTACGTCAGTTGTGTGAATAAATTATATTACACCCGAGATAAGCCCTAAACCTTGTAATTTGAGGCCAGTTTTCTAAGAATATGGCTAGCTTGTTCAAGATTTGGTTGTGTCCTCGTATACCGGTACACGTGGGAATAACCATTGTATTTTCTTTGTTTAGGAGTCATTGTTTAGCTGTACTGTATTGTTTGGTCTTTTGTATCGGCTCTTGTGTACCGGTACACGAGGACAGAACCCAAGATTTATTTTCTTCCTTGCCATTCCTTGGTAATTTTAATGTTGGTTAGCGTTGTAGCCCAAGCGGGCTCATCTCCGGTGTAATATAATTTATTCCTTTTCTTTGTTAGTTAGGGTTAGGTACATTGTTAAGAATGCTTTGTGTCCTTTGTATTACGTCAGTTGTGTGAATAAATTATATTACACCGGAGATGCACCAAGCGTGAGTGTCACGAGTGATCATTTAGGGGAGAGTAAATTACTGAACAAACCGAACGTAGGGTTGCCGAAACAGCAACAAGATTTATTGTAGAATGAACGTAGTCTTTACGGATGGAGGTACCTCAATCGATATATCGACCGATGACCGAGAGTAGACCGCTGTAAAGGTCGAGCTTCAACTGATTTCGGCCGAGGTATCGACCGTGACTATATCGATAGATTATCGGTCAACTACCGGTGGCATATCGGTCAACTATCGGCGGAATGTCGGTCGTGAATCATCCGATAATCGAGCGAGAGTAGATCGATAACGTCAACGTCAACACATTGCGGATATTTTTTAATGTTTTTATCATTGCTACTCGACCTGCGGTCGATCGACACGAGCGACGTGCTACGCGACATTTACGAAGCCAAGAAGTAGGTATTTATATTTGTGACTTTCCCTATAGGTTTCTTTGCATTTAATTTCAGTTATCTCACTTGAAAACCCATTTGTTGGTTCTGTTCAAGACATTTTGAAAGCCACTTATACCTAAATTACATTTTTTCGACCCTTTTCTATAGTCCAACTCGTTATAAACTACCCTTTTATATATCTATGTACAGCCCGATGTAATACAGACAAAACCACACAGAGGGGACGATTCTAAAACGGTTTAAACACGGGTAAACTTTTACATTTCGGCTCACTGTTCAAGCATAAAGACATCACATTCTGTGACGCCTTGCTCGACTGAAGTAGTATGGATGTGGGGGACCCAGCACATTTAAAAATTTAAAAAAATTTAATAAAAAAAAAATGATTTTTAATTGCTATTTAAAAATAAAAAAAAATATTGTAAAATGGAACAACAGTTAAATAGATTAAGTGCTGATCAATTAAAAAAATTAGTTTACTGGTATAACCCGCCAAGAAAGTCATATTATAATACTAAAGCGAAACGTATTGAATTTTTGATTAATATTCCTGAAATAGTTAATAATGTTCAAGAAATCATCAATAATATTCGAGAAATTAGTGCGTCATTAAATACCAATCCACATAGACTCGATCAGAATACTCCTCTTCCAATTCCGCCTCCCCCTCAACCAAATTTACCAAATTCACCACCAGACGTATCTCCAGGTTTATCAAATGGATTTAACCCAGAAACACCCCCACCAAGAGTTATGGAAGAGATGCAAAATATTCAGGAAAAAACACAAACCCAATCAACTAACGAACTTAAAACTATTAAGTATCATTATTACTGTATTCATAAAAGACAGAAATCAAGATGTAAAGAGTGTGGAGGAGCACAAATATGTATACATAATAGAAATAAAGCTTATTGTAGAGATTGTGGAGGATCACAAATATGTGAGCATAAAAAACAAAGGAATCATTGTAAAGAGTGTGGGGGATCACAAATATGTATACATAAAAAACAGAAGGCACGTTGTAAAGAATGTGGAGGTAAAGGAATATGTATTCATGGCAAACAAAGAAATTTTTGTAAGTTATGCGGGGGATCACAAATATGTGAACACAATAGACAGAAGGCATTTTGTAAAGAATGTTATGAAAAACATTAAGTTATATAACACTTACACGTGTTATATAACAAAATTTGCATTGACGTAATCGCATTCCTGAGCGACGTTAGAAACCGACCTTTTTAAAGTAAACATAAAATCTACTTTTCGATTTCAAATCCACTTTACATTTTGCTTGTTGCTATGTCGTAAAAGTATGCAATCTATTGTTCTACACGTGAACACTAATCCAAAAACAATGATAATCACGTGAAATTTCCGCTTCGCGGGGAGGTCTTTGACCGATTACCGAAATAGATACCACGCTAACCCTCCACCGATAATTATAAATGTTAATATACGCACTTCATGCTCGCTTCGTGCGTTGGTTTCATGTTGCGTGGTCACGTCCTGACCTTTGGTTGACTTTTCATTTTGAGTTGTGGGTTTTGTTAAAGGTTTTGGATTTGTCTCAACTATTGAATGAGGTAACTTTAACTTTGAAGATCCCATGTTATGGCTTATTCCAACCGGTTTTGATTCCGTGTTTAGCGAATTATTCACCCCAAATTTCATATCACCAGTTGCTTTCATAAGTTTGTTATTATATCCAACCACGCTCTCTGTATTTATGATCATATTACTTGGCATCAACCACAAACCTGGAGCAATAGCTAAATCAAGCCGTAATTTCGCTTCTTGTACAGCTAATTGATATCTTTGGATAGAGCTAGAAATGTCATTCTCAATCACACTACTTTCAAATAAAGCTAAGAATTCTTGTTGTGTCTCGATTGCTCCACCACCATTACCATAAATCGAATTTCTAGTGTTGACTTGTGCTCCTAGTATACAGTAAACAAAAGCTTCAACAGATCGATTCAATCTACCAAGTCCTGCTTTAGTGAGTCCATGCCCACTTGTTGGGATAAACCAAGCATATTTGAAATCAGCAAAGTCATCATTACGAAGTAAGGATATTAAATTGCCATCTATTTTCTTTCCACCATCATCAGAGAATTTAGCTGATTCGCTGGGCCATATATTTGCATCAGGATCATAATTTCTTGTAACATGAACACTTTGATTTCCTCCTCCTTTTCCATTATATCCTTTTCCATAATTAATAAATACATCTCCTAATCCTGCGTTTCTACCACCTTTCCATCTAAAGTCTGCTAAAGGTTTATTTAATCCTTTAAAATCTTGATTATTACTAAGACCAAATTCTGCACACAATCGATTATATGCCAATTTGTTATAGGGGTTATTTTTTAACGAAAAAGTTTGTTCGCCCGGTAATGGTAATCCCATTTCATATAATATTCTCCTTATTGTGAAATATATATGAAACTTTATAAAACTACTAATAACTTTGGGATAATTTAAACTCTCAATAAGGCTTAAACCGCAACCAGATGTTGCACACCATACTGCCATGTTTAATTGTTGTGGCCAATGATTAATATTAGGTTTATTCAGCCAACTTCTACTCTCTTTTCCACTATAAAATTCTATAACTTGAGATTTAAATATATTTCTCATAGAAACAGTGAATTTCTTTGTATCTGAAACATATATATCTAAAAAGTTTAGCATTTTTGTTACATCAGGAGCAAATTCATCAAATTTAATGGCTGGTATTGGATATGTTTGATTTGTAATTGATAAACTTTTTGGAAATGAACCAAGCTTAACTTTATTTTCTAATCCTAAATCTTGCCATAATAATGTTTTCAAATTATTAGAAAGATTTTCAGTCCAGGTTTTTCCAGTAGGATCATCATTAGACATGATTGTTGTTCCATTAACTTTCCACTTAATATATCCTCCATATGAATCATTCACAAATGTAAATTTATCAAGGTCAACCTTTGGATACCTTTTTCTGAAATCCACCCATAGTGTCATTTTATTACTTTTAGAATAATATAAAAAGTCTTTAGACTAGATAACCTCTTTTCTAATATTCGCCGGAAGGCGGGGCCCAGCTTCGCTGAATACCAGCAAAACAATTACATCCTACATCAGTTTTCTCATATGAAATTTTTAATGTGTGGGAGTGGTTCCTCTTCGAGGTTCTCCGACTAACTCTTTTAATAGATCTGCTCGAACTTCTCTCCTTATCTGAGACATGTTTAAGTTTTTTTCTGTATCTCTCCTAAATTTTTGACGAACTTCTAGTTTTAGTTTTTGAAACTTTTCCAACTCTGCTAAAATTATGGAAAATTCTTGATCAGATATAACATTATCTTTCAATGCCTTTGAAACCAAGTCGTTAATGGTGTTTAATTTTGATTTTGCTATGGAAACAGTCTGTTCGTGTTTACTAACTTTATTTGAAAGTCTTTTTGATGTTGCACCAAATCCAACAGATACTCCACCACAAATTCCACCGACAACACCCAACGGAACTCCAATAATAGCTCCAAAACCAGTAAGAGAAGTTCCCAACCCGCTTGCAGATAGAATAACAGAAAGCATTCCACTACAAACACTGATTTTTGTAAATATTCCTCTTGCTCTATTGTATTTTTTCCTTACATCTTCATAATGTTTAATTTCTCTCTCAAGATTTTGTAATACTTCACTCGATTTTTGTAGTCTGAAATTAACCGACTGAAATGAGGAACTTGGATCTGAATTATTAGGTAATCCAGGATAAATTCTATTGTAGTCATCCATATTATATTTTACTACTCAATATGATATCTTTAAATTGATACGAATACGTACGGTATTAGAAATTAACTTTGTTCCATTTTTATCTAGAATCCATAATGTAAAGTGGTTCACAGGATTTTTAGTTTGTGTAATTCTTAAACTTGGATACCTTTTGGAGGGGACAATGGCTAGTAGTTGAGAGGGGTTGAGTTCTACATTTCCACCGCTAGGGGTGCGGTTGTAATATGAAGACTTTGGTTCAATAAGATCACACATTAAGTACAAAGGATTTTCAGACGATGCATTAGTACCAGAAAAATCTAACATTTGTATCTCTTTTACATTATATAATGACGGATCCAGATAAATCGTTGTTTCTGTAGTTAACATTGTAATTGATAAAAAAGTTATTATTTCATCATTACATCGATCATTCATTATTTTGTTTTAGATCTACTTTCTCTTCTTTTTAAACTGTTCCACAAAATATAGAACTACAGCCATTATCAAAAGCCAAGCGTTCTTACCTAAAAATCCAATAACCTCACCAGCTGTTTTAAATAGAAAGCTCACGATAGCTCCAACCATTCCTGGTAATATTTCACCCAGTTTTTTACCAAGAGTTTTCAAACCATTACCAACACCTTTCCCTAATGTGGATAGGCCTTTAGAAAGATTAGAAACTATAACACCAATGATTACACCAACAGCACTCACAACAGCAAATACTGTAAACCCATATTTTTTGAAGATATACTTTATCCGCTCTCGTAATGGCAGATTTTTAATTATTTCATCTTTTCTACCATCAATATCTGATATTTGTTCTTCATTTGATATTGTATTCTTTCTAATTTGTTCTCTTAATTTATCATTCTCTGATTGTAATCGCTCTTTACTTTGTTCTAACTTTGATAAATTTAATTTACCCTTCTTATATTTATCTATTTCTTCTTTGTATAATTTTACTTCACTCAAAAGTTTTTCGCTTTGTATTTTTAATTCTATATTCTGTTTAACGGCTTTATCAAAAAGAATTTTATTTTTATCTTTTTCATCTTGTTGTTTTTTAATGAATTCACGAAGTTCTTTTTCTTTTTCTTCATATATACTAATCTCCTGTGGATGTGTATTTATTTCTACCATCAACCCCTCTGCGATATTATTTAATTCCTTATTTTTTTCTTTTTCTTCATTTAATTGTGATATGGTATTATTATATCTTTCAAGCATTGTTACATAATCAGCACCTAGAGCTTTTCTAAAAGTTTTTGGTAAATCTTCAATCTTAATCACCCCATCTTTATCAACTAATATATGCCAAACATTATCTTCCCTACCAATTAATTTTCCCATTAAACTACCATCTTTTCCAAATTTTACATTAAATGTGCCATCATTGGGGTCATAATTTGGGAAATAACGTTTGAGTTGTTGTCTTGCTTCTCTCATTCTATCATATTCCTCATCTCTTTCTTTCAAAACATCACTCAGGTTCCTGGCTTCAGTCGGCTTGTCCCATACAGCTCGGCTCCTTCCTTCATCATCTGTTACTCCCCTCGATCGGTTATATTCATCATAACCAGCATAATCTTTATCAATAGAGGTTGATGTTCTAGTTGGCGTCAAATAAATTGTATCATTATTACCTCCATCATCATCATCTTTTGGATCATTTAGTTCAGTTGGATCTAAATCTCCTGCTTCTGCCATGATTTTTTACTCATCAGTAAGAAATCTTTAAACTAATCATATACGATAACCTAAAAGAATTTACTAACCACATAACCTAAGGCTAACATACCACCACCTACATATGCCATTTCACCCATCTTTTGATTGTTACTAGGTCTATAATAATCTGAAAATTTAGGTTCTTGCATTTGGCTATATAATACAAATTGTTCATTTGTTTTTGAAATATTTTTTGATGCTTGATATTTTTCATCTTTTTTCTTCATTTTCCAATCCATTAGTTTTTGTCTTTTTTCCTGATATTCTGCATAATCTCTTTGATATTTTTCCATTGCTTTATCGTGTCTTATTTTTTCTGTATCAGTTTTATTTCCTGATAAATATTTTGCGAGATATGATCCACCAACAAATGCTGTTGAGTTTAATACTGCTCCTCCAACCATCATTGCTATTGAAACAAGAGCCATTATTATTCTTTAATTTGGTAAAATCTTTTGTTCCTCTAAATATGTTTTTAGGTACATACTACCAGACAATACAGCTACCCATTTTGCATAATTTGTAATACTTGAGGAGGGGTCGTTCATAAATGATTCTTTCATAGCCTTTTTAGCTACATAACCAACACCTGCAGCTAATCCGATAAGGACCGCTGAATCAGTAACAGTTTTCACAAGTTTGTTTTCGTTTGACATGATTTATAAGATACTTTACCTACCCTTTAAATCTTATAACATTCCTATTTTCGGCGGGGCAGGTCTCACAGATTTAGGTTGTGATTGTAAATCATGTATTCGAGTTTCTTCAGTTTGTCTCCTCACTTCAATCTGTTGTGTTCCTCTCTGTGAACGGTATCTCATATACAGGTCAATTGCTGTAAAACCAATTCCTATAACAGATAATACAGTAGTAAAAGATAGCTCTGGAAGCCATGGGTTTGTGGTTTCTTCTTCATTAGAATTTTCTTCATGTTTAATATTCTCCTGTTCCTTTTCTCTTTTCATTTGCTCCTCGGCTCGCAGGGTCTCTCTAGCTAATGCTTCTTTTGCTTTTTTATTATATTCAGCTAATTTCTTACCTGCTGCTACTTTTTTAGGATCTTTCGCCCGTAGGGCGGCTCCGGCTCCACCGGTCTCTCTCTTTTTTAAATTATTACCTTCAGTTTTTTCTTTTGGTTGGTCCCTAGTAATTTGTTCAACACCCCCGGTTCTTTCTTCTACTTCTTCAGACATTATTATTTTATTTCTCAAAGTAAAGAATCTTTAAATCAGTTGTGCTCAGTAACCTGCTCAGTTGTTTTATAATTATTCCGTATTTGTTCTTTTAGCATCTCAATATCTTTTATAATTTCTTTAATTTTTTGGTTTTTATGATCTATTATCCTTACAGCATCTTCAATCACTTTAATAGCTTTCTTTGTAATTTCTATATTTCTTTTAACAACTTCTTCATACATGATTTTTTACAAAACATTAAGAAATCTTTAAATCGCTTAGTTGTGCTAAACGACTTGTTCAGTTGTGTTAGAATTATCTGTAATTGTCCTTGAAAATTCTTGTATTCCTTCGGGGTCCTTCGGGTTTTTGTTGAATTTGATGTGTTTAGCAACCTGGAATAGCCCGCTAGCAAGTGCTGCCAATCTTCCTGCTTTCAATGCTAAGAGCCCTACAATGTTTGTTAGTTCACGATTAACCAAATCATCATTCTTCAAATCATCACAAAGAGATTCTATATCATCTACAGGAACCATGTAAGAAATAACTTTAGAAATTAATTGAAGAGATGAATCTACCAATCCACCACTAATTTTCTTACCTAATACTGCCTGATATCGATTATAATATTTTTCAATGTCTTTTACTGATAATTTTTTTATATCCCCCAAACTCATATCAACTCCCAAATATTCCTTTGTAGTTCCAAGAGATGCGAGAATAGCTAGTGATTCTTGTTTGATTTCAAGTTCATTATCATCATTATATTTTACCTCAGTCTTTTCTCCAATCTTTTCTTCTTCAATATAATCTTCTACGCTTGCCATCTTTTGTGATAATACATGGGTTATTTTTAAATCGACTTTGTCGGACTGAAGGAAATCACTTCAGGAATCTCCAAATAGCAGTTAAATGGATGTCGTAAAGATAAACATAATCTAGAATATTTTTCAGTTTTCAGGAGTTGTACAAACTTTTTACTAGTTTCAGGGTCTAAATCACCCCCATAATCTTCGAAAAGCATCTTCATGCCTTTTTGCGATGGGTTATGGAAAGTAACAACACAAGCTACATTTTCACGGAATGGTTTTGCTATAGATGTTAATTGTTGAGTGAGAACCCAAACTGATAATCCGTGATGTCTTCCAGAGAATGCTAAATCTATAAACTTGTTTGATCGCTTCTTCAGATCATTAGATACAGCACAATCATCTAAAATTATTAGTGTATTTGTTCCAGAAAATAAAGTTTGGCAATCAGTTAACAATTCATTAATCTCATCAATGTTACTAGCATCTGGTGATAATACAAAGAAACGTTTATCTCCTCGGGCAAAATTATGATATGTTTTATTTTTAGAATAAGTTGGACATATTAAAACAATGTAATCAAAAATTTTTAGGAATGGTCCTCTTAGCTGATTAATTAGGTACTTTGTTTTCCCACAATTTGTTGGTCCGGTTATGATACAATGGAATGGTATTTTTTCTCGTAGTTCTTCCATGATTTTGTATCATAACTAAAGGTTTTTTAAGTTAGTACTTAATTGATCTCAAACCTGAATTCATTATTTCCATCATTGCATCAGCCACAACAAACATATGACAGGTTATAGTACCAGATCCACTTTGTTTTCTTTTAATTTCTAGTTTTACACCATCTTGTGTATTGTTTAATGCTAAGCCTCCTCCATGAATACCATTATCAGGGTGGGTTCTCATATCAACCCAAAGAGCAAACTTATCAGCATAAAAATCCTTTTCCTTTACCGACTGCTTCCCTTCGGTCGCACCAAAACGTTTCTTTACCGACTCCCACAGATCTGATGGTATCATTCCCTTAGAGTATAAACGATTTGGCACACCATCAACATCTATATTAATCGAGGTTATACCTGGATTGTAAAAATTCTCAGAGTTACGAGCTCCTGCTGCGATTGGTAATGTAAACAAACATAATATTCCTGTCATTGATCTTCTAGGTAAATTAATGTGTTGATTTATAACACCATCACCGCCTATGGAAAAGGTAAAAGTTTTGTGTAGAGTGACATTTTCATAGAAAAATCCTTTACCAACCTGATAGGCTGCTTGTGCTTCGCGAGCCAAGTATTCACTTGAAATGGAAGAATATTCTAACTCAAGGTTTTTGATTGAATAAGAAGGAGTCTTACTAGTATCAGAATAAACAACAATATCATTTACTGGAGCAAGTGTAATCTCAAAGATTAGATGATTATCTAGTGCCTTTGGATAGAAAACTCCATGATCGTTTAGAATAGGATGGTTTAGTGGTATACGATACTTGGTGTTATGTACTGATGCAAGGGTAACTGCCTTAACATCTTGTGTTTTCTTATCACCTGCATTTGTTCTGAGCTTTCTCATGTTTTCAGAAGAAATACCTTGTTTTAATCTATCTTCACGTTCTTCATCTGTTAAGAATAAATCATGATAAGTTTGAAAAAGATCATATCTTTGAGTATCCTGTAATGTTTCACCCCCAAAAAGAACTCTAAGTCTAGATACAAGATTACTACCTACATTATTCACAAGTGTATTATTAGCATGCCCATCTACATCTAAATCAAATAATAGAGATACACTTCCTGGTACAATCACCAAATTCTCAGAAAGTTTTGGAATATTTATATATAATGTTTCTCCAGGACTGGCTGAGGATGGGTTTAGAGTAATTCGATTCATTGTTGATTCCGCTTTCAAACCAAATGGCTCTCGTGGAATTCTGTTTGGATTAATTTTTTCAGACGTCATATTTGATTTATAAGATACTTTGGTTAATCTTTAAATGAGTTCTACCGTATCAAAAAATTTAAGTCGGATATCGGTGAAGCCGGGCCCGCTTTTAGAGCGAATCCCCAGTAAAAATAAACGCGGGATCACGCCGTGATCACGGGCGTGATCACAGACCGTGATCACGTCGTGATCACGGGTAAAAACTTTTTACGCGTGATCACGCCGTGATCACGCCGTGATGATCGTGTGATCACAAAAAACATTGTGATCAGAAATTGAAGGCGTGATCACAGACCGTGATCACGGGCACGGGAGTTATGATCACGCCTTAACGCCTCTTGGAATGGGCACGTTACCCTCACGCTAGCAGTGCCCCTAATAACACGAGTTAAGAAAAGACAAAATATTAGTCATCATCAAATCTCTACTATATTTAGTTAATAATAAACGATACTCTAACTTACAATAATATTTTTTAGTTTCATGTAATGGTATATGATATGCTAGCTCTAACGGTTATAACAGTTTAAATGACATAAAGAAATGCGATAATAAGCGCTTATATTAGTGTTTAATTCTGGTTGAATTCATATTTGTTACTCAACGCCGTCGTTTTTAAACCACAGCCCTTCAACAGTCATAACATATTGTAAAATGTTCTAAGTTCATCTCTCAGAACAGCGTTTTTAATTACAGTTCAATACTTCAACAGTTCAATCCTAATGGTTTTCTCTTATCCCCGCCCAAAGAGTACATCTGTTGTTGCGCACCATTCTGCACTTTTCATCGATCCCTTTCTTAACTGTAGGCCAGTTGACTTCATTGGGGAACATCCTTTCTGTGTGCTCTCTTACTGCAGCCAGTCGGTTTGGGTCTAACTGGTGAAGTTTCTCTCCTTTACCCTCAACACTCCCTTCTTTTGCCTCTTCACGCCGAAACACTAATTCAAACAATTTAAGGGCAAAGAGTTTGGGGCTGCTCCTAGAAAGAAGATCAACTTTCTTTTTGGAGAGATATATTCCCCTGCTTGCGGAGCCAACCAGTATAGTGACATCGGAATCGTCAACTTTTTTATCAGTGCTCTTCTGGATGGAAATAACGTTTTCATTTTTCTTGGCTAGAGGCGTTGAAGAGGCGACTGGCGTTGGCATTGGCGTTGAGGCTGGTGGAGTGGTTTGAGTGGCACGATATTCTTCCGCTTTTTTCCTCCCGGTTGCAAGGTCCTCACGGCTAACGTCGTTATTATCCAGGGATTTGTAGAATTTTTTTTGACAAAATTTACATTTCACAAATTTTGCCACAGTATCACTCAGCTGTTGAAGTTGGCCAGAAACTACAGACATCTGCTTTAGAAGGTTATCGACCTTTATTTCAATTTCTCCATGACTGGTTGCCTCTATAAAAAGGAAACACAGAATCTTATGTTTTAAAAGGTTTTGAGATTTTTCCCATCTAAGAGTGAAGAATAAACTCGCCAATACTTACATTAAATAAGAATTATTTTTATTTAATTTCAGTTTTGGTGTGTTAAGCATGATGTTTGCTGTAACACCAAACTGCAAACCTTATTTATTCCGATTTTGCTTACTTGATATAATTCCTATAATCCTTAAATCAATTCAGAAGAAATAGAAAAAGAATCAAAATCTCTTATTCACTGTAAATTGAAATTTAAAATGCAAAACGGTTAAAAACAGCAGTTTTTTGCCGTTCTACGTCATGCTAATAACCTCTCAATTATCTCGTCTATGATTACGTGACTAAACGTATCTGAATGATCTTTTCAATAACGTTAAACTAAACAATCGCTAAGGGTGTAATGTTGATCTTATGTTGAGACGCTGAATTACTGATCATATCAGAGCCCGGCCTAATCTTTCTACAGTGCATTATAAGCCCTGTTATGAGCCCTGTGATTTAAAACGTCTTTTCTCCTTCGCCACAAGTTGTAGGAGTTAAGGTTTAATGTTGGCTCAGTGATTTTCAACATCAATAAACGTCCCAGTTGCATTAATCATGTTTGTTTTGAAAATAATAGTCACCGGTAGGAAACAAACTCCTCAACTTGAGACTTGAACTAATTACGTCTATGCAAAGAATTTCCTATTAGATATAAGTATAAAATACCAATTCTTTCTAGTTTTGTAGCGGGGCTATCAAAGGAGTGGTTATATTTTACGTACTCAGTACCAGAAGCCTTCGGTTCAAATGTCAGCACAAGTAAAGTTCACACGTCTGTGCCGGCAGCTATTTATTTTTGACACGAAATTATATTCACAGAGTGTCAGTCCGCCGCACGGAAAAGAATATTGTTTTATAAGTGCGTGATCGAAGCGTCTCTTTACCATTGAGTCCTGAAGTTGTTTTGGATTTCTTAATGTTTCTACCTAGATAACATCCGAACGGTAAGCCAATTTAAACAGTTTAAGTTAGACGGAACGTATGTATGCCGCAGTTGCAGTTCCTAGGCCGGACTTACAAAGTTAAATATACGCGTAAAATGACTAATCCCCAAGCAAATTACATTTCATCATTTTTTTTAAATCCCATT
Source organism: Ricordea florida (assembly GCA_949710005.1). Lineage (NCBI taxonomy): Eukaryota > Metazoa > Cnidaria > Anthozoa > Corallimorpharia > Ricordeidae > Ricordea > Ricordea florida. The sequence continues at coordinate 21,483,004 of OX453278.1, read as the reverse complement.
GCGGACTTTGTTTTACGATTGCTCGCAATTAGACGGTAGCCTACTTAGTACGATGCATGGGGCCAGCTAAGCTTAGCTTTCCTGAAAACCACGTCAACTGTTTACGTCTAATTAAGTCCGTGACTTGTTGCCAGCAAATGTGTGAACGAAGGTTCACTGGTTTATGTATCTGCGTAATTAAATTTCTAAACCTGGCTCTTGACAACAAGAAATGGTAATAATTTACACTTAAAATTTACTTGACTTATTTCGTTTTGCCGATTAAGCTTGGATTCATCTTTTAAACGAGAAATGCGTTTGCTTTACAACATCTTGAGAAGGATTTTTTGGAACTTTATCATGAAGAGTAATGGCCTTCAATTAATCTAAACACCTACGATAACAAATCGTTGCTTGTATTTTCCCAAAGAAAGAAGAAAAAGTGTTTGAATAATATACCGATCTACAAAAAGCGGGAGTTGGAAGTTACAGGAAAAAACAGAGAATTTATGTCAAGCTTGACAACCTGATATTTGCTCACTTACTTTATAGTAAAAGAGATAGGATTGGCAGGTAACCTTATTTTAGCGCAATTTAAGAGCTTGCCGGTTCAAAACGTCTTTAACACAAAAAAATAACTGAAGAAACAAACATAAAAACCGTACAAAAAAAGTAATACAATAAAAACCAATAGCCAATGCTAGACACTTACCTTGCGTTTTAGGTGAATATAGGTCAATACCATTGTCTCCAGAGCCTACTTGCTCGACATCATCAGCCAGGTTAACTGAACAGTGTGAAATGTCTGTTGTACTAGCGCTGAACTCAGGAGTTGTATCTGCAACTTAAGGCAAATGATTCCTTTGTTATTTATGTTCAAAATTCCTATCTTTTGATTATTCACATACTGTCCAAATTTTATCATATTAGCACTCACTCCCTGAATTGCCTGTAATTGCAAACCATTTTTTACAAGGATCAATGACAAAACAACGAGTAATTATTTTATACTTTATGCACTCAAAATTCGAAGGTTCCACATACTCACCCCTTGAAAAATCTTTCCTTTCAAAGATGGCCACCAAGTCATCAGTCGTCCAGCACTGGGAAATCTTTTCCTCCTCCATAAACCACTCTTTCCCCTTCAAAATCAGGAGCTGATTGCTGGGCGATATTCTGGTGGTCTGAGAAATTTTGCGTTTCAATCCCTCGAATGTCGTTTCTGGCGATAAAGTAATTGATATATCTGCCGGTTCATCGCTGTTGTCCCAGTGTAGGAGCAGCTTCATCCCTTTCTGCATCAATTTGTCAATGTCGTTCGACTGGGTCTCGGCAGTTTCACATCTCGCTTTTTTTGTGATGAGTGGATCTTCTCTTCCTGTGATCTTTGCTGCTTTCGTTTAGTTTTTGAGTTTTGGCGGGAAAAACCGTTGGTCTTTGGCTTCTCGCTTTTTGAGAGCGCCTCTTTGGTCCACTTCTTCATAACTGCTTTCCTTTCCGTTTCAGGATCAAAAGGTTCCGAGTCCTCATCGCCTTCGTTAATACAAGTGCTGAATGGGGTTTCCGTTGTTGCTTTCTTTGCCTTCTTGGTCGGTGGTTTTCCAGAGGTTGAGCACTCGGCGAGACCTTCAAACTCATAATCGTCGAGTTTTGCCGGTTTCTTGCGGCTCCTTACTCTCCCTTTGTTGCTAAGTTTCGCCTGCTCTCTGTTTTTCTTTAGAAGGTCAAGGAAATCACTACATTCCTTCTTCGTACCTTGCTTGAGGCATGTTGCTTCATAGTATACCTCCGTAATGCTACCCATAAGTTCATCAACAACACTCCACAGAACTTGAGTGGTTCCGTTTTCCTTTTTAACTTTGTTTGCTGGCACAAGATATGCCCTTTACTTTCCTCATCTTCTGACGGAAATTCTACTACGTAAAACTGAGTAGCCATCGAGCTTTCACTAAGCATAAGACAATATCGAAGGGTGGTGAAGAGTTTGCAACTGACCGTTGACCAAAAAAGATTACAAATCTCCCGCTTATGATTCAGTTGACCTCTCATTGGAATACAGGTAATAGGATACATAAAGTGAAGGTATTTATTACAACTGCATTATGGATGACAGTTCCACAAAGAAAGCAACAATATAAATGGCTCAACAGTCGTTGTTAAATGCTTGTGCATTAATACATGTAAAAGATCAACACGTAAAGTTACATTTCAGCAGTTTGTAACGGTTGCTTTAAAATACTGTACTGGGATTCTTTGTGATAATTTGATTCCGTGACTTTTTAAAGATGTTAAAGCACAACTGACGTTTATCTGGAACTCAATTAACAGATAATTCAGAGATTAAAAACCAAAAACTTGTAAATTTGATACCTACCTTGAATTCTTCCTCTGTGTGTTCCGTAAGAGAAACATCATTTGATCTTCGTTAAAAGTACCTAAGTACCTTCTCTAATAAGTTTGTTACTGAAGTCATCTCCTGAACTGTGGATTACGTTACTTTGTTCTCACCATTTGTAGGCGAGCTTGAATGCTATGCTCTCAAGAGCGTCAATACTTTTAATGTCACACGCAACTTAGTCGTTTATGTGGCATTCACGCGAATTAATAGCATTTCGCTCGTGCTTTTAATCATGTAAAGAAAATTAACAAATTGAGTCAAAGAAAAAATTGGGATACATTTTAAGCAGATATTACATCAAAATAGTAAATCCTCGTGTTTTCCAGTTGCTCTTTAGTTCTAAATCCTGTTTTAAAGTGGTATGTAGTTTAATGATCGCGTGAATAACTCGGTAAAAGCACCCTTGTGATTGTTAAATGATAAGTGATGACAGACAAGTATACGGTTTCACGAAAGGTTGCGTTTTTACGAAAAAAACAGGATGATTTGCGGTTCTCAAGTATGGTGGATTATGAAAGTTAATCGAGTTCTAGTGGCGAGGAAGAACTGCAGCTTCTTTCCGCTCAACGCAAAGTTCAAACATCCCAAAAAATATCCAAACAGCTCCAGTACTATTATAGAAGAACAAAGAATAAGCGGAAAAGGAAATACACACCGTTTACAGATCAAGAGAATCCTAGCAGACAGCTGAAGAGGTATCATGCTACCAAGGCAAACTCCTCCGACATTTCAATGGATCCTGATGCTTCCGAAACAACCAGCGATAATTGTGACAACTGTGAATTTGGGACGAAGGTTCTCTTCATCTCAGCTCAGAAGACGACGACACTACCCTCGATACCACATTTTCTACGGATGAAAGTGAGGAATCATCTTCGTTAAGTGAAGGCGACTCATCTCGATCTTCCGAAAGTGAAGACTTCGAAGAGTCCGAAGAGGTGAACTTACAACAGGAAAATGAAACCTCGCAATCACAAGAGGAACCGCTATATCAAGGTAGCAAAATATCGAAAATCCTGTCGTTTGTCTTAATTGTTAGTTTTGTTCTTAAGCACAACTTGAGTAAAGCAGCCTGGGCAGATCTACTTCGATTGCTAACAGCTCTCCTCGGAGAGCGGTGTCAAAGAACGTTTCAGTCAGTTTATAGAATGAAACTGTTCATGAAGGAATATTTTGGATCCAAGGAACCAACAAAGATTAATTACTGTTCAAATTGTTTACAACAACAGGAGTGCTCAACGAATGTTTTTTCTAGAAAGGTGTTTTATTGCATGTTACGATGTTTTCCAATCTGCGGAGTCGTTTTTGGTTAATGATTAACTAGCGTGGGAAAAAAAGAGCCGCTCCTCACTGCCAGCAAGCAACGGTTATTCAATTATTTTAGCCAGCAAGCAAAGGCCTATTTACTCAGTTGTTGCCAGCAAGCTTTCAATTCCAAGGAAAAACTCCCAGCCAAGATTTTTATTGCGTTGTTAAATGTTTTGCCAGCGGCTTATTTTGACTTTTCAGATCTGCCAGCCAGGAAATTTATTTAGAAGTTGCTTTTTGCCAACATCTAATTTGAGTTTTTGTTATCTGTAGCCTGGATTTGTCATATTGGTGTGTGACATGACTCCTAAATTACATGATTAGAGATCTCTAGCTAGAGAGCACTGCAAAAGGCTGCAGGTCAGCTAGAAATAAAGCATGCCATTCTTTTCACAGCAAGTTTTTATGTTTTAATTCAATATGCGAGCAAGTTTATCGGTATTTCAGAAAAAAGCTAGCAAGGTTCTGGCTCAAACGGAAATTCCCCAGCCAGCTCAGTACGGTCTGCGGAGCGGGTATTTGGAGGAGCGGCTCCGCTAGGTACTCTTGCAACAAGTCAAAGATCGATGCCCAAATGACAGTTGCGAAGGAGCGGCTCTGTCAAGTTTTTTAGATTTGCATTTCGAAGAGAAGATAAAAGATCTTTTCCGCGATTCTGAATTTTTGACGTTACTAAAGCAAGGCAAGGAACAAATAAAGCGTGCATTAAGCAGTTCGGGTATTCATGATATCTTCCATGGAATGGATTACAAAAACTTCTTACACCCAGGCGGTTTTCTTTCGCACTTATATAACATTTCTTTCACCATTAATACTGATGGAGTCAACAAATATTCCTCTTGTCGTGCTGGTCATTTGTGGCCTGTTTACATCATGATCAATGAGCTTCCAAAGGAACACCGATTCAAAAGAAAGTTTCTCATTCCTGCGTACATTTATTGTGACAAACAGGACCCAAATATGCTAACTTTTTTGAATCCGCTCATCGAGAAGCTCAATTCCTTAAATGATCGCGGAATTCATGTACCAGACAGTGCACATGGAAGTATAAATGTTCGATGCATGCTTTTCATGGCGACAGCCGATTTGCCTGCCCGGGCAGACTTGATGAACATGAAACGCTTCAACGGCAAATGTGCTTGCCACCTTTGCAAGTCGGAAGGAAAAGGTTATGGACCCAACAACATCCACAGATGCTGGCCTTTTCTACAAAACCTTGAGAAAAGGACTCACGAAGATCAGTTGACATACGCGTCAAAGGCCACTCAGAGGAAAGCAGTGATGGGAGTGAAAGGGCACTCCATCTTCGCAAAACTGTTGTATCCATTTGATCTGATTCGATCGTTTGCAATTGATTGGATGCATTGTGTTTGTCTCGGAGTTGTTAAGTATATTATGCAGCTACAAATGTCAGATGGAAACAAAGACAAACCTTTTTATCTAGGAGCAAAGAAAGCATCCATCTCACGCCAACTTCTATCGATTAAGCCGCCAGACATTGTCGGAAGATTGCCCAGATCATTAGAAGATCTGAAACACTGGAAAGCCACAGAACTGAAGAACTGGCTATTGCACTATTCGGTGGCAGTTTTAAGAAACAAATTAAATGCACTGTATGCTTTTCACTGGTCTTTGCTTGTAGGCGCAATAGGAATTTTGTGTTCCGACTCAATATCCCACGAAGATCTGAGACATGCTGATAGTATGCTTCAGGATTTTGTTCTTTTAATGGGAATATTATATGGGCCGACGCAATGTACAATGAACATCCACCTTTTGCAACACCTTGCTTATTACGTGTCACGAAGAGGACCTCTGTGGGTTTATAGCTGCTTTGCTTTTGAAAGTATGAACGCCTTCATTAAACCTCTTGTACATGGAACTCATCATGCTATGGAGCAAATCGGCTGTGCGATTGGACTATGTTTTGGCTTGGCTAATTACACTAAAACTGTGCTTCAAAAAAGTGATATTTCTAAAAATAGCAAGCGTTTGTTGCAAAGACTGTCTGGCTATGCAAGAAGTAGTAGAACTTTTGCCAGAGTAAACGGGGGCTTCTTATGCGGCAAAGATTCAAGAAGTCTAGTGGATGACAACGTACGGACTTTGGTGAGACTTTATGTCATGACAAATAACTTGCCAGTAGACTATGAAATTGAACCTTATCGTAGATTTGAAAGCAATGACGGTCAGAAATTTTATTCCCTGAGTGCAAAAACCCGCAAGACGAATTCGACTGTAGTTGAATATACCGATAAAAACGGCACTGTTTATTATGGAAGGGCAAAACTCTTTTTAAAGCTAAATGAAAGAGGAATTTGTATATGCAATGCATTAGAAGAAAGCTCTGAACAATTATCCTTTAATGCGCGTGACTGTGATGAAAATGTACAATCTTTGATTGTCAGCGAGCAAGATAAAAATAGTGTTCGTGACGTCTTAGAAAAATATCACGACAAATGCTTTGTTCAACATCATGTTTACATTAAGCCACGCTTTGGAAGAACTCTCGTAATATCTGTGGAGCAAATCAGACGCAAATGCGTGTTTATTGATATTTTAACAAATGTTTGGATTATCTCTCGTTTCCCGAATATAACCGAACATAACTAAAACAGTACTAAATAATTAAGTCATGAGCAAAGGCCGTCGACATTTTAGGATTGTGGAATGTAAATGTTCGTTGCGATCGATTGATAATAACTAAAATAAATGTATCAAGTTATTTTTTAAGGTGCAGAATGAAAATGAGTTAAAAACAATTCAGCCGTATTATTTATTATAATTTAGTAGTTTTTTTGAAGCCTGATAAACTTAAGTTCTGCTGAGTGAGTAACAAGCTTACTCCACCAGAAACTCATTCATTATCTCCGGGTAATTTGGTTTGCGTTAGCGGCACGGCACAATGTCGCTTCATCAGTGTTTTTTTTAGACGGATCGATTCGCCCTAAGTATTAAAAGCCTCCTGAGGAAAAACAAGGGAGTAGACTGGCTGATGTCTGTACTTACGTTCAGTGATTATAATGTATGTGCAAAACACTGTATCTGAAATTGCAGGAATGAGTTCAGTAAAAAAATTAAGTCGTCGTGCGTATTAGCGGCTAGGGTCAATAGACAGTATAAATTTAAATCGTCTCCGAAGATGAAAGCTAATGCTTAATTAGTACAATTTTGTAGGTTTCCTGAAGGTTTTGGTTCTCATAGCAGTTTTGTTCCCTTTACCGATGTGGACAATTCTAACATAACATTTTTGGTAATAGTGATCACGGCGTGATGACAGTCTTAGGCGTGATCACAGGTGTGATCACTCTCATCACGCCTTCTCATAGCCGTGATCATGGTGAAAGGAGTGATCACACCCGTGATCACGGGCGTGATTTGTGATCACACCGTGATCACAAAATATTTTTACTGGGGATATATTATTCAACTGAGGGATATTGGAAAGGATATTCTGCAATCTCTAAATTAGCACAAAAAGCAAAAGTAAGTGAAGATGTAGCAAAACAATGGTTACAAAAACAAGCAATATGGCAAATATATCTACCGGCACCAAAATATATTCCAAGACCACATTGGACTGTAGATAAACCTAATCAGATTCACCAAGCAGATTTATTATTTTTACCGCATGATAGAGTTGGAAGAAAAACATATAAATACGCATTAGTTGTGGTTGATGTTGCCTCAAGATACAAAGATTCCGAACCATTAACTTCAAAAGAAAGTAGGGAAATTTCAAATGCTTTTGAAAAAATATATTCCAGGAAGTTAAAATATCCTAAAACATTAATGGTTGATCCTGGAAGAGAGTTTATGGGTGAAGTTGATAAACTTATGAATTACCATAATGTGAAAATACAGAGAAGTGAAGCTGGAAATCATAGAGCTCAAGCATTTGTAGAAAACGCAAACAGAATATTAGGCGAAAGATTATTTAGTCATCAATATGCACAAGAAATGGTTAGTGATGAAAGGTCTAGAGTATGGGTGAAACGATTACCATATATTTTGAAAACTTTGAATAATACACCAACAAGAATAACTGGTAAAGAACCTGATAAAGCTATAAAAATGAAAGAAGTCGAACTTGAAACTAGAAGATACCAGCGGGTTGTTGGTCTTGATGAGGTTAGATTACCTCCTAGTGTTAAAGTTAGATATTTATTATCTCCTGGTGAACTCGAGGGTGGTGAAAAAAGACGAGCTACAGATCCTATTTGGAGTATCAATGTTTATGATATTTCTAAAAGTGTGATTTCACCTAATCAACCTGTTTTATATTATTTGTTGGACGGGCCAAGACGTGGGTTTGTAAGGGAAGAATTACAGGTTATACCCTATGATACTGAACTTCCTCCCGATTCTGTTTTAGTGCGATAATGTCCAATAGCTAAAGTATTTACTCTATCTTTGCAAATTATTCTCTTATCATCATCATCAGATAATGCAATTTTATTAACAGTTTCAGTATAAACATCATGTAAGCGGCTTCTAAATATATTCATCTCTCTCATTTGTGGTTTTCTGGTGAATAGACAATCCTTATAATCATTATGAGTTATTGTATTTTTTACAACTGATTGCTTAATTCCTTTACACTTATTTATCTCTTCATTTTTATCTGTTAATATAGAGTATAACTTAGACCTTAGACCTATAAATTCTTTTATCAGAATTCCTCCCATTTCATCTTTGAACATTCCTATTACTTTTTTGTTTACACCGGTCTCGATTCCTGAAGGATGATCTTTAGGATAATTACTAGTGTCAAACTTTTCTCTAACATCAGGACTTATATCTTTGTAGAAATCTGGAGTTTCTATTTCATATACAAACGAATCAGTATCAGTCATAAGTAATTTAGCCTTATCTCCATATTTCTTTTTAATATAATTATAATGAATATCATACATTATTGTTTTACTTAAATCAAGAATACACATGCCCAAGTAAACAGGCTTATTAAATTTTATCTTTTTTCTTTTCATATGAATAGCTGCTAGATTTTTAGAAAAGATAGTACGATGTTGATAATTAGGTTGTTTTATTAGTTTTCTAGCTTCTTTTTTATTTGTAACTAATTTAATGTCAACCCTATTTCTAATATTTTCCATTGTTTTACCAAATACAGAGTTATTCATTAACTTGAAAAAGTCTTTTTCAAAGTCATTGGTTGCTTTAGCTCTAAGGTTTGTATTTAAGTCAATGTAAGGTTTTAACCACGCAGACTCTTTGAATTTAATTCCCCTATGAATCTTTGTTATTTTTAATCCTAAACTTTCATAAAGTTTCAAAGTTTCACGGTGAACAACATACTTTTCCTTGTTGTTTAAGTTTGGGATTAATTTTTCCACCTTGTTAACAGTAAGTTTGTCTGGAGCTAGAGGATAATCATTATGTAAATCATGAAGATGTTCTGGATATTCTAGTTCAACCTCAACCACGCATGGGATATCTCTCCAGTTTTTAAACTCTTCCTCAGACATCCATTCAAAACCGTGAGTGGGTAGTGGTTCACTCATTCCTCCTCCGTATAAGTTATTTGCATCAATATAAATAATATATTTTGTTGGCAGATTTGAATCATATTCTTCCATATATGGATTATTAGCTTTAGCATATCTTTTTGATATTTGTGATACACCCCTCTAACACCCTTCTCAAACATAAGTAACATATCAATGTCAGTTAGTAACTCCAATTTCACTTTAGTAAACTTTAACATTGCATCCCAAGATAATCCAGGTGATGTATAATAGTGGGCAGGATCTAAACCATAATTCTTCATACAAGCATCCCTAAAATTCTCGAATACGTCCATTAAAAATAGTGTGTCAGACAAAAGATATAGATCATGATACTCCCTAAATGTTTTAATATTAAAAGTTTTCCACACATTTTTAGCATGTTGGTAATCTTCTTCATTTATATCTTCATTATTTAGTTTTGAGTAAAATTCTTTTATTGGTGGAAGTTGGGTTTCGTTTAATTTATCAAGGTTGTCAAAATAGTCGTATGGAAATACTCCTTTCCTCAACATTAAATACGTCTTATCTCCAAATACTTTTTTAGTTTCTTCTAATTTATCATCTCTTGGAGAAAGACATCTACTTTTTGCTAATAAACAATTCTTACATTTTCCACAACTGCCAATACCTTTATACTGAATGATTTTTCCATCTTTTATATATCTCTTAATACAATCTCCTGGTTTGCATGCTCCGCATTTTCCACATTTTGTAAGATTAGCGACTAAATTGTCAAGACTTGTTGACATAAATTTAAATGAATCAATGAATCTAATATCCAACTTATCTTCTTTTTCCTCACCTTTTTTATCAATATATTTACCAAGTACAATCTGTTTTTTAAAAGAAATATATTTTTCCTCATTATTAGGTATACAGTCTACTTTACTTTTTGTTATACCAATATTCTTAATAAAAAGATGTGAGTCATATCCTGATAGGTTGTGAAAAATGATTGGTATGAATTTTTTATTCTTGAAATTTAAATTACACGCACTATGTGCAGCTCCTCTATACTTTCCTGTATAATGACAGTGATCTTTTACCTTATCTTTTTCTAATAATTCTTCTTCACATATATGACAAAGGGTAGCTTTTTTATGTTCGTATTTTTCTCTTTGTGTCAACCAATTCATTTTCTTGTTAGGCTTAATTTTTTCACAAATTTCTCTAATATCCTTTTCTAATTCGATCATAAATATTTTTCCTACATCTTCGTCTGGAGATTTAGCGGTATATCGCCTAATAACAGGTTCATAATTTTCATCGAAAAACTTTATTATATAACAGTAACCAGTCGGTTTATGCTTTGCATATTTATTTGTAAAACTTTTACTTTTGTCTGGCGAGCAAGTATCTATTGATTCTCCACAACACTCAAAGTCGCCATATACAACAAATGGTACTTTCTTTTTTTTGTAAAAATTAATAAATTTAAGATATATAGGTTTTCCATGTTTATCCTTTGGCATTTCGATCCTAACAGCTTCATGTTCTTTACAATATTCTAGATGCTTTTGCAATGTTTCCTCTTTATGCGTATGATAAAGACATCTAGGACAGAGGTAAATCCTTTCTTTATGTTTAGTAACTTGTGAAACTGTCAACCTGCAAAGATTCTTTATCCAACAATAGTGATCTGTTTCACCGTTTGATATTAGAAGTAAGTTTATTAAAAGCCCTCTTTCTTTATCACTTATTCTTAGAGGATATATTTCCTCATTATCAGTATCATACCCATAAACATTAATCCTGTAGTATAGGTTTTGTTTCTCAAACTTATCAATATCTGCCCATTTGGTAGGAAATTCTATTCCTTTCCAGTTAAAAATTTTAGAGTTTTCTATCAATTCTCTATTTACTCTTTGCGGATTTTTCTCTCTTGGATGTACTGCTTCAGTTACTGACCACTTAAAACATTCGTTATCATTCTCATTCCTGGGGTTTATAATCGAGCCTTTGTTTGCTAATTTTTCTGGTAGTGGGATATAACTACTTCCCGAAATTGGTTCAAATGGATCAATTTTTATATCAAAGTATAACACACTATCAAATTCCCAACCACTACCATTTTCTGTAAATTTTCTAAAAAGTTCAAGTATATAGTCTGTCATCGTGTCGAATAAGCTGGATAAATCTGTTGACACTGTTACAACCTCTGGTTTTTTGCTATGAAATATTGGTTCTACTTCAATCTTTTCATGAAATATACCCCCATTTTTCAACGTTCTCTTAAAAAATCTACAACAAAGTGTAAATTTCAACTTTAGAGGCTTCTTTTGTTTATTATTTATATCAATAACTTTTTGTTTAATTTTTCTTAAAAATGTCTGTTCATCATATCCTTTCTTTCCATGTATTCTATATGTTTTCAGATATCCATCAAGCCCTGTTTCTTGTTCTATTTGAGTAAAATCTTCATCATGTTCTTGATTAGTTGACTCATCTTCTGCAGTAGATGTTGAGGTTTGAGGGATAGATTGTGTTTCATTTTTCTTTTTTCTAGGAGTTGGGATTGGTCTTTCTGGCTGTGTGTTATTATTCAAAAGATTTTTAAGATCATCCCCTTTAGATTTAACTTTATCAACCACTTTTGATATTTGATTTTTTATCCAATTAAAAGTTTTATCTTTTGTTTTTGTTTCCTTAATTTTTTTCACCAAACTCTTAGCCTCATTCATAAAACTAGATACAATATTTCTTCTTGGAGGTGGAGGACGGGGAGGTGGTGTTCGTTTAAGTTTAGGAGGTGGAGGACGGGGAGGAGGTGTTTGTTTAAGTTTAGGAGGAGGAGGACGGGGAGGTTTAATTTTTGGAATTAGAGATGGTGAACCCGGAGGAGTTCCTGGCCTAAATCGGTGTGGTGAACCTGGTGGAGGTGTTTCTGGGTTAAATCCATTTGGTAAACCTGGAGATACGTCTAGCGACGGGGTTGGTAAATTTGGTTGAGGGGGAGGTGGAATTGGAAGAGGAGTATTCTGATCGGGTCTATGTGGGTCAGCATGTAATGACTCACTAATTTCTCGAATATTATCGATGATTTCTTGAACATTATTAACTATTTCAGAAATATTAATCAAAAATTCAATACGTTTCGCTTTAGTATTATAATATGACTTTCTTGGAGGGTTATACCAGTAAACTAATTTTTTTAATTGATCGGCACTTAATCTATTTAACTGTTGTTCCATTTTACAATATATTTTTTTGTTTTTAAATAGCAATTAAAAAACAATTTTATTTTTTATTATTTTTTATTAAATTTTTAAATGTGCTGGGTCCCCCTCTTTACATACTACTAAAGAGGTGAGAAGAATTAAGAAAATCATCAGGCCAAGGATATTGAATTAATCTACATGTAACATAAAATAAGTAATGGTAATAGGACTGAGTGGAGTCCAATTCGGTCTGTAATCATACGAGTGATTAACAAAATCGGACGACCGCGTAGCGGGAGTCCGATTTGTTTAATCACGAGTATGATTGCAGACCGAATTGGACGACACAAAGTCTTATTACCAATTAATCATAACTTTAACAAAAGTTTTGATATATAAACTTATTTTTTTCTTAATCAAAGCACCTGAAATTCCAAGATTTGTTTTGCTAGCAGTGAAAAAAAAGCCATTTAAGCGCGCGCGTGATGGCGCGTACTGTCCAATTACTCAGGCATGACGCGTACTGTCCTATTTAACTGTCCTATTAAGGCTGAAATCAGGGCAGTTGATAGCCAATCAGATTTGAGCATTTTGTTATAGTTATGATTAAAGGAGAAATAGTATATGTGATGGGCTCCTGTAGGAGCCCATTTTTGCCTCCCACAATAGATCCCCATATCCACCCCCAGCCTTAGGGTAACCTTTGAGTGGCAGAGTTGCAAATCGAAATACACTCAGTCAGGAGCGAATCGAATGACTCAGTGTAGAAATTTTAAAATATGAAATTTCATGCACACGAAAATTGAAAGAGGGCACAAAGAGGAAAACACTTCACCAAATTGGGTGAAGCTAAGTGACGTCCGCGCTGAGCCACGACGGTTGCCCAACCTGGCGGGAAACGTTTACCGGAAGTAAAAGCTACTTCCGGTAGCCGTCGCCATCGGGAAAAGGCCCGGTGCATGCTTAAGGTCCCTAACGACGACGCGTGCAACAAGACGTACTCAGACTCAACCTACGTGAAGATCGACGGTGCCTTGCTTATGGCAGGAAACCTTGACGTGGGCAACCACAATGTCACGCCCCATGGCATTGGCACCCAACCGACCAACCCGGTCATTAGAAGTTATATCGATACCGCGTTGTCGGCCTATGTCCAGGATCGATCTTGTTAGCAAAAATTTGCTAGTAAATAGTTTTCGCAATTGTCGCAAGAGAAAAAATTATGTCAGAAAATCACTAACAAATATCGCAAACATCGCAAGAATAACAAATCTAACAAGAATCAAGACTTAGAAAAAAAAGAAGTTATTCTTGCGAGAGCGTGAGCAGGAACATGCTGCCGCGCTTGCCAGAACCTCCACTGACTACGATACGATGCATTAAAATTCCCCGGAATCATATACGCCGTTACCCGCGTACGTCCCCCTACCGCACTCCCGACATGATACGAGCGGACCCGTCCCCTTCCTCAGCTGATAACCAGGAAATGGTCGTGCATCGAGGTAAGCGCTAAGTGCGAGAGGGAGAGGACTGCCCGCCCACCCCTCGCGATGTGCCACGGACAGGCTACCTGTGTACACCCACATATAAACTCTCCTCTCCGTGGTATTTTCGCAATTGTATGACCAACGTTAACGTCTAATATAATGAATTGTCTTCTAACAATAGACACAGTAGTATAGTCGCAGTCAGACAAATACAACCGAATATACATCCTCTTCTAGAACCGTATCGAGGTGATTGGGAGGGGAGGGGGTAGGGGGGTTGGACCGTGAGATAAGGTACCAGAAGGGGTGTATACGAGGTGGTATTTGCCTGACTCCAACCATACTACTTCCCGAACACCAGCTGGCAATCAAGCTTAGTGATTAGTCTTATTCTCAATATTCACTGAGAATTTTCTTTGAAATCTTTTGTTACGACATTGGCGCGTTTTACACCGAATATAAACCGTATCTCGGCTTCTGAAAAGCAAGCCTTCCTTTCGGCGTCGCCGTTTTACTGCGAAATGACTCCACAATATTCAAAACATAAGTTTGCTGCGCTGAAACCGACGTTGCACGTGACGTCTCGTCTAATTTTAGTACCTGTAAACGTCCTGCTGGTGCAACCGTCGTCAACGCCTGGCGTCCGTCCGGCATAGATGGGGCCTAACAACAGCAGACGTTGCGCTAACGTCGGCCGTAAGCGCTAGTCGTAAGAGCAACATTTTATGCGACCGGCACTTGTGTCCCTACACTGTGTTCCTTGTATCCCATACTGTCCCTGTTGGTCGGTAAGTTTCCAGTCTCTGGGTGTCCACATGTTTCTTCGGAAACCTGGTAGCCATATTGAGCTCAAAATGGCGTCCAAACATAGGGTTCTTATTACCGGAGCTTCTGGCCTTCTCGGTAGAGCAATTCTGAAGCAGTTTGCTAGTTCTAACGAGTGGGAAGTATTGGGGCTCGCACATTCCAGGGCTTCGGGGGTTCTTAGGAAGGTCAACCTTCTAGATTTCGATGAAACGAAACGAGTTGTACAAGAGTTTCGACCCCATGTCCTAATACACTCAGCAGCTGAAAGGCGCCCTGATGTTGTCGAAAACGACGAGGAAACGTGCTCAAAAATTAATGCTGGCGTGACAGAGGTCTTAGCAACTACTGTCAACGAGCTTAATAAGAATCTAGAAACTCTAGAACATTTTATGCTTTACATCAGTACTGATTATGTGTTCGATGGAACGAGTCCCCCTTACAAGCCCCTGGACAAACCAAATCCGTTAAACAAGTATGGCTGGAGTAAGCTACGTGGCGAACAGGTTTTTCAGGGTTGTCATCCCGATGGAGGAATACTGCGCGTTCCAATTCTATATGGAAACGTAGAATATCTCAAGGAAAGCGCTGTAACTGGTAAGAAGATCGATCTGATTATCAAAAATTGCACGAAGAAGTTCAGTTGAGGTGTTGTTTCTACTTCCAAGGGTAGTGTGAGGTGGTATGAGTAAGGCTTGGGAGTTGGGGAGGGTAAAGGGGGGGGGGGGGGGTCTGTTGTTTGCAGATGTGTAAGACACTTTATTTCCCAAGCACTTTATGATTTTATTTGGAACGGGTGAGTCAAAGCTTGTCCAATATTGAACTTTAATTTGGACCACTTCACAACACTATTCTTGGTGTTTGTACTTCCAATGCTATTGAAGGTCTGTAGGGGTCTAGCAATTCTCATTTCTTAGGGACCAATCATTGGTTAGATGGGGGAGAGGGTGAGCTGGTGCATTTTAATTTTCCTATACATAATTGCCTGCGGACCTGTTCTTGCCACTGCATAACATAATGTGGCCCCATTTGAGTCTGCACATGAAATAAGATGACCTGCCCTCAACCACAGAAACAGTTTTAACACATCTTACTAAATAAAACACACCGAACTATTGAAAGCAAATAGCGAGTAGCCCTCCTCCCATATCTAGTAGATGGAAATTGGAATGTACAAAAAGACATGACCCTTCAGAAATGGTCGCCACATTTTTATGTAGCCCTCCATATTTTATGTGCACAAAAAGGTATGAACTGCACCCCATTTGCACCAGCCCACCCCCCCCCCCCCCTCTCTTTTTCCTGCTAATAAATGACTGGACCCTTAGCATGCTGATTTTTTTATAACAGTTATGCAAGCCCTGAATTTCTATGTCTACGAGTGTAGCAAATTACAATATGTTTCACAGATACTGGATTATGCACGGATACAGCAATTGCTACGCAAATTACATTGTTGAAGTTCTGTGGACTCTACCCTGTTTGTTTCTTGTATTAGTATATGGTGGTGGTTTCAAATGATTACTGGAGCAAGCCAGGAGCCCATCATCTCCTGGTGCATTCATTATGCAGTGTTTTCCATTCGCATGGAATCTTGTGTCGAGTTTAACTTCTCAGCTTCCAGATCATCAGGTTCATTATCTACTGTAAATGTTTCCTCTTTTTAGAATCGTTTTTTGTAGCATGCTATGAGACCATAGCAACCACAGCCTATAATAGCAAGAGCTAAAGGCGGAAGAAGAATCAAACCAGCGGTAGCTCCTGCAAGATGAAAAGAGAACAACTTAATCATTTTGCATTGTATTACCACAGGTAGTCCAACAAACAGATTTGAAAAGGTTTATGAGCCCTTCCCAGCGGGGGAAGTGACATGCTCCCATGTTCCCTATCGTTTCGCATCCTCCCTTCTTCCCCTTCACAAAACCACCAGTTCCCTAATTTTCTTGTAGCCCATGTTCCCTATTTTCATAGTTCCCTGAAAATAATTAGAAAATATCCCTGTTCCCTGAAAATAAATGCTCCCATTCCCTTGTTCCCTAAAAGCCCCGGGAGGCGGTCGTTTGTTGGGGGGGGGGGGGGGATGGTCCTTCAAAAACTCTGGGTCTCGCAATATTTTAGTCGCATTTCACGGATCTCGCAGTCTTAGCGGTTATGTGCGTCTCGCAGTCTCGATTTTTATACGAAAGAGTCTCGCACTCAAAACACTTTGAAGTCTCGGTCTCCCAATCTGAAAAGTCAAAATGTCTCGGGCTCGCTAAGAAAAACGCTAGTCTTGCCGTCTCGCAAAGTCGCGCATTTACCATTCGCCGCCCCTTTAGGGAAATGCGACGGTTCTGTCGATAACAATGACTTTAATACAAAGGAAAAACAAAAAAACCTTCAAGTTAGGACAAAAATGAAATACAACGTTTACAATCAACTTTATTTTGCCCGGAGGAAGTCATTATTGCCAACTTGTAGGATGCTTCTGGAAAACTGGAAAACTGGAAAATTTCCTTTAAACTGGAAATTTTTTCCGACATGCGAACCTGGCTCTACTTTTCTTATCTTGTTATCTTGGTGCCATGAACCTAAACGTCTTGACCGCGGAAAAACATACATAACGACAGTCTCAATTATAGTCCGGAAATAATAGGTACCTGCAATCCGCGCCAAGAGGTTTGATCCCTTCTTAAAGCTGGAGATATATTTGTGAAGTAAACGGCATTTTACCCTCCCCTTCTCTCTCCATTCAATGATGGCATGCCCATGTCCTTACTATGTTTAATATGTATTTTGGTCATATTCATTGCAATAGCTTATAAGATGGCCCAAGGACTTTTGGCCAGGATTGTAGGTTGGAAAGCTTACCTGGAGTGAATTTTCCGCTGTACTTGAAATGTATCATCGATGACACCCCTGCTTTGATTTTAAAGCTCATCCGCCTTCCGCTGGTCTTGACGTCATCGGGTTTACTGGAACCGCAGTAGCGTCCAAGGCTTTTACTGGTGGAAGGATCTTTGCCATCAAAAAACTCCACATATTCACAGCTGCACCCTGCACAATCTTTGAAGCGGAACTCGTCCTCAAAGTCGAATTCCCAGCGTCTGAAAATGTCCGTCTCCCCATACCACGAACATTCCTGTTCATCCAGGAACGTTATGTAAAATTCACCACAATTTCGATCATTCTTTTGTCTCCCTTTACCGCAGTATTTCTTTTGGCCGACAAGTTTTCTAGGCAGGGTGGGACATTCTAGTAGAGAAACATACTCATAATAAGGGTAGTGAAGGGATGTATGAAATAGGACATAGATTGTTTCATCAATGTTACGGCAGTTTTTCTTATAACCGACTCAGAATAAGATAAGCGTAGTGATGAATCAGACATGTGATAAAATGTTTTATCACATATTAATGATTAAGAAAAGAGGTAAAGGTACTACTTTATCAAAACTCATTTAAAAATGCATACTTATTGTCATTGTATAGCTGGCGTTGAACCCTGTCCCAGAGATGGACGAATCCGTTTTAAAGCGAACAGTCATGACTTCGCCACTTGCTATTACGGTAAATGGTTCCGTGTGATTTCCGCAGTATCGTCCAATCACAGGACCGAATGGCGCCACACCATCTATAACCTCTACATAGTCACAGCTGCAGTCTGGGCACGACTGAAGGTTAAGCGAATGAACTGTGAGTTCCACTCGTAAGCCACTGAATAGAATCCATTTTTCCTCGGTATCGTTCGGGTAGAGAGCGGGAAATCCCGGGCTGGTAAAGTCGCCTTCAGGAATTTCGAAAATGTTGGTCGCTGTTAAAAAGACAAATGAAGGTTAAAATTTAAATTATATAACACACGGCGGCGCACAAATATAAATTTTATCTTCAAGTGACAAAAACAATACTTTGCGAGTGAGTGTAGATTTTGGCTCCGGGGGATTCCCTTAAAAGAAAAATAAACGGGGTAGCTTATTGGGAATTTTGGAAAAAAATGCAAAAAGACCAGAAACTAGTTTAAAGGACGTGACTCAACAAAATTTTGACCCACAACAGGTACAAATTCAAAAACAGTTCACAAAAAGTGACGTTTTGACCACTCTTATTGATGAGTGATGAATGAGACAATTTGATGAAGACCAATTAAATGGCAATAAACTGACTGACCCAAATAGATACCGCGACAATTCCGTCGGTGGTCAATTTGGATTTTGCACTCCAGGAGGAAGCAATCTAAAAATTTTGACCCCCAAATGGCACGCCAAGCAACCCGGTCATTTTTTATAGAAGTTCCCCAGGGCGTTTCGCAAATGGTGCGGCAGAGAATCACTATTAAAAATTACGATTGAGTTTTTTTTCTTATAATATTCTTTATTATATCTCTCAGTTAGTACGCGCTCTGTGATTGGTCAATTTAGCGGGCCGTACTTCACTATACGCCCGCTAAATTCAAATTTTTTTGGTCGCCAAAATGTCTCCAGGGATAAAATAAATATCTTTCAAACCTCTTAACGCTAATCGTATGGCCACCAAAATATAAAACACGCAATTCCGCAATTAAGGCGTAACGTACGCCTACAGCATGTATATGCTGTTAGTCATTCCCACGGGAAGTTTCCCGCTAACACGTGTGTATTACGTAGCGTTATTTTATGTATATATATGCTATCCTAAGTTGTAACATTCATTCCCTGAAGAAGTCTCCGTTTGAGACGAAACGCGTTGGAATTAAAACTGACAGTTACAACTACAAAGTTCTCCTTTGTGCTGCTCACTAGTCCTCGATAAAAATTTTTTATTAAGGATTCGCTTATTTGCTTTGCTGACCGCGGGAAAGGGGAATGGTACTGGTGTATACGCGGAGATTTCGTTTAATGAATTTTATCATTTTTCTTTCTGTTTATTTATTTATTTCATTTTCATTTTATTTATTCTTTACTTTTTTTGACCCACGACGACATTTACCCACATCCACACCCACGACCCACGACATTTAGCTACACTCTGTTGCTGGTGGTGCCCTATCCATAAAATGAAGTTGACATCATTTCCGAATTTCAAACGTGCACAAAAACATTTTTTATTTCCGCATTTAGAAGTGAATTTTGGTCCCTTGCAAAGTATTGACAACAAGAAGACGAGTAGTATGTTACCGTAAAAATTGACCGATTTTAATATTTATTTTTGTAACCGATTTTAATATTTATTTTTGTAACCGATTTTAATATTTATTTTTGTAACCGATTTTAATATTTATTTTTGTAACCGATTTTAATATTTATTTTTGTAACCGATTTTAATATTTTATTATTTTTTTTAAAAAAAAAATGAATTATGGTCTAAAGCTTTACAATAATTTTATGAAATATGGAACAATTAAAAGATTCTGAATTAAAAAAAATTGTAAAAGAATTGAGCATACCTGGTTGGTCTAGTTTACGTAAAGCGGAAAAAATTCAAGCATTGCGAGAGAGGGGAATTAATACAAATGAAGATTTGGAAAATTACCGACAAAGACTTATTGATAATAGACCACAAACTCCAGAGGGGCCAAATCCAAGACCGCGTATACCAAGACCACAAACTACAGCGGAGCCGCCCCCCATAAAAAATATGACTAATCAAAAGAAAAGTCTTATACCTAGACCTAGAATTGGGAAAAATATTCCTACTACTCGACCACAACAACCATATTTTCCACAATATTATCAGCCACAAGAACCATATTTTCCACAATATTATCAGCCACAACAACCATATTATCCACAATATTATCAGCCACAACAACCATATTATCCACAATATTATCAGCCACAACAACCATATTATCCACAATATTATCAGCCACAACAACCATATTATCCATATTTTCATCCTCAACCTTATCAATATCCATTTTATCAAACGCAACAACAGGAACAAATATTACAACAACAAGAACAAATATTACAACAACAAGAACAAATATTACAACAACAAGAACAAATATTACAAAATAAAACATCTATTAAAGAAGGCGTTAGAGATTATGAGAAGGAGGGTGCTAGACCTAAAGAATTAAAACCACCACAACCACAGAATACTTCAAAAAAACCTGAAAGAGAGGAAGATTTAATTATAGGTAGGGGTTATGAGAAGGAAGGCGATAAAACTAAACGAAACAGAACAAAAACCCTTAGAATATTTCCAATAATACCTCCTGAAAATGAAGAAATACTTCAAAATATAACCGAAAGAAATGAAACCATTTTTCAAATTAGGAGAGATCTAGATAATGACTTATCAGAAACAATTTATAATGAATTGGAATCAAAAATAGAAATGCGATCAAGAATTGTTATTAGTTTTAGCTCTTTGATTCATAGAGGGAATGGGGAAATAATTAATTACTACCATACATTTAAGGGTGAGGGTTCTTTTTCCATGCTTTCGGAAATAAAAGATTATATTGAGAGGTGTGAGGGACAAAGATTGAGTTTGGAGGGTATTGCTTGGAGCAAGGCATACTTACCACCATCTAAAATCATTGATAAAAAAGGTGCTCATGAAGGGAGAGTTGAATTTACAGAGGTAAAAGTAAAAGTTATTCACAGTAACGAACCTCTAATTGGGTGTGGAAAATTACCAGACCATCTTCGTAATAAAAAATGTCTTTACGCTGTCGATGGTAAGGATGATAATATGTGCTTTTGGCGGTGCTTGGCTATTAAATTGAACATTATCGCTGGAAAAGAAAGACCAGAGAAAGACATAGAAAAACTAGCTATTAAATTGGCCCGAGATTTTTATAATAACCAAAAATTGAAAGCTTCAGAAGTTAGACCGACAAAACTTGTTGATTTTGAAAAAATCGCAAAAATGTTTTCTATTAACATTAGAGTTTACGAACAAAAAGAAATATTAAAAGACGAAATTTGGAAACTAATTTTTGGTAAAGGACAGTTCAAAGATAATTTACCTTGTTTAGATATTGGACTTCACGAGGGACACTGTTTTTTCATAAAGGATATAGAGATGCTATCCAAAAAATGGGAATGTTCAGGATGCAAACAAATATTTAACCGTCATGACTATCTTGGTGAACACGTAAAAAATAACAGCTGTAAAGGAGGAAAAACAGAAGTAATACTTACAGGTAAAAAGATAAATCACATTCCCGGAAGTTCTGAAAAAGTTTTTTATGGTGGTAATACCCAATTTAGCTATAAAGCTTGTAGATGGATAGATGAACAATCTAAGATTATAGGAAAACATATTCATCACGCTTTATGTGGTCATGGTGGTGAAAGGTGTGTTAAAGATGGAAGTGGAAATGAGATTTTTTTGGTGGATGGGTACGAACCTGAGACCAATACTGTTTTTGAGTTTTATGGGTGTAAATGGCACGGTTGTCCATGTTTAAAAGAAGATAAAAATAAATATAATGAAACAAAAAAAAGAGAAAAGATTATTAAAGATTTGGGGTATAATGTTGTATCAGTTTGGGAGTGTGAAAAACCTAAATTGAGTGATACATGGTTTGAGAAGAAATTTACCCCGTACCCAGATTTTATTGATTATGATTTTGAGGCAATATTACAAAAAGAATTTAAACGGATTACTGATGATTTATCTTTTAACCAAACACATATCCCGGTTAGCGTTGCAATACATGATACTCGTGAAAAAGAACCAACGTTTATTATAAATTCAAATCCTGATGATCTTGTTAAAGAATTTGTTGAAAATTTGGAAAAGAGAAGAAAAAAGATTGTTGAAAAGGTTAAAAAAGAATATCCATTACCTGACCAAGATTCTATACCAAAGAAAGTTTTAGAGGAGTATGAAAAATGGTGTAATCAAGTTCCTGTTTTAGGGTTTAATAGTGGAAAGTATGATATTAATATGATTAAAAGATATTTTGTAAAAAACATGACTGATAAAACTAAGGATATTTTTGTTGCAAGGAATGCGAATAAATATATGTTTTTGACAACCCCAAAATTTAAATTCTTGGATGTAATGTATTACCTTGCACCTGGTCTTTCTTTTGATAAGTGGTGTAAAGCAAACAAATGCGAAGCCAAAAAACTTGTATTTCCCTATGAATGGCTGGATAGTTATGATAAGCTTTATCACGTTGGGCCAGTAAAACATGAAGACTTTTACTCAAGGTTGAAACAGAAAAATATTTCTGTAGAAGAATATGAAGATTTTAAGCGTGAATTCAAAAAGAGGGGTTGTGTTACAATGATGGATTGGTTGAGAGAGTATAACCTACACGACGTTATACCTTTCAGAGAAGCTTTAGAAAAAACAAGGGCTATGTATTATCCTGATAAAATCGATATATTAAAAGATGCAGTATCCATCCCCGGTGTCTCAATGATGTATGTTTTAAATAAATACCAAAAAGTGAAAAAGAAAGGTGATCCTGAATTATTTGCTCCTGGAAAATATTGTGTTCATAAATGTAATAAAATTTGTAATAAAGTGTTTTGTAAAAAATGTCACCAGATATTGAAAGATTGTAAGACATGCGACAAAAACAAAATTTATAAACTTTTGAAAACGGGTATGGTTGGGGGGCCTAGTATCATATTTATGCGTTATGCAGAGTTGGGAAAAACAAAGATTCGTTCTAATAAATATAAATTTCCTAAAAATTGTGTAAGAATTGTTGGTTATGATGCAAATGGGCTATATCTTTTCGCGGCGGGGCAAAAAATGCCATGTGGAAAAGGTGAATGTATTGAGGTTGAAAACCCAACAGATCCTGAATTTATTAAGAAGATTTGTAAAGATATTCTTGATGGTAAACTTTTTGGATTTTGCCAAGTTGATATAAATGTTCCAGAAAACCTAAAAGAAAAGTTTGAAGAGTTCTCACCGCTATTTGTGGTGGATAATGTTCCCGAATATTTGGTCCCTGAACACATGAAAGAATATCAAAAAGCTACAGGTAGAAAACACCTAAAAGATAATAAAAAATTACTAGGGGTTACAAATGCAAAAAAGATACTTTTATATACAGAATTGATCGAATGGTATCTTAATCACGGTTTGGAGATTACAGCTATTCACAATATTTTGAAGTATGAACCAGGAACACCATTTGAATGGTTTCCCGAAGAGGTAGCTAACGCTAGAAGAGATGGAGATATTGAGGATATGATAAAATTGTTAAGTATAGCTTTTAATAAAAAAGAGAAAGATAAGGTAGAAAATGTTATTAATGAATTAAAAAAATTCCCTGATGTCGTGCCATTTATTGAAGAGCATAAAGACATTAAAGTATTGATTGAAAAACTAAGGCCAAAGTATAAAGGTTGTAAAGCATTAGCTGATACTTACAAACTGAAAGGAAATTCATTCTATGGGAAAATGATAGAAGATAAAGAAAAACACAAAAACACAAAGTATACTCAGGATGAGCGTGAGGTTGAAAAAGACTTAAGATCCCCATTTTTTGAAGATCTTAATGAAATAAATGAGACATATGAAATAATAAAACGAAAGAAAAACATAACAATAGACAGGCCTTATCAATGTGGTATAGCGGTATATCAGCTAGCCAAACTTCGAATGTTGGAATTTTATTACGATTTTCTTGATAAATATGTGGATAGAAAGGATTTTGAGTTGATACAAATGGATACAGATTCTATGTACATGGCAATTTCGGATGAAAAATTGGATAATATTATAAAACCAGAAATGCAAAAAGAATACTTCAATGGAGGAAAAGAAAAATTCCTATCAACATCGAAATATCACGAAAAGACCCCGGGGCTGTTCAAGTTGGAGTTTGATGGTGTTAGAATGATTGCAATTTCATCAAAATGTTATTACGCAGAGGATGAGAATGGAAAAGTAAAGTATAGTTGTAAAGGAACCATTCATAATCAAAACGAAATGACCTGGGATAGGTACATGTCAGCTTTGAATGGATCGATTGATATGGCAAAAAATACAGGATTTAGAGTCAATGACAACCAAATTGTGACATATACACAAATTAAAAAGGGATTGAACGCATATTATGATAAAAGAATAGTTGATGATGATGGAATTCACACATACCCCGTTTCTTAAATTGGCTTTGCAGGCCCGAAGGAAATTATTTCAAAACAGAATCGGGAGGAAGTTCAGTATCAAAAGGTACAACTTGAAGCTCCTCCCTTACAAAACCACGTATTGGACCATCAAATAAATAATATAAAACTGGTTGATTAGGAGAAACCCTACTTCCCGAAATATCATAAACTTTGATACTCCAAATAGGATCAGTAGCTCTTCTTCGTTCTCCACCTTCAAGCTCTCCAGGAGCAAGTAAGTATCTAACCTTAACCTCAATTGGTAGTCTCACTTCATCAAGCCCAACAACTCGATTATATTTTTTAGGATTAATATCAACTTTTTTCTGTTTTATAGCCTCATCGGGCTCTTTACCAGTTATTCTAGTTGGTGTATTATTCAAAGTTTTTATAATATCTGGTAATCGTTTCACCCATACTCTTGATCTTTCATCACTAATCATTTCTTGTGCGTATTGATGGCTGAATAATCTTTCACCTAATATTCTGTTTGCTCTTTCCACAAAAGCTTGGGATCTATGGTTTCCAGCTTCACTTCTTTGGATTTTTACATTATGGTAATTCATAAGTTTTGTAACCTCACCCATAAATTCTGTTCCTGGATCAACCATTAATGTTTTGGGATATTTTAACTTTCTGGAATATATTTTTTCAAAAGCATTTGAAATTTCTCGACTTTCTTTTGAGGTTAATGGTTCAGCATCTTTGTATCTTGAGGCAACATCAACAACAACTAATGCGTATTTATATGTTTTTCTTCCAACTCTATCATGCGGTAAAAATAATAAATCCGCTTGGTGAATCTGATTAGGTTTATCAACAACCCAGTGCGGTCTATGTATATATTTTGGCGCTGGTAGATAGATTTGCCAAATTGCCTGTTTTTCAAGCCATTTTTTAGCCACATCTTCACTTACTTTTGCTTTTTCAGCTAATTTATTAATCGCAGAATATCCTTTCCAATATCCATCAGTTGAATAATATATTTTCGATAAAGTAGAAATCATTTAAAGATTACTCCGCACTTCCTTAAAATAAATATGACAAACGTATCTGAAAAAATTAACCCAAACAGGATTCCAAGAGAACCACTCGGTTTGAAATCGGAATCAACATTGCATAGAGTTACTCTAAACCCATCATCAGCTAATCCGGGAGAAACACTATATATAAATATTCCTAAACTTTCTGAAAATTTAGTGATTGTACCAGGAAGTGTATATCTAGTATTTAACTTGACTGTTGAGGGGCATGAAGATAACACCCTAGTGAATAATGTAGGTAGTAACCTTGTATCCAGACTCAAGGTTCTTTTTGGAGGTGAAACACTACAGGATACTCAAAGATACGATCTATTTCAAACCTACCATGACTTATTCTTAACAGAGGAAGAGCGGGAAGATAGATTAAAACAAGGTATTTCTTCTGAAAACATGAGGAAGCTAAGGACAAATGCGGGTGATAAGGTAGACACAGATGCAAAAGAAGTAGCTCTTGCAGTAGTACACAACACAAAGTACCATATCCCACTAAACCATCCTATTCTCAACGATCATGGAGTTTTCTACCCAAAGGCGTTAGATCATCAAATAATCTTTGAGATTACACTAGCTCCAGTTAACGATATTGTTGTTTTTTCTGACAAGACCAAGACCCCAACTTACAAAATAACAAACCTCGATTTGAAATATTCTTGCATATCAAGCGAATACTTAGCTCGCGAGGCACAGGCGGCTTATCAGGTTGGTAAAGGATTCTTTTATGAAAATGTCACCCTACACAAAACTTTCACCATATCCAGACCTACAGACAGTGTTATAAATCAGCATATTAATCTACCGAGAAGGTCAATTACGGGGATATTATGTTTGTTTACATTACCATATGGTGAAGGAGCGCGAGATTCTGAGAATTTTTTCAATCCAGGTATCACCTCAATCAATATCGATGTTAATGGTGTACCAAATCGTTTCTACTCTAAGGGAATGGTACCTTCAGACCTATGGGAGTCGATAAAGAAACGTTTCAGTGGTTCTTCCCTTTGGTCAGTAAAGGAAAAGGATTTTTATAGTAAAAAGTTTGCTCTGTGGTTAGATTTGAGAACTCACCCAGATAATGGTATTCACGGAGGAGGTCTGGCCTTAAATAACGCACAAGATGGTATAAAAATAGAAATGAAAAGAAAAGTTAGTGGATCTGGTATTATGACTTGTTACATGTTTGTGGTAGCTGATGCACTAATGGAGGTTATGAATTCAAACTTAAGATCTATAATGTATTAGTTAAAATATGGAAGAATTAAGAGATAAAATTCCTTTTCATTGCATTATAACGGGCCCGACAAATTGTGGAAAGACAAAGTACATAATTGATCAACTCCGAGGTCCATTCCGAAAAGTTTTTGAATACATTGTTTTAATATGCCCAACTTATGCTAAAAATAAAACCTATAATAATTTTGCGCGCGGAGACAAGAGATTCTTTGTATTATCACCCGATTCTAGTAACGTTGATGAGATTAATGAATTGTTAACTGATTGTCAAACTTTATTCTCTGGAACAAATACATTAATAATTTTAGATGATTGCGCTGTTTCTAATGATTTGAAAAAACGATCAAACAAGTTTATTGATTTAGCATTCTCTGGAAGACATCATGGATTATCAATGTGGGTTCTAACTCAGCAATTAACATCGATAGCAAAACCATTCCGTGAAAATGTTGCTTGCGTTGTTACTTTCCACAACCCATCGCAAAAAGGTATGAAGATGTTTTTCGAAGATTATGGTGGTGATTTAGACCTTGAAACTAGTAAAAAGTTTGTTCAACTACTGAAAAATGAAAAATATTCTAGACTTTGTTTATCTTTACGACACCCATTTAATTGCTATTTAGAAGTTCCTGAAGTTATAAATTTAAAGACCTGACTGTAGGTAAGAAAATTGTAAAATGGCAGAAGTTGAAGATTATATTGAAGAAGAAAAGACTGAGGTAAAAGATAATTATAATAATGAAGTTGAAATCAAACAAGAATCACTGGCCATCCTCGCAGCTCTTGGAACTACAAAGGAATATTTGGGAGTTGATATGAGTCTGGGTGATGTAAAAAAACTATCAGTAAAAGACATTGAAAAATATTATAATCGTTATCAAGCAGTATTGGGTAAGAAAATTAGTGGTGGATTGGTAGATTCATCTCTTCACTTAGTTTCTCAAGTCATTTCTTACATGGTTCCCGTGGATGATATAGAAGCTCTTTGTGTTGATTTGAAGAATGATGATTTGGTTAATCGCGAACTGACAAACATTGTAGGTCTCTTAGCATTGAAAGCAGGAAGGTTGACAGCGCTTGCTAGCGGGTTATTCCAGGTTGCTAAACATGTTAAAATAGGTAAAATACAACAAGTTACAAGGACAATTACAGATAATTCTAACACAAATGAGGAGGCTACCGAGAACAGCTGATTTAAAGATTATTTGCTTTGTTAAATAAAATAACGATGTCTGACCAAAATGAACGAAGTGAGGGAGGAACAGAAGTTGTTGAGCAAATTACAATGGATACAGACCCTGAAAAGAAAGATCCTAAAAATAAACGTAATGAAATGAGAGAGAAAGATCCTAAAAAAGTTGCGGCTGGTAAGAAACTAGCAGAACGCAATAAAAAAGCTAGAGAAGCATTAGCTAGGGAAATGAAGCGCGAAAAAGAACAAGAAGAAAATTCAAACCAAGAGAGTGAGCCTAAAGCATGGATTCCAGAGCTATCTTTTACCACTGTTTTATCTATTGTTGGAATAGGGTTTACAGCATTTGATATGTTTATGAGATATTATAATAAAACCCCGAAGGAACCTGAAAATATTCCCATACAACCCCCACAACCTCTTAAAATCGGAATGATATAATTAGAAAATTATTTTTTACTACAAAACATTAAAAGGATCTAAAGATTTCTTTCTGATGTAGTAAAAAATCATGTCGACTGAAAACAAACTTGTGAAAACTGTTACTGATTCAGCAGTACTTATTGGATTAGCAGCTTTAGTTGGATATGTAGCTAAAAGGGCCATGAGAGAATCATTTATGAACGACCCATCATCAAGTATTACAAACTATGCTAAATGGGTGGTTGTATTGTCAGGCAGCATGTACCTAAAAACATATTTAGAGGATCAAAAGATTTTACCAAATTAAAAACATGGCAACAATAGCAATGATGTTCGGAGGTGCGATCTTGAATGCAACCGCCTTTGTTGGCGGGTCATATCTTGCAAAATATCTTTCTGGTGATAAAACAGATACAGAAAAAATACGACACGATAAAGCATTAGAAAAATATCAAAAAGATTATGCTACATATCAGGAAAATAGACAGAAACTAATTGCTTGGGAAATGAAGAAAAAAGATGAAAAATATCAAGCATCAAAAAATCTTTCAAAAACGGATGAAGCTTTGAAATTATATAGTCAAATGAATGAACCAAAATTTGCTGATTATTATAGACCCAGTGAAAATCAAAAGATGGGCGAAATGGTATATGTAGGTGGTGGTATGTTAGCATTAGGTTATATGGCTAGTAAATTATTTTAAGTAATTGTATGTGATTAGTTTAAAGATTTCTTACTGATGAGTAAAAAATCATGGAAGAACAAGAACCATTAATACCAGACTTTGAACCAGACGATGATGGTGATGATGGAGAAACTATAGAAATGAATCCAATATCATCCACCACTAGGGTAATTAACCCTGATGATGCGACGGCAGAAACTTCATTTGGCGGTAGGGATTATGAGAAGGAGGGGGCTAGACCTAAATTACCTAGTGATAAATATGATAATAGGATGGAAGCTTTGCAATACATAAAAAGTTTGTTTCCGGATTTCAACCCTTTGGATTCTCCATTTACAGCAGAATGGGATAAGGAGGGTAATTTGTTGGTTAAATTGAGTAATCAGAGAAATGCTATAGAACATATATTGATTGATAAAGATGGAGTAATAAAACTTGATAAGTTGGGTAAAATAATCATAAAAGCTTTAGGTGCTGATTACGAATCCATGCTTATAAAAAATAATAATCTTTTATCACAACTGGAGGAAGCTAATGACCAAAATATGGAATTACTTAAAGTATTACAGGGATTGGAAGCAACCACAAAAGTATATCCTATGGAGATTAGTAGATATGAACAAAAAGAAAAAGAAATACGCCAATTCGCCGAGAAACAACAAGAGCAAAAAAAGGAAATAAAAAGTCTTTTTGAAGCAACTGCTAAACAAAATATAGAAATAAAAATACAAGTAGAGAAACTTTTGAATGAAGTAAAATTATACAAAGATGAAATAGATAAGTATAAAAAGGGTAAATTAAATTTATCAAAGTTAGAACAAAGTAAAGAGCGATTACAATCAGAGAATGATAAATTAAGAGAACAAATTAGAAAGAATATAATCTCAAGCGATGAAAAAATATCAGATATTGAGAGTCGAAAAGAAGAAATAATTAAAAATCTTCCATTAAGAGAGCGTGTGAAGTACATCTTCAAAAAGTATGGTTTTACAGTATTTGCAGTTGTGAGTGCTGTAGGTGTTGTTATTGGAGTTATCGTTTCTAATCTTTCCAAAGGTCTATCCACATTAGGTAAAGGTGTGGGAAATGGTTTTAAAGCTATTGGTAAAAAACTAGGTGAAATATTGCCTGGAATGGTTGGGGCGATTGTAAGCTTTCTGTTCAAAACAGCGGGCGAGGTTATTGGATTTTTGGGTAGGAATGGTTGGTTGTTGATAATGGCTGTGGTTCTATATTTTGTTGAAAGGGTAAAGAATAGTCGATAACAAAAAGGTCTAAAGATATCATATCGTTCAGTAAAATACAATATGGAAGAATACAATAGAATTTATCCACAATTACCTATTAATGGAGACCCAAATAATTTCAGAATACAAAAGTCATGCGAAGTACTAAATAATCTTCAAAAGGAAATTAAACATTACGAAGATGTTAGGAAAAAATACAATAGAGCAAGAGGTATATTTACAAAAATAAGTGTTTGTAGTGGAGTGATTTCAGTTATACTATCTGCAAGCGGACTTGGAACTTCCCTTACTGGTTTTGGTGCTATTGTTGGTCTCCCATTAGGTGTTGTTGGCGGATTTTGTGGGGGAATATCGGTTGGATTCGGTGCTGCTTCTAAACGGCTTTCCCATAAAGTTAGTAAACATGAACAGACAGTTTCTATAGCAAAATCAAAAGCAAACACCATTCACGACTTAGTTTCAAAGGCTCTGAAAGATAACACAATCTCTGACCAAGAATTTTCTCTAATTTTATCAGAGGTGGATAAGTTTGAAAAACTAAAACTAGAAATACGTCAAAAAAACAGGAACGATACAGAAAAAAACTTAAACATGAATCAGGTAAGGAGAGAAGTTCGAGAGGAAATATTAAAAGAACTAACAGGTCCCGCACATTAAAAATTTCATATGAGAGAACAGATTTGGGATGTAATTGTTTTGCGGGCAGCGAAATGTTTTAAAGACTTTACATCTTATTCTAAAAAGTAATAAAATGTTACTCAATGATTTCATTAAAAAGTACCCAAGTGCAAACCTTGATAAATTTACATTTGTTAATGATCCATATGGAGGATATATTAAATGGAAATATAATGGGATTACTATCATGTCTAACGATGATCCTAGTGGAAAAACATGGACTGATAATCTTCCTTTCAATTTGAAAAAACTTTTATGGGAACATTTAGGCATTGTAGCAATTGAATTGAGTTCTTTTCCAAAAAGTTTATCCATAACCAACCAATCTTATCCAATACCCGCTATTAAATTTGATGACTTTTCAACTGATATAACAAAAATGCTAACCTATCTGGATATATATGTTTCAAATACTAAGAAATTCACAGCAAAGATGAGAGACATATTTACATCTCAAGTTGTAACATTCAAATCTGGAAAACAGAGTAGAAAATGGTTGAACTCCCCTGATATGAATTATTGGCCTCAACAACTTAACTTTGCAGTTTGGTGTGCAACATCTGGTTGCGGCATAAGTCCTTTCGAAAGTATAAATTATCCCAGAGTAGTAAGTAGCTTCATAAAGTTTCATATATATTTCACAATAAGGCGGATATTATATGAATTGAGTCTTCCCTTACCCGATGAGAAACCTTTTGTAATAAATAATAATCCTTATAGTAAAGTTGCATATCAACGATTGTGTGCAGAATTTGGAATTGCCAATAATTCCGATTTTAGATGGAAAGGGGGTAGAAACGGCGGATTGGGAGATATATTCCTTGATTATGGTGCAGGATATCGTGGAAAAGGAGGGGGATATCAAAATTTACATATTATAAGGAAGTATGATGTTGAAGCGAATCAATGGCCCGGTGAAGGTAATAAATTCGCTGATGAAGGCGGTAAGAAAGAAAAAGGTAATTTAATTTCATTTATTCGTAACGATGACTTTGCCGATTTCAAATATGCTTGGTTTATCCCAACAAGCGGACATGGACTCACTAAAGCCGGACTTGGTAGATTGAATCGATCCGCTGAAGCTTTTGTTTACTGCATATTGGGTGCACAAGTTAATACAAGAAATTCAATTTATGGTAATGGCGGTGGCGCAATCGAAACGCAACAAGAATTCTTAGCTTTATTTGAAAGTAGTGTGATCGAGAATGACATTTCCAGTTCGATTCAAAGATATCAATTAGCTGTACAGGAAGCGAAATTACGGCTTGATTTAGCTATTGCTCCTGGTGTTTGGTTGATGCCAAGTAATATGATAATCAATACTGAAAGCGTGACAGGTTTTAACAACAAACTTATGAAAGCGAGTAATGATATGAATTTCGGCGTGAATAATTCCCTAAACACTGAAGCAAAACAAGTTGGAAAAAGTCATAACTTAGGATCTTCAAAGTTAAAGTTGCCTCATATTCTCCTGGAAGGTAAAACTGAAGCAAAGAAAAACCCGAAAGAACCAAAAACCTCAACGAAAACAGACTTTATGAAACAGGAAAATATTATTGACTCAACGCAGCATGAAAAGAATATATTAGCATTGACAGTTGTCGCGGGCGGATTAGCGTGGTTTCTATTTCGATAATCACACGTGCACAGTCTGATGCAAATGGCTATTTCACGTGGGCACTAATTTGCATACAATCGCTGTTCACGTGGAGAACAATAGATTGCATACCAGAGCTCCCTAACAACCGGAGAACCTGAAAGTAGATTTCATTTTTTACTCTAGCGCTCGAAATTACTAGGGAAGTGTGGAATGTTGACGTCATAGGGTTATAAAAGCCAAGTACCTGCTAAATATCTTTGGGGTATATAAATTTAAAGACCAGCTTCGCTGAAAAACAAAATGTTAAGCATAACAATGTATGAGGCAGAAACTAGGATTTATTTAGATCCTCCTCTTAAAAATCTTCGGGAGATACAACTATTGGATTGTAATATACAAACCAAACGATTGATTAATTTCAAGGATAAACAGATAATATTAAATGATAAAAATCAGGGCTTCATAATAATTCAACCCGGTACATATTCTCTTCGTAATATTCAATCAATATTTCTTAATGATCCTGATGTGGAAAAGATAACAATAATTGAGACTGATACTGTTGACTATCTATATTCAAATAAAAATTTCAAAGTTAAACTTACTAGAGGTTTGGGGTTTGGTTTAGGTGTTCCTGATGTTATAAATCCGGGTAAATTATACCCCATAAATATTCAGATTAAGGAACCACTGAGACTTATATGCAGCATATTGGATAATAAGTTTTCATATATGAATAAAAATAAAAATGGAGAACTTGTGAAACTCTCCCCATCACAACTACTTGCAAACATACCCTCAAAGGATTATCCAACAATTCCAGTTCGAAAATATGATACTCTAATAAACCACTTCGATTTAGCCATCTTAGACAATGAATGGAAAAAACTTGATCTTAAAGGTTCTACTATAACTTTTAGTTTAAGATTTAGGTAAATTTCAGGTCTTTTGTTATGTAACCCTTTGTTGGGTTATATAACATAAATTAAAATTTGTATTACTACTTTCATCCCTTCAAACATTTTTTATATTTTTATCCGTAATTACTATATTAAAACTAACCTCAAATGAATTAATAAATATTTCTCTTTCAATTTTATGTATTTTTACTCCATTTGTAGTAAATTCTCTCATTACCGATGGGGCATCCCCCAATAAGTAACAAATTTTAAAACCAAAAAATTATTTGGATCAATATTTGTCGCAATATTTAAATAATAATTCTCTTCTATACAAATTGAAAAATCTTTACTTACTTCATTAAAGAAATCTTTTGAACATTTTTTTCTTTATTATCGTATTCATCTTTTTATTTTACATTTCAAATCTTTAAATCATAATTCATTTTTTAATTTTACATTCTCTACAATGCGCCTTCTGTTTTTTATGTTCACATATTTGTGTTCCTCCACAATCTTTACAATGAGTTTTCTGTTTTTCATGTATACATAATTGCGACCCACCACATTCTTTACAATGAGTTTTCTGTTTATTGTGTATACAAAATTTTGATCCTTTACATTCTTTGCAACAATACTTTATTTTTTCGTGAATACATAATTGCGACCCGCAACACTCCTTACAAAAATATTTGCTCTTTTTATGGATACAATAATATTTATTATTAATAGCTTCTTTCTTAATTTCATTAATAATTTCCTCCTCTGTAAATTTTTTAATACCTTGAATTAAATTTTCTTTATTCATTTTTGTTCTTCCTTTTATTTTCAACTCTTTTGCAATATTTTTTAATTGGTGAAAATTTAAATCTTTTAGTTGTTCCATATTCTTTTGATTAGTCATATTTTTTATGGGGGGCGGCTCCGCTGTAGTTTGTGGTCTTGGTATACGCGGTCTTGGATTTGGCCCCTCTGGAGTTTGTGGTCTATTATCAATAAGTCTTTGTCGGTAATTTTCCAAATCTTCATTTGTATTAATTCCCCTCTCTCGCAATGCTTGAATTTTTTCCGCTTTACGTAAACTAGACCAACCAGGTATGCTCAATTCTTTTACAATTTTTTTTAATTCAGAATCTTTTAATTGTTCCATATTTCATAAAATTATTGTAAAGCTTTAGACCATAATTCATTTTTTTTTTAAAAAAAATAATAAAATATTAAAATCGGTTACAAAAATAAATATTAAAATCGGTTACAAAAATAAATATTAAAATCGGTTACAAAAATAAATATTAAAATCGGTTACAAAAATAAATATTAAAATCGGTTACAAAAATAAATATTAAAATCGGTTACAAAAATAAATATTAAAATCGGTTACAAAAATAAATATTAAAATCGGTCAATTTTTACGGTAACATACTACTAGACGCCTGAAGGCGTTTACGCGGGATGTGTTGGTTTAAAATTGCTGACGCAGTATGTTCTTTTGCTGATTGTGCGATCATGGATGTCCATGGTGCAATCCAACCTGACTTGCACGTGATTCGGAGTTACAGCCAATAAAAATCAAACAATTTTTTCGGGACGGGCTCGGGATACGGGAAAGTTAAAAAAACAAGGCAATTTTTGACTCCCAAGACGACGAAAGGAATGCGCTACCGAATTTTATACGCTGGCTGACTACGTCGTCCCGCGTAAAAAGGAACACCACAGCTAATCATTTTAAGCGCGTACGCATGGGATCCTGGCATCTATCCAAAAATAGTTGATCTTGGTCAAAAGAGGACAAATGTTATACCCAGATATAAAGAGTAACATTCAAAAGATGTGACGGTTGTAGTGTAAGAGTTAACTTACCCACTGGGACGGCTCCTTCTGTTAGACGAGCAACTGTAAGAAAGAAAGGCAGGGAATGAGTGTTTTATAAAGCCAAAGAGACATCCAATACAACTGACGTGACTTGAATTGTGTATCAATGGGATCTCACGCCCTCCATAGGTCAGCTGCTATGAAGGACGCACGATCTAATACGAGGCAGTGATTCATGCATGTTTTTGTGCACTGGTCTTTAAAACATACGTTATGTTGCAACATTACAAGATAAAGTGGTTTTATATCAACTAACACTGGGCTCCTGCTAACACTTTAAAATAATTCTTCTTTGTAACGTCCTCTTGATCGCGTCAAAATCACGATCGTGAGCCTTTCCACGAAAGCACAAACGAATCAACGCGCGAAAACCTTATGCAGACCATTCTCTCGGAAAAGTTTTGTTTTCATTGTCACAATGAATCGCAATACAATAACTCTAAAGCAGACGTTTATACAGCATCAGAAATGCGCACAATTGACAAACGAACGATCGCAGTGAAAGTATGAAATGTTAATCTCAGTTAACAGCTGAGCCGTGCAAAAGCCTGTTTGATTTCTATTTATGAACCAAGACAAAGAAACCTGGTTTGTTTTGAAATTGCAAGCGAGATGCATTTAGCCAGCTTTTCAGCTTCTGAGTATAGAAAGAGCGTTACTTCGTAATGTCACGGACAATAAACAATCCTGCTCATTCCGCATGTACTTACCAACTACTATTGTAAAAAGATCAACCAGGACTCTGGAAATTTTCATGTTCCTTTGATCCATGTTCAAGTCTATTAAAACTTGTTGACCCACCAGCACGCAAAAGTAATCGTCAAATATGTCAACGTTTCAGCAGGCGAAGAAGCAGAATGAAGGTGGGCGTTTCCGGTGGACAGCGATATTGATGTTTCGTCATCAAGACAGATTACGTCACGTAAGTAACGACATCCACCTCGACGCAAACTGAGTCACGTCAAATACTAGTCCCCTTCGCAGCCGTTGTCTCGCTCGTTACGCAACGTTCCTCTCCACAGTTTTTAAAAATAGTGTTGGGAGGTAAACCTGGGTCATGCCCGGTGTAATATAATTAATTCATTTTCTTTGTTAGTTGGGGTTAGGTGCTTTGTGTCCTTTGTTTTACGTCAGTTGTGTGAATAAATTATATTACACCCGAGATAAGCCCTAAACCTTGTAATTTGAGGCCAGTTTTCTAAGAATATGGCTAGCTTGTTCAAGATTTGGTTGTGTCCTCGTATACCGGTACACGTGGGAATAACCATTGTATTTTCTTTGTTTAGGAGTCATTGTTTAGCTGTACTGTATTGTTTGGTCTTTTGTATCGGCTCTTGTGTACCGGTACACGAGGACAGAACCCAAGATTTATTTTCTTCCTTGCCATTCCTTGGTAATTTTAATGTTGGTTAGCGTTATTGACCAAGCGTGAGTGTCACGAGTGATCATTTAGGGGAGAGTAAATTACTGAACAAACCGAACGTAGGGTTGCCGAAACAGCAACAAGATTTATTGTAGAATGAACGTAGTCTTTACGGATGGAGGTACCTCAATCGATATATCGACCGATGACCGAGAGTAGACCGCTGTAAAGGTCGAGCTTCAACTGATTTCGGCCGAGGTATCGACCGTGACTATATCGATAGATTATCGGTCAACTACCGGTGGCATATCGGTCAACTATCGGCGGAATGTCGGTCGTGAATCATCCGATAATCGAGCGAGAGTAGATCGATAACGTCAACGTCAACACATTGCGGATATTTTTTAATGTTTTTATCATTGCTACTCGACCTGCGGTCGATCGACACGAGCGACGTGCTACGCGACATTTACGAAGCCAAGAAGTAGGTATTTATATTTGTGACTTTCCCTATAGGTTTCTTTGCATTTAATTTCAGTTATCTCACTTGAAAACCCATTTGTTGGTTCTGTTCAAGACATTTTGAAAGCCACTTATACCTAAATTACATTTTTTCGACCCTTTTCTATAGTCCAACTCGTTATAAACTACCCTTTTATATATCTATGTACAGCCCGATGTAATACAGACAAAACCACACAGAGGGGACGATTCTAAAACGGTTTAAACACGGGTAAACTTTTACATTTCGGCTCACTGTTCAAGCATAAAGACATCACATTCTGTGACGCCTTGCTCGACTGAACTAAATTTACAAATCTGACAATCGAAACGAACCATCTGATTGGTTCTTGTAATGGAAAGGGATACATCTTGTGTGACGCGTTACATAATCAATATCTTTTGTTCATCTGACATTTTGGGTGGAGCCTCTCCATTACGTCTACTATATCTCCCCAGGCCCCGAACGTATCTGCAGAATTTTGCTCCACTTTATATATCTTTTTATGGTGTTATCTCCGTTTTAAACGACGTATTTGCAAACAGTTCAGAAGTGTTAACTACTCTGCTGAAGATTATATCTGTTAACATTTCAAAGGGATTCCAGGACTTAATGTTTGCAGATAGAGGTCAGATAGAGATCAGATAGAGGTCACCAGACCTGCGGGGAAACACAGAACGCGATTCATGTCGGCAGAGAGTCGATCGACTACGTATCAACTGATACATCAGTCGATATGTTACATCAGTCGATATGTTCCATCAGTCGATATGTGGGTCAAGTTGCGGCCGATATATCGGACGACTAACGATAGAACGTCGATCAAGTGTCGGGAAATGACTGTAACGTATCGGTAGCTTTTCATCGAGTGGC
The DNA here is from genome assembly GCA_949710005.1 of Ricordea florida. Taxonomy (NCBI): domain Eukaryota; kingdom Metazoa; phylum Cnidaria; class Anthozoa; order Corallimorpharia; family Ricordeidae; genus Ricordea; species Ricordea florida. The sequence continues at coordinate 21,444,677 of OX453278.1, read as the reverse complement.
GGTCGTTGGTTTGTATCGGAAGACCAGCGGTCGACAGTCGATCGACGTGTCGGCCGCGTGTCGGTTGAGTGTCGATCGAGAAAGGATCGACCGATGCATCAGTCGATAAATCGATCGAGGTACCCTAAAAGATACGTGATCCGTCTTCACAGCCCTTAACTCTCTAACAGCACTCAGCACTTCACTTGAAATTAAAAACACGGCCTCTGCCAACTTGATAAGGACTTTACCTGCGTCACACTAGAACAAGCACTGCTTCCGTCACACTTAAGCTTGTGGAAAACAAGTTGAACTAAATCCTGCCATAGAACCTTCTAAGCTTCCTAATGATAGAAAAATTACAAATATATCGAACAAATATCGTTGACGCGAGTACGTGAATAAGAATCAAGTTTCGTCTTTCATTTCTTGACGCATTTTGGCAAAATCTGCTAAAAAGCCCTCCGAAGCCTCAAAAAGAAGCAGTTTTAGAGTGCGTTCTTTTGGTATAATCCGGATCTGGATTTGGGATCCAAGATCACTCAGATCATGGCACATCAAAGGAACTACTGAATCCTTGCCAAGAGAGGATTTATCAGTTCCTTTGATGCTTAATGACCAAGGATCACAAATCCAAAACGGGATCATACCCAAGGAACGCACCCTTCGTGTCTGATTTTCTGAGATTATAACCCGTGAAATCAAAACATAAAACCAAACCAGGAACTGCGGTACAAGCAGTCCCATTACGTGTTGAAAAGAGTTCACTGAGAAAAAAAAAAACTTTCAGCCGATTATTATTCAGTTGATATAGCAGGCTGTTGCTGTCATCTTCTCAATACCGCAAGAAACGCTTCGTGAGGTAAATCAACTTTTCCTATTCTCTTCATCTTCTTTTTGCCTTCCTTCTGTCTCTGTAAGAGTTTCATTTTTCTAGTAATATCGCCCCCATACTGCAAGAGGAAAAAATGCAATAAGCTATGGGCTGCCAGCGGGTAATGAAAACAATAAAAAGTACTTGTCCCACCAGACAGTAAGAACTACAAAATCCTGATATAATTAACAAATAATAAAACTCGCAAATTGCATCCCCCTTTCGGTTAGTTTTCCAAGAGGGGAAAGGGATAGATTTTTTGATTTAAGGGATGCCGGCGTTCTTTTGCAGTGAGCTTTTTACATCATCTATATTCAGATAGGCACTTAAACTCTGAGTAAGGATTGTAACTGAGAATGCAAGTGTCCCTTCAACGAACACTAGTGAGCACGTGGTCTTAAAACATCGCAAATGCCTAACAATTAGACAAAAGACTTTTTACAAAACTTTATTGTTTGAACTTGTAAGCTTTCAATCCACAACTGGAGGCCAAATCAGGGTAACCTAGCCTTCAATGTCTTTAAAGATCCGAACCTACGAATTCATGGCCATGGTTTCCTGAGAGACATTAAAGATAAGACCAAAGAAGGAAGGAAGTATGAGAGTAATAAGTTATTATCTGTTCGGCAATAACTGAGAGAAGGGAAAAACATAAAGCAAAGGAAAGAAAGTGAAAAATAAGGAGGCAGTACAAAACTAATAAAAAACTTACACATTTTGCTGTCACATCTTTTCTCAAAGGTCTGATACTAAAACAGAGAGAGCAAAAGGAAATGAAATCAAGAGAAATTTACGAAAGAGAACATAACCCCGCCTTATATGATAAGGGGACAGAATCTATTTTTAGCGCGGAATCTATTTATATCTCGTTCCGTGGCTGCGCGGTTTCCCCATGGCGCATTGAAATTACAACCACGTGATGAGGACATCAGTCATTGATCAGTTAAAATAGTTTCCGAATCTAAAAATAGATTCTGTCCCCTTATCATAGTAAGAGAACTAAGTATGGAAGATGCGTTCTCTCACCTCATTTTCTCTTGATGAGAGCAATTTGAAATAAAGTGTTTGACACTTACGTTTCCCTAGCAGTGACCTTTCCTCTAATGGAAGCCTGAATAACCACTTCAAAGAGTTGCCTGTAGAGAAGAACCAAAGATTTTGTAATGAATAATACGATAACTCCCAGTTTAATTCATAGGATACTTGAAGCACAACGATCAGACATGGTAGGATGCGACGCTGGTTAAGTTAATGAATGTATCTTCTCAAACTCATCAGTAATGCATTAGGCAAAGTTATAAAACGAAATCAAGCATCAAGCGGAATCAAGGCTGTTTGTATATCTGATGAAACACGGCTTGTTTATGTATCGTTAATTTCTGCTAATCAATTTAATAATAATAATAATAATAATAATAAACTTTATTTAAAGAGGGTATACACATAGCAGCTACGCTGAAAACCCAGTGGCCCTCAAAAACTGAAGTTTAGTAAGTGATATATACAAGCTTAAAATTGAAAATTAGAACTAGCCTAACAAAATAACTATAACAAACATAAGTTTAGAAAATATCCCAAGGAAAATACGCATCCTGATTGGTGTTTCTATTAAACAATTAGATCATGAACTCGAGATCTCTATCGCGTGCCCGAGTCAACTATCACGCATAAAAGTCGAGAGCGAATAATCTAATTGTTTTAGTATAAATCTACTAGTCGTTCAAAACTTTGTCTTTTCTGGAACAGCCTCGATCAGTAAACTGTCTAAATCTTCTTCACGGACACTTCGAAAGCGTGAAGAACCGGCCGCCACTTTGTTAGCAAGGGCGCAAGAGCCGAACGCGAGGTTTCAAGGAGTGGTAGTAGAAGTAGTAGTTTTTTTATTTAGACTCGGTCAAAAATCTTCAGTTATAACAATAGTATTTTAATTACAATCATTTCATAAAAACAAAAATAACTATAAAAACTGGTTTACAAGATTGCCGAGTGAGACTGGGATGTTTCAAGTGCGCGGTTGATTTTCTTAATGAACTGCCCAATTGATCTAATTGCCCTAATACTTTCAGGAAGAGAGTTCCACAGTAAGGCACCGCTACAGCTAAAGCTACATTTCAAATAGTTATTACGTCGCTTGGGTAGGTTCAACTTACGGAAAAAATTACGCAGGTCAAAGCCCGTGTCTCGCTCACTGAATAATTCATGCAAGTACACTCGGCTGGGGATAATCCGTTGATGGACCTAAACATCATAACCAGTATAACTTTTTGCTTTCTTCTTCTTAATGATAGCTGGTCCCACTTCAATGATTCAAGAAGCAGGCTTGAGTTTACCTCGCAGTTGGCTTGCAGAATAACCCTAGCTGCTCGGTATTACAATTTTTGTAGTTTTTCTCATAAACAAGAACTTAATCCATCTCAAACGGGGATCAACTACAGGTTTTCAATGGTTTTACCTTGGGATAACATCCTTGAGTTTAGCACACAGAGATCTTCCTGCCTGCATGGCTTTGTCAGCATGAGCTATAGAACTAAGTGCGTCTACCGCACTGCCATTTATTAAAATGTCCATCTGGAAACAACACAAGCTAAGTTATAAGACTTTAATATTAGGCGACGTTAGATGTTACATAGATCTTCAAAGTGGCCACAGAAAGTGAAGACGCTGTTCTGACAAGTCTATCTAAATTACAAGGTTCCTACCGCTGGGCTTTTTCTTTTGTATTCAGGCGCACTAATTTAGAAACTGTATGTTGATGTGAAACGAAACTTCCCAGACATTCCACAATGTTAAACAGTCTAAGATCAAGAACCGAACTTGCTAGCTCCATGACCCGGAAATGAAGCTTTTCACTCTTAGGACCTAAGTAGCAATTCTTACTTGTAAGTCTATAATATTAAAGAATGGAAAATCTAATGAAGATCAACTCCAAATCGTCAAGCTGATTATATAATAATTCTCAAATCTCATAGTTTGTTTGTTTAACATTGTATTGATGATGTCAAAAAAGGTTATACTTTGATCTCTCAAGGAAATGAAAGGTTTGAAACAAACTGACCTACAGCCGGTCTGACTTGTTAATGTCTTGTTTAGGATTTCTTGTTACTCAATTTCGGGTGATGACGAACCATGCATTCTTCGTCATTATTAATTTTACAAGTAACTCCAAATCAGTAGACGTTTCACTGAAAAGCCCAGAGGGGACGTGAAATAAATCCACAGCATATATCAGGGTTCGTGCTGGGGTGAGTAAACAGAATTTAAGGATTCTTTGAGGAGTTTTTAAGGACCAAATTACAATTTTTAAGGAGTATTTTGTTTGTTTGTTTCTTTGAAAAAAAAAAAAAGAAATAACTGCCATTGTTTTTATTCATTATTCATGCACAATATGCTACTGTTGTATAATTGAATATAAATTTAATAATAATAATGATGAAACAGAAGAAATATTGTGAATAATGTGAACATAACATCATAACACGACATGAAACTTCCCCCAAAAATGTATAATGTCAATGAAGGTATAAACACCATCTAACATGTGAAATGTTTTCTGCTAAAATTTGAATGTTTGAGCTTTGTTAGACAAGAAATAAGGAGTTCTTAAAACATTTTTTGCTGAATTTTGTAAATTTAAGGAGTTTTTAAGCGCCCTTTAGAACGTAAATCAAATCTAAGGAGTTTTTAAGGAGTTTAAGGAGTAGCACGAACCCTGATACATGTATGTAGATACTGTGGCTACGTATTTTCAACTACAATAACAAAACCATCATTTCTAGAAAATTTACAGAGAATCTAAGCCAACTGAGCAATCAGGATAGCTTCCTTTCTAGTAACGATCTTATAAACAGAATTCTAAAGACTTTTCTTTCTCAAGGTGAGGTCGGCAAACAACTTTCATCATCGCAGATCCCTCAAAGATTCAACATTTCAACCTTCGACTAACACTGATGAAATTGAACTTTATATACACAGAACACCGAGGATTTAAAAAAAAATGACCCATACCCGCACTATCTTCGCCTCTCTGTATCCTTCGTCTTCGTAGTCAAAACTATGAAATGAAGCAGGAAACGACGTTCAGTAAGGTACCATTTTATTAAAGTGAGTAGAAATGACGTGAAATTCATAAAACTTAGGATAGAAATGTCATGAAACTGGTAGTAACGTAGCCTAACTGAGGAGGTCTCTCGTTTTCTTTGTTGCACGTTCCGCGTGCAACCATAACTATGGTGCAACTGACAAAGTAAGTAACAGACGTCTGCCGGGACAGAGAGGGACACTCCCAGTCCAGCCCTTGGGATATGAAAACTTCAGAAAAGTTATTTTTGGACACGGAAGTCTGTTTTCCGAGAGGTCCTTCTGCCCCATTGTCACGCTAATGGAATAACGATTAGGACTTTCTGTTTGTAAATTACGCCTGAATAATCAATAATTAGAAAAACTCACATATTCAAGAGCCGCGAGCGGTCATAAAATAAAGATGTCTAGAAGGATTGGGTTGAATTGGGTTGGAGTGGAGTAGTGCGGACCAATAGGAAAACGTATTTCCGTTTCTATATGTAACGTTACTGAAGTTTTCATTTCCCAGCCGAAGTGTCCCTCGCTGTCCCTTATGTTCTCTTGTCTCTATATACAAGTTACCATCGCATTTTATTGAGTAAATACGAATCATCAGATGATCAAACGCCTGATGCACGCAGAAGATGCATTTTTGGTGTGAAGTGGGCCCGGAACTTTTAAAGGCTGTGCACAAACCTTGCGTACCCAGATGACTGGGATTTTAGCTCATCATAGAAGTCCACGATTATTTCGCTCAGGGGTAGCAAATATTTCAACATTATACGTGACTCATCAATATAAAAAACTTCTTGTTGTTCGCCTCGTCTGCTCTACGAATACAATTAAAGAGAATGCATGTTGGTGGAAGGTAACGTATCAAAAGAAATGCAAAGCAATGCAAACACAGAGCACATCAAGCGATAACACTGAAATGTGATACAATGTGAAAAGATGCAATGCAACGCAATGCAGTGAAACTTAAATGAGTCTTAATCTTAATCTAAAAGACTTTATTTATACAGGGTAGCAGGTAATAGCCTTCTGGAAGAGTTTCAATAATCAAGATCACAATCTCCAAGGTAACCACTGACCGAAAAAAGCTCGTGTCGGTTATTCGAGTTCCAGAAATGCAAATGCTACAAGCCAATGGCCAATTTCCGCTACCAGTTATTTGTGTTTAGAAAAGCCCTACCTCACAAAGGCTCAACATTTTCCCCATGTATTCTTCCGGAAACACAATGGTACCGAGAACGAAGGGCTCTAGATAGCGACTGACTTTGGACGGGTCTGGAAGCTGGGAGTATTCAACAAATAAACACATGTTACAAACTGTTGTTTCCTTAGACAAGAGACTTAAAATTCCACGCGCACCACTGATACCATGGTGTGGATATGGACTAGCATCACATGAAAGCACAGCACTCTGCGGTTTAATTCACCGATATAAGGTTGGAAGAAAGCCCGGCAAGATTTCCGCACAGGTCCCTACTTCATTATGCATGCAGCAGATGAATTGTTTAGGGTATTGCACATATAAACATTTCTTGTTATTGCAGAATGAAATAGTATGGCTACAGCATGCATAATGAAGTAGGGACCTGTGCGGAAATCATTCCAAAAGGCCTAGGGAAAAGCAAACTGAACAATAGCAATGCTCAGTCACTGAATTTCAAAAAAAGGAGCTACACCGTGCAGTTTCGTTAATAATTATCTGGTAGATACGCCATGCACATTTACGCCAAGTTGGACATTTGCCTTGGCCTACACTGACTGACTGACTGAAAAGGTAAGATGCAACTGGATTTAAAACGTTTCCCTGCAGTTTTAAGATCGACATCAGATGTTTCACGACTAAAGCGTGGCACTGAGATTCAGATAAATATATTCCTGTCTTTTCACCACGCTGCGTTTTAAACTAATGTACGTTTGTCCACATGACCCACCTCTGAGGGATTAAGAACCTCTACTTCAACGTTTTCTTGACCTCGCAGTATTGCTAATACAAATGAAAAGAAAGAAATTGTAACGAACGTTTCCGGTCGAATTACCGCTGTTGATTAAGTATGGAGCACACAGATCAACCTTAGAGACTGGAACGAAGGAGTGATGGGTTGTGAGGGGGGGAACACAAAGTCGAGGCGTCAAGAAGACAAGAAAGGGGAAAACTCGACAAAACGACAGTAGATTAAATAAAACAAATGTATTTGTTTTTCACTTGAAGACTAAGTCTTTTTGGCATGGCTCGGGTCACCTTAAGGCTGAACATAACAGACACATTTAATTCATGTTTTAAAAATTCGATGACTTACCTTTGTAAGGAACATTTGGAGAAGTTACGATGACCGTTGCATCATATTCCTTAAAAAGAGACAAGTAACAGGAGATAACTTTTATGGACAGCCACAGAATGCGCAGGTTAGGGACTGTTCATTTTTTAACAGGGAGGGAGGGACGGGGGGGTGGTGGGATTTGGGAGAAGGCCATGGGATAAAAAAACTGTTTCTAAGGGGGGGAATCTCCAAAAAAATTAGGGAAAAGAAAGGATTACATGAAATATTTTATCAATACTCTTATGTCATAATGTTTTAATCTGAAATTGACTAATCGTTCTATGCTCTCTGATAAACAGCTCTCTGTGGTACTAGAAATTGGGGGGGGGGTCATCCGAAAAAATGACCACGTCGAGGGATGGTCATGCAATTTTGAAATGGTGCTTCCCGAATCACACCAGCCCCCCTCCCCTCCCTAGTAAAAAATGTCCTTTAAAACGAGACGGACCTTGGACGTACCCATTATTTCTTCATATAATTTTTTTTAGAACTTTATGACACGAGGTTTATGGAGTTCCACTAAGAACTTAGGCTAGAATCTTTGCTCGTAACTTTGCTAAACATCTCGGAGTGTCTCGCGCGAACTGGAACTATTTGGGTTGTATTGGCACACTATCTGAGCAGCGCAAAGGACAGAAAAGAGTCGTATGCATGACAGGTGTATGACAATGATCTCTTCGGTCACAAAATTGCATTAATAGAGTTAATAAAGTAAGTTATATCGGCCATCAAAGTATAGTAAAGACCCGTAAATATGCTGATGTTTCGAGCGTTAGCTCTTTGTCAGTGCAAATTATGAGAGGCTAACGTTCGAAACGTCAGCACATTTACTATCTTGCGGTGGTATAACTGACCACATTCTTTGGTGAGTCAAATTATTTTTGCTTTAATTGCCCTTTTGACTCGGCATTAGTGTCATTACCTGTTCTAACCTTTGTTTGAACACATCCATGTGTAACAAGCCTAAGAAACCAAGCCTCCATCCCGGACCCAAGGCGAGGCTACAAATATGGAGGGAGAGATTAAAATCACACATCCTAGATTGAGTTTGATTAAACAGAAAATCGCTGCGGATAACTATTGATGTTGATATTGATAGCGCGTAATAATCTCAACAGTAGAAGACAAGACGACTTAAAACCTTTCGCCCTTTTCTGGAAGAAAATCAAATAAGAGATTTTCTTTTCTGTTTGTTGTGTTAAACAAATAGATAGATTTTTGCATTTGGTCTCTTCAGTTATAGATTATAGAGGACGTCAAATTGTTGTGTGGGCTTTAAATTTCCTGTTTTGTTCTTACCACATTTTGAGGTCATCTCTGGCATATTCAACCATTGAACCATGACTTCGAGTTTTCTACGAGTAAATCGACGAGGCACTCGGTGCAGAACTAACTAATCCACGCATAGAAAGCGACATTGAAAAAGCTAATATTGTTTAAGAAGAAACATTTAAATAATTTTATCTTTGAAGGTATGTCTTGTTGCAAACGCTGCCGTCTTCGCTACATGCATTCTATCACAGATTATCGACTGGGTACGTTAGCCAATCACATTGCAGTGATACCATGCGTGTTTATTCCGAAGACAATTGTGCACAGGCGCGTCGAGGTGGAATCCATACGTTAGGTAAACCCTAATGAGCAATTTCATAGAAAACAAAATCAGATACCCCATCATTAGATTAAGATGTGCTTTTCGTACCAGCTGTCAGGATGAACAGAGACACTGGAGTCATTTAGCGTCAACTTCTCAATGGCGCTTCTTAAGTGAATGTGTTCTGATTGGTCCACTGGGTAAACGCCAGCAAACACCTGAAAAATGAAAAAAGAAATTATGGCTGTCAATAAACCGACTTACATACCGTCCGCGAACCTGTACATAGCTGCCCGGTATTAAGCGGTCACCCTCTATTAAGTGGCCAGTTTTCAAAGTCTCGATTCTTCGCTGTATTTGAAATAATATGCACAAAGCTACTGTAAGCTGATGTTCGGCCGTTTCGTATCGTTAACGCATTCCAGATGTCCGCAATGTGCTGAAGTACAGCAACAAATCACGAACACTAAAATATGTTCGTTTAGAACACGCTTCTTTCTTAAGCTAGAAATTCCTCTTTAATTAGCTTGTTCTTCAGCCATGTGATGAAGAATGAATCCCTTTCAAATGTATACGCGCAAGGAATTTCCAGGTCACAGCCTTCACCTCTGCTAGTTCGCTTGCCCTTTACCGTAACTTTCTCGTTGTTGGCCGTTTCAAAAATTTGGTTAGCCGCGATGCCATCAACTCAGGGACATATCCAATCACTTCATCTTCTCGACTGTTGGCTCCCAGAAACCACAGTACGGTATACCGTAGAAGAGTAGAGATACCTCTTACGAACCGAGTTCGAGGTCCGAACTGTAACTTACGGACCGAGATTTATAAATCCGACCGGGAAAAACGAGGATCCGTAACTTACAATACGGACCGAGAAAACGAGGTTTGTGAAATATTTATTTTATCTCTGGAGACATTTTAGCGACCAAAACAAACTTTTGAATTTAGCGGGCCGTACAGTCAAGTACGGCCCGCAAAATTGACTAATCACAGCGCGCGTACTAACTGAGAGAGATAATAAGATAACTTATTGCACAATGCTTTTACACAATGCTGCATACATTATACCATTAAGTTACTAGTTAGCACTGAACTTTCTTTAAAGTATTGACCACTTGAAAGAGTGTTGATTGTCTAATTGTTTCCTTGCATGAAGTGTTTTTATATGATACGCCATTAGAATTAACATTAGACCACGCCCAGTGAGTATTTTTACTGATCCTGTCCTCAAGTCCCGAGGGTGGCTTTTATATACAGGTTTGACTGTAGCCTCAGTCAGGGCTACATAAAAGAAAACAAAACAAAAAAAAAGTAAAGAAAAGAATAAAAAAAAAGCCAATACGTGGATCAAAACCACGAAAGTAAGGAAAAGAAAGTTCGTAAGCGCATTTCCTACGTGACTACACACTATAAACAATAAGAAAGCCAAGATTCAACGACGAATGGCAGCTAGATCTTGTCATTCCTTCCCATATTATTCCTGTTGCAGAACCATTTGGGTTTGGAGGTAACAGGAACTAAACCTTGCCCTCTTTTCCCGTCTCTGTTTTTAATTATAACAGACCGATTACTGATGGTTCACCGACAAAAAACATAAAAACCACGCCCGCTTTTCCCTCTGTTTTTTTTTATGCTTAAGACTGACTGATGTCGAGAGAAGAAAGGTGTCTCGACCTAGCCAGCTTTTTTTCCCATTTCATGTTACTCATCTTGCTAGGTATTAATCTAATACTCTCAACAGCTCCACTGTGAGTATATCTCCACTGATTTTAATTTTAACGTCTTATCCCCACAAACAATCAATTGTAGATCTGACAATTTTGCATACTTTTAAGTGTCTTTTTATAGTAACTTTCCAAGAATTAGACATTTTCATTATTTTTATTTTAATGCAAATTTTTGCACACGACCCCACAAGCTTGTAGCTTTGAATTAACATCGTGTATAAATAAAGGTTGTATTGTATTTTATATCTTACTAAGTTTGTTAACGCACGCGCCATAACATCAACAAAAACACGACCTTCCTTCGCAATTTAATAGAACGTTCAAACTTCAGTGCACCTCATTACAGTCTTACCATTGGCCTCATAGGTTTAAATCCTGGCAGTGATTGTGTTGGCGAGTGTGGGTGGTAAAATGTGTCACCAATCTGCGCATCTTTGCTGTTCCTGATTCCACAGGCTACAAAACCCACTTGGCCTGCAAATCTGTGGGGAAATTAATACAAAGCATGTGCACTGTGATCTGTAAGTGTAACACAAGTAGACAAATGATCCTTTTACTCTCTATACTAAACCACACAATCACTACAATTTTCATATGTGGTGCTGCGACACAAATCGGCATAAAAACCGCACGCGATACACAGGGGCTTACTCGCTTTATACAAGATCGTCCAACTTGAAAGTTTTGCGACAACCCTGCGCCGAGGTGGGAAGTAAGCTATATGAGAGTGGAGTAAATAGGGACACTGTGCGGTTTGCAAATCCGCCGATCCATTTAAATCTAAATTACTAAATCTGTCCGAGCATGCAAATACTGTAAATTAAAGGTCACTTTCATTTCGATACCGGACAAACTAAACACACATTATTACAGTCATCCAATAATTGTTTTTATTTGTTTGACTGGTTCCGCTCGAGGGCAGAATGAAGTGAATCCTGGGTTCTGATTGGCTAAACAAGCGGGCACGATGGGCCTATTTTGCCCGCTCGGGATTTCCCACGTTGTCCCGCGAACAAAACAAAGCAAAATAGCCATATTAGAAATAAATCCCTCACTGACTAAGCTTGTTCGGTCAAGGTGGCTGGATATTAACCTAGTTCTTTTTCTCGCGGTTTTATGGACAGCGAATTCGTCTTGGGCAATAAAAACGCAAAAAAACGAACTCGGCCAATAATTATGCAGCCATCTTGAAGGGCTAGCGAATGGTCAAATCCGAGACTCGCCGTGACGCCGAAAATCAGAACCCGAGACCCTGTGCCGAAAAAAATCGAACCCAAGACTTGGTAATCGAGTGCTTCTGTTCAACAACAGTCACCTGGTCACACGTTTAGCTATGGCACGAATTGATTATGATGACAAATCCGAGACTTAGACACCGAAATAAATGCACTTTAAACGAGACTTCGAGAATCTTCGCAAGTTCTGCCGAGATTTCGAGATCGGATAAAAATTTTGCGACACCCAAGATTTTGGAGGTACCATTCGTGGATCGATGTAAGTAACTGGGCAACTGTGCACCTACCCCTCCCCTCACCGAACATTGACGCTTACTTTTTAACTTATTACAACTTGTTGGATTAGGGGAGGGGTAGGTTCACAGTTACCCAGATCCTTACATCGATCCCCATTCTTGACCTCACGTTTAGTCAATAACGCATACGTCATGGTTAGTTACATTTCAGTGGTAGCTACTTACAGTGCGCCAGTCGAAACTTCCCCAGGGTACATGATACCTATGTCCAAGACCTCGTACTTCTTCTGCGTGTGAGCTGACATAATCTCATCGCCTGTAAAGAGAAAGCAACTTACAGTAAGAATATGAAACTTGCCACTGGATAACAGATCGAAACACTTTGTGATAAGATTATCATTCTGATCAAATATTACTCAATCACCAACGTGACGGGAACTGTAAACCCATCTCAGCAACATTTTAGCAATCGTCAAAAACATAAAGATATTGTTGGAAACCTAAGCAACTCTTTCCAACTTTGTAGAAAGTACTTTTAAAACTATATCGCTCACTTGCTCCAAGACTCGCGCGAATAATATCATAATTTAAAAAATCGTCATCATAAAGAAACAACAAAAAACAATCTACTAAACAATGTCATGTAACATTCTATATTATTTTATTCCTATCAATACATACATAAATACGTATATACTTTATTGGCTCGACCCCACGGGCTTTTCAGAGTCAATTTTAAATTAAACACAACACAAACTTTTGCTAAAAATCTTAACTGGCGGAAGGCAGACCAGTTGGCTATTTACAAGTGTGGCCGATGATATGAAGGATATGAAACTCGGGATTACGTATACCGTGTTACACATCCATGTAGTGGTCAGGACGGGAATCGAACCCGGGACCGTGACCAGATTACAAGTCCGGCGCCCTAACCACTCGACCACGCTGCCTCCCTTGTAGAATATTCCTTGGTTTGCCAGTGGGCACATTAGCAATTACGAATCAGTCGATAATGCGTCCAAGTTTGCATGATAATTTTCAATTAAAGAAACAACACGAGTTTGGTACAAGTTCCTTCCATTTTTTCATTAATTTGACCTATAACTTGACGTTGAGTTAGCTTAAACAGCATTCAAACAGCAGTTTTCCTGGAAGTAAGGTCAAAAAATATCTAAGAAGTACAGTTTTAATCCGTTCTTTGCACAGTTTAATTCTCGGAATACAGTGACTTTGATGAAACACTGTCTTTTGCGATTAACACAGAGAAAACAACACTTTTTGTCGGCCACATCACAATTGTCGAAAATTGCGTTAAGAGGGAATCCATCTTGAAGTTGAGTTTTGAGTGGACAAAACCTTGTGCCAGAATAATTTAAACAATCTCGCATTCTTGTTTACATTTTTCAAGGGCTATAGATTGGTTATCTGTAATAATACCAAAGAAAATCTATTTTGGGCTGAGCCCGAGAATATAAATGTCAAATTTCACAAAATGGCATCTTCCAAATGAAATTTTCAGAACTTTACCTGTGTTTTGACATTCATTTCCTCGGATTCTCATGAGAAATTGTCTTCGGTGTTATTACAGATAACTCATATCTATAGTCCTTGAAAGGTCTAACAAAGAAGTCGATATTGTTTAAATTATTCTATAACAAGGCTTTTGTCTACAGAAAATTCAAATTACTCTTCCCTCTAAAAACCGCGAGGTTCAAATCTTCAATAAAAGTGTACGTTTCCAACCGCAGTATACAATTATATGAATAACTTCATACACACTAGTGTAGTACCTTTTTTTAGTGATCCATTGAGTATAGCGACGAGACATATGACGCCTCTGTACTGATCATACCATGAATCAAACAGCAGAGCTGATAACGGTGAAGCGAAGTCACCCTGAGGGCTGACAAAAGTGTTACCGTAGTTCATAAAAATACTCATAATTATTACTGGGAATTACTAAATACATGCATGCCTCAGTCTACAAGCTAAGTTTGAGTTCTGGAATGTATTGCGTAGATCCGTTGGTTCGGTCTTCTAACGAATAGGCATTAAGCGTTTTTACTCAAAAAGAAAAAAAGGCAAATCTTTTCCAGTGGACTCTATGAATGGACGACCTTCGGGTCATAATAAGTTGTTCCTATTAAGTGGGCAGGGTTACACTTTAAAGATGCAAACACTTTAAAGATGCACTTCTCAGAAGTCTCTGAATACTATACATAATGTTATTATTGTGCAAGAGACTAAAACGTAAAAGCTGGCTGTATGTATAGTTTGTTCAAACAACTTCCTTACTCGTTGTTATTTCACTGCCGGATGTTGTATCGATTGAACTTGCTAACTACAAGAACCTCTGCCAAACATTCAATAAGATTTTACAGTGCATGTGAATGTATGAAAATTTCACATATGTAAATTGGGAAAGACAGATTTTCGATACGCGAAAGATCGTCGCTGTTATGTGGGCAACTTAATTAGTTGCAAAGACAAGACCTGACAATGTTCAGAGCCTGTTAAAAGAGATTCGAACCCATGACCTTGCGATACAGGTGCAACGGGAACCGGTCATGACGCCCCCGACATGATGCCCCCCAAGTAGAAGACATCACGCCCCCTATCATTAAGATATAACGCCCCCGAACTTGATTTAAGAACTTAAGGATTTAACAAAGGTAATGCTAAAGGAAAACAACTTTTCGGGAGCTTAATATTACTTGTCTGTTGCTGGTAACCAATATTGTTGCCCGAGAGTCATGTCGCCCGAGGTCACCTTACTTGGACTACAGCCACGTCGCCCGAATTTTTAGTCATGACGCCCGAAAGGTTGAGTGTTTATTAGTATTCTCAGTAAATAGAATTACTCGACATTACGCCTACGGTAGTAAGAGTAAAATATAAATATAAAGTATAAAATATGTGCCACCGTAGCTTTGTAACTATCTTTCTATCGGAGGCGTTATATCTTAATGATAGGGGGCGTTATGACTTATAGGGGCGTTATGCCTTTTACTATGGGGGCGTTATGTCTTGGGGGTGTCATGACCGTAAACCGGTGCAACGCTCTAACTTACTGAGCTATTAAGCCAACTGCGAGCAGGTATCCAGGTCATGGGTTCGAATCCCCTTCAAGTCAAATGCTACGATCTTTCAGTTATTGAAAATGTTACAAGGCGTCACTGTTTTACCGACTGTACCTGTCTCCATTAAGCAGTCTCACCAGTCTTAACCAGTCATATTAGCGGAGTACTTTTATGAGGAAAGCAACGACCGAGGACACGGAAAGGTGATCGCTGGTTATAATAACGGTGTGGTTGGATTAACGTGATGTTTAGAAACACTGTAAGAAAATGTGTGGGTTTTGCTTGATCGTAATAAATGGGACGTCTTATTAACGGAGTGGTCGTATGGTGGGTCAGTCCACTGTACGTGCATGGATTCTATTTCAAATTTCAAATCCTCCGTCTGAACTGACGGACTGAGCAAGTACAGAGGGCTAACATGTTGCCGCTGGTAAAACCAGAAACCCATAAACCTTGAAACGTGTAAGTTCCCCTGAATGTCTTAAACCATAGTTTATCCGCATTCAAACTAACAAGCACCATAATTCGAAAGCAATGGAAACGTCATAAACCAATCACACTGGCTTCAGTAGTGTACACTCAGGGGCGGATACAGGGGGGGGGGGGGTGGATAGGGTGGATATCCACCCCCCATTTTTCAGTAAAAAAAATAATTCGAAATGCCACTTTATTTGAAATAGAAAATAAATAAAGAAAGAAAAATTAGCTCTCGCTCATGTCTGGTTGTTGTTTATTGCGAAATTTGCAGGGAAACGTTCGCGCTTACCAACCCATGTGCTCAGTCGATGCTCAGGTTTGATGGCAACCTCGTTCCCAGGGTCTTGTGGGTAATTTCCAAGATGGCGGGTCGACCCGCCATCCATCCACCCCCCCTTTTGAAATCCTGGATCCGCCCCTGACATTGTACGATACATGTACTTACTGGGCAATACGTGCCTCCATTCAAAACATGACAGACACGTCGTCGCTGTAAATGCAAGTGGTTTACGACTCGGCATGAAAGCGGAAAAGCACCAACAAGCTCAAAGACTGGGGAAAGTCGTCTTCAAATAATATGGTAGTTAATCTGGACAAGCTGTGAACGCGAGTTCCACGTTTCAAGTCTTGTGGGTTTCGAGTAAAACTGAGCGTCATGTCTGAATCTTATGAAATTCAAAGAAACACTGCTTGAGCCACTTCGCATTTTAAGAGACAGAAAAGGGAGAAAGCAGTACATGCGTGGAACTGTGGGTATCACACAAGATGCTTAGTGTGCTGTACTGTACCTTACCAAGGAATTTCTCCAACAATGGCATTAAGAATACTATCCATCCCCACGCCAGTTTTGGCAGATATCTGCTTTGCAAGACAAGATGAAAAACTTTCATCATTCTTTTTCCTCAGGATGATGTTTAAACTAAGAAAATATTGGTTACTGGTGCTATTATTAGGAATGCAGCCCGCAGTAACTGTGGGAAATAATCTTGGGGTGTGACTTGTTCTTCTGAAGATAAGGGGGTTGAGGTGGGGTTTATTGTACTCACTTAAATGTAGGATAGAAAAGTGCAGTGTACCGCATAGGGGCGAACAAAACGTGGAACAAACGAAATTGATACCTTATTGAAGGGCTAAACAAGGGAAGCAATAACCTACATTCCAGGGAAGAACAAGAAAACGGATGCAAACAACAGCTACAGTAACCAGACATGGCAAAATATAATCTATGAATTCGCCTCGTTAATACCGCATTTTAACGGCTAGTTCATTGTTTTCTTGGATTGACATTAGATGAAAAAAAAAGGAATAATAATAATAATAAAATAAAACTCGTCATAATCTTGCTAAGTCTGAGAATATAATTATAAGAGGTGGCAGCAAATCAAGAATAGCAAGATTAATAAATTAGTGTACTACTGAGGCAGGAAAATGGCTCTGTTTATGGTTCAATGTAGTTTCTCAGAAAAAGCAATTACTAAAGTCAAAAGACTTAAAGTTCAGTATGTAAAATAGGCCTTAGATTAAATTACAAATCCAATCTCAATAATGAGTACAGTCAGTACTTTATGCTATGCACCTTTAATACCACAATGCCAGGTACGATATACAGCTACGATTCCACACGAACATATTCTAATTAACAATTGATACCTTTCGATGTTGCATTCTTACCCTTAAGATCTCATCCTCTTTAACATCAAAAAGTTTTTCCATTTGTTTTGAAACACTGTCAGGATTGGCACTCTTCAAGTCAATCTGATTTTGAATGAAATCACAAAAACTTTGAATGTAAGGTTTCTTTAATAGTATAATTAATATTCAAACTTTAACAGAACCCTTTCACTTCTAAACAGTTATTTTTCTTACTGAGTATGATACACTTCTTTAAACTTTAGTTTGGTGAAATTAGTTTTGGATCCATTCAATAACCCTGGGATGATAATTTACTCAGTTCCCATTATCAGGATGTACTGGTATAGAGGATATTCATAAATGGTGGCCGATTTATTATTTTCTTGTATGTATGTTAATTAGACCCACTAGCCTCATTTTGGAAAAAACATATATTGAATTTTGTGCATCCTAGCGAGGCCAGTATAGCTCATTACCATGGAAACAAAATAATTCTTTGTTTGGCTGTCATTACGAAAGAGGTCTATTGTTAGGAGAAGTCACATCTTGGTCATTTGGAAAAAAAGGAACTCTAAAAGAAAAAGATACTTCTGTCAACATTTTCTGCCACGGAAAAACAAAATTACAGTATTTATTCTTCAATGCTGACATTAAAATCAAATTTACCACCAAGAATGTATACATTTAAGTTACAGAAAAAGAAAACAAACCCATACTCTTAGTTCTCATAATAGCATACAATTTAATACCTTGTTTAGTACTGGAATTATCTTCAGTTCTTCATCAAAAGCCAGGAAAAAATTGGACACTGTTTGAGCCTGGACACCCTTTTAAAATCACAAATCAAAATGTTTTATTTATTAGCTAAAGTAATCAAAACTAATTAAATGTAATTCTAACATTGGATAATGTTGTATGTGGAATGAAAAATCATAAAGGTACGTAAAACATGATAACGTACATGTACTTCCAAATCTGCATAATTCTTAATAATTTAATATACTAATTAAGTGATCAATAATTAAATTAATGGTCCAAGCTCACACAGGACTATAAAAAGAGTAAAGAGTAATAACAATCATATATACAGACAAATAAATATTATTTAATGATTAATCCATTCGCTCCTGGAACTTTTGCCGAAAAACGGCTTCTGCAGAATTAAGCTGTTCAGATAGTTTTCTACTCACCATTTGCCCAACAAGTACTGAAACTTGCCCAAATTTTGCTTGAAAATCAGCCAGTAAACAAGCCTTCGTACCAGATGGTAAATTACAGTGTCTGAAGTTCAGGCATGCGCAGAAGGCAAAATTTTTGGGGTTGAAAAGTTTCCCTGCCCCCTCTACTTTTACTTTTCGCTCACTCTCTTCGCTGCTTCTTTTGTCTTTCTCGCCCCATTTTTTCTTGACTTTGGTGGGTATATAATAAGCTTCGGATTGGTGGGAAACATTTTCACAAAATCTCTAAGGATCGTGAAATTATTTTGAGCAATTGCAAGGTTAGGGAGGGTAGTGGAGCAACATTTTCAGTGAAATTTTCGGGTCAATGATTTTTTGAGTGTTTCTCTGGACTGCTTGACTGAATCACACTGATTTGGGTATGGTTCGAAAGATCTTTTCCTGCTGGACAAGTTACATGTCAAAGTTGTCCTTGACCGTTAAAACTGATGACGTCAAGTGCTACAAGATCTTGCACCGGCCATTAGGGGTGGTTCCAGGGTGAATGGGTTAACAAAAGTGGTAATCAAATGGTAATACCATTGACACTTTACTAGGGACTTGCTATTGGCAAATGTTTGTCAGATGAGCTTGGGTATCTTAGTCAGTTAAAATTTTGTAAGTTCACAATTATTTACCTGGGCTGAATCAACCAATAAAATAACACCCTGACATGCGGCTAGTGATCTTGATACTTCATAGCTAAAATCCACATGGCCCTACCAAAGAAAAGGTAAGAAATAAGCAGTGCATTGTGCATTACAATTGTGCATTGTTTACCTGAGCAATTGCACCAAAAGTGACAGCCAAGAAGAGAAGCTATGGGCCATGTAACACGTTAGGCTGAGAACTAAGATGGTTAATAATCATTTATAATCATTTTCAAATTGGTGTACCATATTTGAGTCTAAATGAGTCTCAGCCAAGAAGAGAAGCTATGGGCCATGTAACACGTTAGGCTGAGAACTAAGATGGTTAATAATCATTTATAATCATTTTCAAATTGGTGTACCATATTTGAGTCTAAATGAGTCTCAGCCAAGAGGAGAAGCTTTGGGCCACGTAACATGTTAGGCTCAGAACTTAGATGGCTACCAGTAATAATCATGATCATCTTTTGGTGTACCATCTTTTGAGTCTAAATGAGCCTCAGCTAAGAGGAGAAGCTAGGGGCCATGTAACATATGTTAGGCTGAGAACTAAGATGGCTAATAATCATGATCATCTTTTGGTGTATCATATTTTGAGTCTAAATGAGCCTCAGCTAAGAGGAGAAGCTAGGGGCCATGTAACATATGTTAGGCTGAGAACTAAGATGGCTAATAATCATGATCATCTTTTGGTTCTCACATTTGAGTCTAAATGAGCCTCAGCCAAGAGGAGAAGCTATGAGCCACGTAACATGTTAGGCTCAGAACTTAGATGGCTACCAGTAATAATCATGATCATCTTTTGGTGTATCATATTTTGAGTCTAAATGAGCCTCAGCTAAGAGGAGAAGCTAGGGGCCATGTAACATATGTTAGGCTGAGAACTAAGATGGCTAATAATCACGATCATCTTTTGGTTATCACATTTGAGTCTAAATGAGTCTCAGCCAAGAGGAGAAGCTTTGAGCCACGTAACATGTTAGGCTGAGAACTAAGATGGCTACCGGTAATAATCATGATCATCTTTTGGTGTATCATATTTTGAGTCTAAATGAGCCTCAGCTAAGAGGAGAAGCTAGGGGCCATCATTGTAACATGTTAGGCTGAGAACTAAGACACCTAATATAATCATGATCATCTTTTGGTGTATTGATTTTGAATCTAAATGAGTCTCAGCCAAGAGGAGAAGCTATGGGCCACACAAAACATGTTAGCCTGAGACCAAAGATGGCTAATAACAACATTAGCCTTAATTATTAATATTTACAACATTGTTTTAGTAAGAGTGATGAAAGTTTTAACTGCAGTCGGTATTTCTACACTATACTGTAGTTATGTTTCAACTAGTGTATACAGTAATATATACAAAACATGCAAACTTGTGCATCTTACTGGTGTATCAATGAGGTTTAACAAGTATGTCTCCCCTTGGTGATCATACAACAGTGATGCAGTCTGAGCCTTGACAGTAATTCCTCTTTCTCTCTCAACCTGGAGCCTGTCTAGGACTTGCTTGTTTTCACTACTTTTCAGTATAGTACCTAGTCAGGAAAATATGCAATATCTAGTAAATCATTCACAAATATTATAGTTATTAATAGCCAGTGTAACATAGTTCTTGGGAAAACTACAGTATTACTGTTTACAACTAACCACCAATAAGGAGGAAATTGTTTTAATTCTCTGTTTACCAAATCAGTTACATAAAGAAATTCTGTTTCAGTTATAGACAAAGTTTCATTTTCACATATTTTTGTAACCCAAAAACTAAGATGTCATATTGACTGATGCCCAAAACATTAAATACCATTTTATTTGATTGAACGCCACAGCGTTTATTAATTTTTTTGTGATTTGAGTGCAGCGTTTATTCAAGGGCAGCATTTATTTGAGGGCGGCATTTATTTGAATTCCAATAATTTATTTCTTGATGGTAACTGAACATTTGAATTTTTCAAGTATTAATACTACTGCAATACAAAAGGTGAATAAATTTCACTCAATTTCAGTGTCACTGTCCTCTTCATGATGCGAGTCCAAAACATGTATATGTCAGATATGCTTCCTCGACATCAGAGCTTTGACGATGAAACTGTGCATTGCAAGAATTCTGAAGAGGGAGCTTAGTGAAAGAGCATTGAAGTATATTCACTTTGAACTGAAACACATTGTTATCAATGAAAGCAAATTTCCATAGTTTGATTAATATTAATATCAATATTATTATCTTCTTTCTAACTTCTAGGGAAGGAGGAGAGGAGGGATGAACATTAATTTAACAGTACGGATGTATCTCTCAGTCTATAATAATATTACAGTAAGGTGGGGAGAGGATAATGTTAGCAACTGATTGCCTTTTTCACTTAGGATCACCAGCCTATTCCCATTTTGGATGCCAATTTATCAGGGATTTCTGAGGAACTAAGAGAATAAGTGAAAATGTGGCTCATATATATAATCATTTTTTTAACCCATGGGTCATGGTATTTTGATAAACTGTAGCAAACAGAAATTCAGAGACTATCACTGCCCAAAAAAAAATATACAGTATATATATGATGAAAAAAATGGAGAAAGGAAAACTTTTAACTTCCACCTGTCTTTTCCAGGAGTCTGTCAGCAAGAGTGCTTTTTCCATGATCAATGTGAGCAATAATACTGAAATTCCTTATTTTAGACACTGGGAATTCAGACATATCAATCTTATCCTGATAAGGAAAACAATAAGAATATTTAATAAATTTATTAGAACATATCCATGAACCCTCTGGGAAAGAAGTGTTTGAGATATTTTGCAGGTTTGACATCAGTGATGTGATAACTATAAGACTAAAAAGGGAATAAAAAAAATTGTTACTGAATTAATTAATTAATTCATTCATTTAAAGAATCTCAAGTACCTGTAAATAAAACGTTCTAAGTAAGAATTTTCTTAAGTCTTGAGCTAACTGACTCAGTTAGAAAGAGACTGTTTTGCTGCATTAACAAACGAAAAAGCAAAAACCCAAAAAAAAATAATGCATTAAGTCGATTTCAACTTCAAATTCTACGATACCTTCTTGGAAACACCATGGCTTTTGTACTGAGAGCAAGTTCGACAAAGCTGAAGTCTGACAAAGGCACCACTATCAGTGTAAGGAAAAATAAAAAAACTGAGATTGGACAACAGGTTTATACATGTACTAGAATGGTGTCTTATAAGCAGTTCCGTCTGTGTTAGGCTTCTTAATTGATGATCACGAATAATTTATAAGAGATCATAGTCCAAAATTTACTATGTTACTACATGTACATGGCTGGAACATTGTTGCCAGTTGCCTTAATATATCAATTTATTTGGTTCATTGCATATTTGGACATTCCTTGGTGAAAAAGTTTATTAAGATCTTGCAAGGCTTATTATGAGGAGCTACTGCATGATTCAATTTTCCCTGTTAACATTCCCTCCCAACCCCAGACATACTCCTAGAGATTTCCAATTTTTTTTTTTTTTTGCAGTCTATTTCCCATCCCCAGGCAAGCCGAAAGGGACGACTCCTCACTCCTGGAACAACGATCACTGAATGTTTTTTTGACAACCTTTAAATATCTCCTGGAAAGCTTGAAGCGAAGAACTCATTTTTGAGGAGTTA
The DNA here is from genome assembly GCA_949710005.1 of Ricordea florida. NCBI lineage: Eukaryota > Metazoa > Cnidaria > Anthozoa > Corallimorpharia > Ricordeidae > Ricordea > Ricordea florida. The sequence continues at coordinate 21,421,955 of OX453278.1, read as the reverse complement.
TTTATTCAAATAGGAATTATTTTTCATTTGCCCCACTCCCCTACCCACAGGACAGACCTGCCTTAGACAATTCCCCACCCCCAGGTCCAAAAGGCTGGACTTATCCCGGGGATTGCCCAAAAAGGTGGGGGGGGGGGGTGGCAATAACAGAAAAATTGGGCTCATCTTCTTGGTCACATAATTCATTCACACAACTGACGTAAAACAAAGGACACAAAGCATTCTTAACAATGTACCTAACCCTAACTAACAAAGAAAATGAATAAATCATATTACACCAGAGATGAGCCGAATCCTGAACCATGCCCAACTAAGATAAGTTCTTATAAAATTAATTAGAATTTTAGAAGGTACTTAGTATGATCTCCTACCTGGGATTTCAAACTATGAACGTTTGATAACACAAGAAAACACAGATAAAATCCTAAAATTTCAAGGACGGAAAAAAGCGCTATATTTCCATTGTACTAAAGAGCAACTGCTGTGTACATGTGAACTGTATAATATTGAAGAATATTGAATAATGTCGGATTTTTGTTTTAAATACGATTAACTTAAGGTCAAATCCATTTTACAAGCCTCTAAAATTGCTCGCTGATTAAACCAACCTATTTCTCTCATGAGCTTTCCATGGGAGGAAGATGCTTTGTAAGAAATTCTTCAACTTCCCAGGGCAAATACATCTAGCGCTTTGAAAATCACTCAACGTCCTTCGTAGGCAAAACCGATTATCCAGGGAAAGCGATGAGTTAGCAAATGTTTTTCTAATGAAGAGTAGCTTCTGTACCTTGCTAGACATACTAACTTGTCTGTCGCTACTAACCGATCGCCTGCAAACAGAGAAAAAAGGAAAAGAAATAACGTACGACCATTCTCTCCACAGCAAGTCCGTCCGCCATATTGAAATATTCCATTGGATAACCGCTGTCCGTGTTCAGTGAAGGCATGCAAATAGAAGCTTATGATTGGCTGGTTCTCGTCAACTAGCCAATCAGAGACCCGCGTATGGACGAATTGTAATCCTTCAAACGACTTTGTAGCGAATTTCGAAAATTTATATTGAAGGTATTTAGTAGTGGTTTACAAAGAATCTGCATGATGGAAATCGAAAATGAACTTTACTGTTTGAAAGAGGAGGTGATAAGACTGAAAGAGGAAAACGAAGGCTTACATCAAGACAGAGAATTAGCTGGAGAGCTCGGAAATAGTCTCCTTCAAAACAATCAAGAATTGGAGAGGAAACTCGAGGAAACAAACAATGAATACATTTCTGCGGTGGGAAGAATCGAGGTAACGTATTTCTTTCAAATAATTATTTTACTGCTTATCGATTTCAACAAGAAGTGTCGAAAATTTAATCAGCATACTTTTCCATTTAGGAGCTCAAACAAGAGAATTATTCACTGCGAACCAAACTAGAGACCGAAATCAGAGCGAATTCAAATCACGCAAACGAGCTCGATGATTTGAGAGAAAAACTTCGTCAAGAATTTGAATTGGAGGAAAAATCTAGACAAAGTGCATCAGAAAAGAAGTTGAATGAGCTGAGAAAGCAAATAGAGTCACTAGAAAACGATGTGAGCAAGTACGTGTTGATCGAATCTCAGCTACAAGAAAAAATACGAAAGCAGGAAGAGATGTTGCAGAGAGCTCACCTCAGAAACGAAGAGCTTCAAAACAAAGGTAGATCTCGGCTTGAAAGTATCGAGGAGTATGTGAGTCTTGCTGCGGAACTGAAGGAGGAAAGGGATGAGCTGATTATGAAAGTTGCTGATCTGGAAGATAATCAAGAACGAGTCTTGTTCGATAGAAAAGTCCTGGTTGAGAAGGTGGATTCCTTGGAAGAAGAATTGCAGGAGAAATCGCGCCAAGCACAAACATGGTCCAAATGTTTACAGGTGAGTTAAATTCACTTAATGGTCTTGTGGGAGATCGAAGTACGATTTGCTTGAATGGATTGTTGATACTGTAGATGTACTGTAATGCAGTATTATTAAGAAGATCTAAGGTTTAGTGATGACAACAAAAATCAATTGATATTGTGGATCTCTACCTATCTCCAACAGTCTAAGAAGGCTGTAAACAGTTCCATTGCACTTTTCCAAGGCCCGTCTTGGTTTAAATTACAATTTGTCTTCCCGCTTTTACGAATTTTAAGATCAGAACAGAATCAAGTGTTTTCAAGAAGGCTAGATCTCCGAATAATGCACTTAATTGTCTTATCAGCGGCCATCCCGGGGGGGTGACCCCGGGGAACCCCCGGGCATTTGCACAACGACGTTTTCAAATCCCCCCTACCCAAAAGCAAGATTTTTTAACAAAAAGCTACAAACGTCCCTCCCCGGCTGGGGTAAAGAAGTGTGCTCTGCCAAGTATCGTAGCTTTCTTCCGAAAAATATTTTCGCTATGTGAGCAAAGGATGGGCAGCAAAAGCGGACAGATTTACAAGAGGAATGTGAAATTTACTTACCGTCCTTGGAAAGTATTCACGAACATACCCAGTCCTTTCGCAGACGGGAACGGCACACGTTCACTCGTTTCCAGGTCCATCTTCAATATGGCGGCGGCGTTACAAATCCCGCGGGTCATTCCCCGGGTATCCTGCCACGAAAGCGCAAAAGCAACCCAATTCCCCCATCCCGGGCTTAAAATAGGCGACTAAAGTTAACAAATCCCGCCTCATGCCCGCGTATGTCCCCGGGGTCACCCCCCCCCGGGATGGCCGCTGATAAGTGCATAACACCGTGCTTCATTGTCCATGCAGTCTTTTTTGTACTCTGTTTCCCGTAAGATCAGACCAACAAAGACGAAACTATTACTAGAACTAGAACTTTTAGATGTTGCGAAAGTCCCATGGCTATTTAACGCAATGATATATGGAACCGTTTTTAGTTTTCTCCGTAGTGGGTGTAGTCTTGTTCGCGAACCAGACGACGGCGGCGGGTGAGAATGAAAATCAGTCATCTCATAACCTAATCGATGATGATAATACTGTGCAATAGATAAGGCGTTTTCATAGCCCCCTACCCCCCCAATCCCAGTCAGACCTTGGTGCTTGACCTCGCCCCTATTGCATCCCGTTGCTCTTCATCAATCACTCAGGTTTTCAGCAGTAACATGTAAATAAGTAATCAAAATTGATGCTCAGTCTAGCTCATCGATTTGCCAGAAATGGACTGCTTGAATTATTTTCGGCTCTGAAAACAATCTTAAGCAGAACCCCATTGATAACAGTATTTTTGCACTGAAGGGCTACCCTATATAAACATTCGTTATTATTATTATTATTATTATTATTATTATTATTATTAAATTGATTAGGAGAAATAAACGATACAAAAACAAGCCGTGTTTCATCAGATATTCAAACACAAATGACACAGGAAGGACTTTAAGAGAGTGCAACCTGTTCTATGGACTATTATATCTAAAAGGGAAATAATAATAACAATAATGATAAGAATTTTCTCAAACAGACTTTAATTTATAATATATGATCTGCTAAAATGCTAAAAATGATATTCACAATTATAATCCGTATAAATATATTAAAATGTACCCCAAAACGTCATTAAAGCATCAGATAGAAAATCAATCAATCGATGTATTTACTGTCAATAAGTTGGGGAGTGGTCATCCAATCTCCCGAGCCAGGGGCTCATGTATGAAATGCTCGATATATATAAATTACAACTATTGTGGGGTAGTTTCTAAAGAAACTGGTGCTGCGCGCGTCGGTGGGGAATTGAAACACAAGAAATTGGAATAATCAAACAAGTTGATAAAAGTAATTTGTACCGGCACCGTAAGGTAAAAGAGGGGGCGCTGACGTTTCGAGCGAAGGATGTCCTTGCTCTTATACAGCAGATTATTTTGGCAAAATCGTCTCCTTTCTTGATGAAGATCAGCCGCGCCAGTCTGCTATGGTATTGCAAACACTCTTTTCCCGTACCGGCCGTTGACGTGATAATAAGGGGTGTGAAAGTTCCTTGTTTAATGTCCATTACCCTCCTTGAGTGTAGGCGCTTCTCATTCTCGTGATTGCGGTAGATCTGTTGGCGCTCCAGGTCCATATACGAATCAGCATTAGAGTGACAGACCCTCACTTCAAAGAATGCTGATCGTTGGTTCTCCTAGAACCCGCTTGTATGAATATCTCATCTCGCATCTGGGACTCGATTAGAACCCCTTCCTAGCTTTTCTCCCGAGATATCTTGAAGAACAGGCTCGATCTCAACATCGCTATATACTCTACTCAGGAGTTCGGCTTCTAGATTTCTCAGCTCATTGTCACGTTGGATTACGAACCCACCTCGCTTGCATATCGTTGCGTGGTCTACTGTGAAAATATTGCCGCATACACAAGTGGAGGGGATATCATCAACCGGCCAATCATAGCGCAGTTTGACTTTGACAGTTTGAACGGAAGGGGGAGTACCGTCAGTCAAACTGATGACCCTTTTTCCTCGGCAAGGTCAAGTGCACGCTGGACTCTCTGTGGAGCTAACTTTCTAATATAATTATGGTAATAATAATAATAATGATAATAACTAAAAATTAAACATCAACCTTTATTTATTGAAAGATTTAAAAATAATTATGTACTACCTAAATGTCACAAGGCAAATAAAAATAACAATGATGACAATGTCATAATAACAATATTATTATATAAGCCGAGAATTTTCGGAGACTTGATTGGTTGATAGTATCTCTATTTCCGCGTAATAGTGGTATAACAGCAAAAATGGATGGTATAACAAGGCTACCGTGATAACACTGAACACAATTACCTTTTTGCTTTTGTTTTCCAAAAAATGGCGGCAAGATTACCGGAAATTTCCGTTGAGGAAATACAAAAGCTCACCGAAAAAGCAGTAAACAAAAATGCAGTCAAAACTACTAAGACATGAATGAATGTTTGGAAGTAGTCGTAGACAGAAAACAAGGACCTCAACGACGACATTGTCAAATACGAAGCGAAAGTTTTTCGGCTTCTGATATAAGCAAACAATAGCATGACCTGTACGTTGCATTTGGCAATAATACCAGCTTGTAATATTTCAAAATTGTCCAAAATACTTTGAGCCACTCGCGGTATTATTGTCAAATACCACTACAAGTTATGCTATTACCTACACTACTAATAATGATGATAATGGTAATGATAACAATTTTTTTTAATTAAAAAGGAAATATATTTTATTTCATCATAAAAACCACATGTACAATAAAAAGAGATCAAAAATCAGTATGGCTTAAAGGTGCTATTAAAATAATGATAATAATAGTAATGATAATAATAAGTAGCGTTATTCGTCAGGGAAATTTCAACTTGTACCTATTTCATAGTGCAGCTCTGTATTGCTGCCTTTGTACTAACACAGCAATTTACCTCTACTTTTTCCCTTCAGGAAGCGCGCCATGAAGCAGGGGAATTAAAGGCTGAATTAGATAATCTGAAGGCTGATAATGCTCGACGAAACTTCGGGAAGCATGGAAATTCGTTATTTGGTGAGGTAGGTAAAATGACCGCCAAAACAGTCTCTTGACATTGCAGGTAGATGGGCATCCCCTACAGTTTGTGGAGAAGTCAGATTCTCCTGCACAATGTATTATTTTCAGTATAATTTTAGACCAAATGCATAAATGGTGGCCAAAAATGTATTCTTTTGTTTATGTGCTAATTAAACTCACTAACCTGGCTCCCAAGGAACATTTCTTTTAAATTTTGCCCATGCTAACAATGCTAGTGAGTCTAATTAGAAGATAAGCAAAAGAATAATTTTTTGGCCGGCATTTATGCATTCGGTCTATAGTCTGAATTTTTTTAAATGGTCTCAAGGTAAAAATTAAGGGAGAACAAAGAAAGCAGGCAACTATACACTTGTGTCTACAGTAGACAATTGTGCCAAGATAGAAAATGATAGATACCTATTGGATTTGACTCACTTCATTGCCGATTGGACTCACTTCATTATTTTAACATTTATTAACTGAAGGGTTTCCATTTTTCGGTGTCTTTTATTTTGCCAAAATATACGGAAATGTACCTCTTTGACTGCAAACATGTACAGTGTATCTGTTGAAACATAAATGAATACATACGATACATAGATGGATACGTAGGATACACAGATGGATACATAAGGTACATAGATGGATACATACGATACATAGATGGATACATACGATACATAGATGGATACATACGGTACATAGATGGATACATACGGTACATAGATGGATACATACTATACATAGACTATACATAGACATAGACAGAGAGTAGCGGCACTCGAACGAAATGTAACACTGCGTTTGAATGATGCAGTGTTGCAACAGGTGCATTCCCTGAAATGCCTTGGTGTAAATGTTGACCAAAATTTAACTTGGGATTCCCATATTGCTAGTATTAGGAAAAAAGTAACTCGTAACGTAGGTCTCCTAGAAAAGGTTAAACCTGTCTTAAACAGGCTTAATTTAATTGATTTTTATAGGTCATTAATTGAACCTTACTTTACCTATTGTTGTATTGTTTCGGGACTTTATAAGTGAGACCCAAACTAAAAGTCTTCAAAAACTTCAAAACCGTGCGGCACGGATTATTACTGGTGCCTCATATTTATTACGATCAAACGATGTTCTTGATCATTTAGGCTGGGTTAATTTAGCCGAACAGAGACAATATCAAAAGGCCATAATGATATTTAAAATAATCAATGGCCTGACGCCGTCATATTTGTCTGACATGTTCACTCGTACTAGTTCATTAAGCGATTACGGATTACGTTCTTCTAGGATGAACTTTGAGCTACCCAAAAATAGAGCTAACTATTTCAAAAATAGCTTTGCATTTACGGGTGCAAAAGTTTGGAACAATCTTCCAAATGCTCTTAAGGAGGAAAAATCGCTGGATACATTTAAGAGTAAACTAAAGTTATTTTCACTATCGGCATCAACAAATCGTCTGAATAGTTCGTAATTTTTAACCAGTGTAAAAATTTAACTAACCTCTATACGGATTTTATGTAGACCAAATTTTAATATTTTTTGTATTATAATTTGATAAAATGCCGTGTTTAAATAAAGATATCTATCTATCTATAGATGGTTACATACGATACATAGATGGTTACATACTATATCAAATTTCAGTCACACTTTGGCTTAGATGTTAACATAGTTTCAGTGGAGACACAAATGAAACGCTTCGTCCCTAGTAATAAACGACACGATATTTTAGAAATCTGGTTAAGGTGGACTGGCCTGCCTCATAAAAAGGCACTGAATTCCTGGTCAAAATAATTGGAGTTACCGCCTGTAAAAATTGCAACTTCGTCTGCATGGCTTTTACATTTGGGTCAAATGCAGTATGTCGTACTGTTGTGTCACCTTTTGCGTCACTGGTGATTTTGTGTCCCTGTTTTGTGCCTTTGGACCATGTCAATTCGATTATCTGACATTTTAATCAGGTTGAAGATCGAAGACTAGAACTTGAAAAGCAACATGCAAGTCTACAAGCGAGATATGAAGGAATGGCGAAAATTCACAGTATGACCAAACAACATTTGCACCGACTGAAGGTAACGCACTGTACTTGAATACAGTCATGTGCACGCTGGTCTCAGAGGTTCACTTCTCTCACTTACTCGCCTCGCAACGCGTTTCTCGAAAATGACTAAGATGAGAAAGGGAGAAGTGTCTGTGATCAGGGTAATGAATGAGCGTCACTCCGTCTGTTTAGAAGACGGAAACAGTTTCATCAAACTGGCTGATAGAAAATTGTCTTGCAAATACAGTACCTTGCCGTAGGGTGTGGTCACTGGTAGTAGAGTTTTACGGCAGCGAATCCTGACTTCTGATTGGGAACCCGAACGGGCAAGATGGGTTTATCTTTCCGCTCGGGATTTCTCGCTTTGTCCCGCGAAACAAGCTTTTTCGGTCAGTGATAGCTGGATATTGGTTTCGGTCTTTTTTCTTTTTGCGTTACTATTAACCTCGACTACATCTCGTCCAATATAACGCAAAAAGTTGGCCAACTTGGCCAGTATACAGCCATCTTGACCTCCTGCTTGGTCAATAACGCATGTATATTGCGCTGTTACATAGAACCTACAAAATCTATCTGCACTGCACTTTCAAAACTCTTGTTTCTTTAACCTAAAGCATAAGTTGTTCACTTTGTTTCAGAATCAAGTAGCTACGCTGCTGCAAGTGAAAAGCTGTTACGCCGACGCGTCACAGATCCAGAGATTAACTCAGGCTCTGGTACAGAAAGAGAGTGAGGTTAAAATACTGAACGCCAAGATTTCCAGTTTGGAGAAACAAAGAGTAAGTAGTGTAATTTAAGGGCTAACGCTCGAAACGTCAGCACCTCCTTTTTACCTTACGGTGGTATAACTTACTTAATCAACTCGTTTGATTTACCCATTTTCTTGTAATTTAAGTTTACTTCCTCACTTATCACATGGGAAAGCAGTTCCCCTGTCTTGGGCAATGTTCACTTTAGGATGCTTTCTATAATGCTGAAAGTTTACCATATTTCGGTCATAATCTTCTCGCGTTCTACAACGAATGCTGTTTTCATATTAGCTGCCTTACATACTGGTCATTCGCTGCTCAGAGTGAGTGGCCTAACAGTGTTCGTTGGGTGACCCATTATTATTGAACAAAAACGTCAGACTTTCTTCTTGTGTAACAAGTAGATTATTCTTTCTCGATTTCTATGCATGATAGTTGCTTCGTCAACTATCACAAAAAATGGTAAACCGAACTCTTCTTCCCAGACAGAAATTTTTCCACTCGGTGCGGTCCAACGTAAAATTCTTTTCCAGAAAATTCGTCCACCCCTAAAGGTGTTTCCACTTTAACTGCTTGACCAAAACTTGCCGTTTCCATTCCCACTTTGTTCAGATGTGATCAAAATTCAGGTATAAACTCAGCCCAATGTTTCGGCCTTGTTAATTTTGTTTCGATGGAGCTATGTCGTTCCATTGTTCCTTGCTATGTTGCAGTGGCCTATGAACTGCTTGTCCAGTATCCTCTCTTCATTACCATGATCAGTTATAGTCCAAGTCGGTAAATGTTTTTTTCAGTTAATTATTTCAATAATAAAAAGGGAGAAAAGAGCACGAGCTGTTTATCAATGGCTGGGGTCAAGTTGTGCGAGATGAGAGGTTGGCACTTTTCTCTGAAAATATTTTCAGTTCTGTTTCTGATTAAAATAAACGTTTCAACAGTGATTTTGTATTTGTCATAATATTTTATCACACGCATCTACGTGTGGCTCCTTAACTGTTTTTTTTCTCTAGTCTAGAGTGTAACCCGGGTAGGGTTCCTTTCCAGTGCTTGGACATAATACTGAATAGCAATGAACTTTATTTGAGTGTCAACTGTATTTAGCACTGACGCACTAATTGGGGACACTGCAAAGCACAAATGAAATGAAATGAAATCATATTACGTTAATTCAATCAAATCAAATGTTGGTTTTAGTGGAGAGGGGAAAACCGGAGTACCCGGAGAAAACCTCTCGGAGCAGAGTAGAGAGCCACCAAACTCAGTCCACATATGACGCCGGGGCCGGGAATCGAACCCGGCCCACATTGGTGGAAGGCGAGCGCTCTCACCACTGCGCCAACCCTGTCCCCATACACATGCTAAAACATAAGTTCTGTCTTTTATTTGCATTTAGGAGGAAAGCAACATGAGTTCTCGTTTGATGGAATTTCACGATGCTTTTTCTGAGTTTGGTGACAAAAAAGATTACGTGAACTTCCTACAACTACAGTTGGAAGATTCAAAGTAAGTTCGTTTAGATTCATCACTCTACCATCGCATTCTTGTCTTTGGCTTCGAAAGCAAAAGTATTTATCAACAGTAGCGCAGCGATAATTGGTGTACAGATCTTTGATCCACGGATTCAGTCTTACTGTACTAATTAGGAGCAGATTGTCATACAATTGACGTAGTTTGAGGATTGTTTTCGAATCCTTTTCCTCTCTCATTTTGATGACCAAGCAAACTTTTTAATTTAGTGAGTCTTCAGTCTAGTATCGCGCTAAATTGATTAATTAAAACTCGGTGAAGTTCCATCATATATTTTTGAAGCGTTAAAGTTGAATAGCCAAATGCATGCTAGAAATACCAGACATGCAAATTTAAACTTGATTTGTCCTAAGGTTAACAGGAAAACTGAGGGTGGCAAAATGTTCTCTGTTACAGTGGCTCAACTTTGGAATAGTTTATCATTAAATTTAAGAAGGCAGGCATCGGCAAGCTTGTTTAGAAGGAAATTTAAAAAGTTGTTATTAGATGAATAAAAATTTTTAGTACATTTTTGTCCGTGATTTGCAATGTATTAGCTTTTATATACTTTTCAGATCTGTATTATTACGTATTTAGTCTATTTTTAGGGTGTTTATAAATTTTAATCTGTATTTCGTGAGGGCTACAAGTTTGTTAGTACTTTTGTACTATTATGTACTACCCTCATTAAATAAAGCCGTTACTTACTTACTTACTTACTTACTTACTAATTAAAACTCGCGTTCCAGCTGAAAGATTTTTCAATATGTTGTCAATAGCTTTGAGCTTTTGGCTTCCTAACGACCAAATAAGCTCACATGATAATATTCTTTCTTTCGGCAGAAAGGCAGTGGCGGCGTTGAATAAAGAACTCCAAACAAAAACATTACTTCAACTGTCAGAAAGCGACAGGCTTCGTCACACACAACATCAACTCCACGCAGCAGAATCCAAAGTAGAACGGCTCAACAGCGACAACATAAAACTAAAGCTGAAAATTGATGAGCTGCGAATCAAACTACAGAACAGTGAGTAACAAAATTCGTCGATTTTAAGGTTTTCGAAAAAGACACATAGAATTTATTGAACTAGCCAGGCTCCACGGTCTCACTGTGCTTTCTGCACTCCTTGAGGACCTAACTCATTTGGGAGCAGGCTTGGCGCAGTGGTGAGAGCGCTCGCCTTCCACCAATGTGTCCCGGGTTCAATTCCCGGCCCCGGCGTCATATCTGGGCCGAGTTTGTTGGTTCTCTACTCTGCTCCGAGAGGTTTTTCTCCGGGTACTCTGGTTTTCCCCTCTCCACAAGAACTAGCATTTGATTTGATTTAGTATAACTTGATTTGATTTAATTTGTGCTTTACAGTGTTCCCAATTAGTACGTCAGTGCTAGATACAGTTGACACTCAAATTAAGTTCATCAACTTGTGGCTTCTCTCGTCATCCCCTTCTTGAGGCTCAAGTACTCTGTTTATGTGAAACTTCTTTTAAAGGCTGCTTTCCGTGAATGCCGTGCCTTATGGAGCTTTGCTGATTTCTCATTTGAACGACCTGAAGGACTCCGCGCACCTAGCCTCATAAGGAAGGCGATTCCACAGGGTGGCGCCACTATAACTAAAACTATTTTTGAAATAATTTGTGCGTGGCAATCTAACATTAACTTTGTTCTCGGACTCCCTCAAATTGTAGTTTATATTTCGTTCAGAAAATTTCGATAATGAATAGTCCGGAAGGCATTTGAATACCATGATGGCCTTTTGCATGTTTTGTATGATTCAAGCAGATTGCTTGGCATTTTCTTGCGGAAAAATGACTCGTCAAGGTTGCATAGCTTGCATTCCCTGTATTCTGTATTGTGATGCATCGTGAAACGCACCGAAACTAGACAACTCGGCTTGTTTGATTTTGAAGTGTACGATTGGGTTATTTTGCCTCCCTGTTTAACTCAACTTAACTTCACTTTATTTATTTACCCATGGGATCCTTATCACTAACAAGTGGTCTACTAAAGAGCCGTGCACATTAAACCTAGTACTTAAAAGCTAAGACTTAAAAATTACAAACATTGTTTAAAAAAATCCTATACTAAGTGCTAAACTATGATAAGAAATTACTGATGTGCAATAGCGGAATAAAAACAATTTAAAGTTTCATTGATAGCACTGACATTTTATTGAATAATGTCAACCAAAAATTCGTTATCGTTCGTTTCAAGGTTCTCAGAAGGATCCCCAGAGTGAGTCTGGTGATGGAGCCTCGAGTCTTCCCAAGTCTAAATCAGCTTCTGTGATTGGCTTTGGTCAAACTTCAAGTTGTCAGAAACAGTTCACAGCTAAAGAAGCACTAAAAGCGGGATGTGATCGAAAACACAACCTCAAACCAGACCCGGATAACAAAGCGCCCATTACAACGAATCCTGTTCTGACGCAATTAAACATCGACGCCAAGAAAAATGTGGATCAGGCTTGCGATAGTAAGAAAGCCAAGCGAACGATTAACACGCCTTTAGAGCTTCGTCAGGTTAGCGAGGTTGTGAGGCAGACTAAAACATCTCTGGTCTCCAACTTAAATTTTGACAAAGTCAAAGAGGTTGGCGTTTCGAGTGAAAAGTTGAGTGTGGAAAGAAAGCCGATGGTACACTTTAAAGGCGACATTGTCGAGTTTGATTCTGGCGGTGATGGGGAACTCACTACTCAGAGTGCGAAACAAACCAGTGAAGAGCAGGGCAAAGAAGCTCACAAGGAAAACTTGCATTACGAAATGAGTGAGAAATCAATGGTGTTTAAGGTACATGTAAGTAATAGTTTATTTTACTATTGTGAGACCATGAGGACGATGCTCAAAAGTGGGACCCCTAATCTGACCCTTCCCTCTTCAGAGAGTCACAGAGAAACTGAAGTTAAAGACAAAATGGTTCTTGGCACAGCTTTATTCTCATGTGCGCGCCAACATGGCTGCCGGGTTTTTTAAGCTCTTGTTAGTTTATTTAATTTTGGCTTTTCTAACCGATAAGTTTCGTCTCTATGCTACTGGAAAGACCTCTAAGGTCAACACCTTTATAACTGGCTCTGGATTTCATCTGGATGACTCTGAATTATTCCACAAATTCGATGAGCTTTGTTTCAAGGTTGTTAAATTTAAATTGATCAAGTTTACTTCTCGAACAAGAATACGCCGCGAAAGTTCAGTTTGGATGAAACATGGAATTTTACTTCTACAAACTCCTGATTTGGACTTTGCACAGGATTTAACTATCTGTGTTGACGTTGAAAGCAATCCAGGAGATGATACCGAATTAGCACATGATTCAAGTTCTTCCTCGACTTGTACATCAACGGCGTTGTCTCGCACTGTTTACGGTCGGTCAGAATTACGATCACTAAGGAAATTTGCAAGCTCGTATATTGCACCCACTGTGTTTGATCGCCTTAAGAGCCTTTACATCTTAAGAAAACGTGGTAGTCGTGGAGGTTGTCGTCGCTTAGGATCGCATTTTCAATCTATACGGTCGGTAGGAAACTTTGGTGGTCAACGAGAATCAATTACTCATTCAAGTCGTCGCCATGTTAATCCTGCTAATTTGATTCAACTTAACACCTCTCCTGGAAGCTCTCTCAATGCACATCAACACCTTAAAGTTTGTGTATGGAATGCTCAATCAGTAAGGAATAAAACAACGAGTTTTGTGGACTACATATATGACAATGATTTTGACATCTTGGCGATTACTGAGACGTGGTTCTCGGATAAAGATGCCGCGGTGAAGGCTGAATGTACTCCCGACGGTTATATATTGTATGACGTATGTAGATCTGGCCGTAATGGCGGAGGTACAGCTTTGATCACTCGCTCAAATATCATTGTTAAGCAGGTTGATGCTTCTATGTGGTGCTCTTTTGAACTTTCTGAATGGATTTTAATCAGTGGATCCTCTCGCATACGACTTGCCATCGTCTATAGACCTCCTTACTCAACAAAGCATCCCGTAACAATTTCTTCCTTTATTTCCGAATTCTCCCAGTACCTTGAATCGTTTGTCTTATGCACGGAGCCCATTTTGTTATGCGGTGACTTTAACATTCAAGTTGACGTCCAGGATAATCCCAATGTAGAATCATTTTTGGATCTAATTGATTCTTTGGGACTTGTTCAACATGTGCACTTTGAAACTCATGTTCAAGGTCATACATTGGATCTAGTTATAACCAGAAAAATGGACAGTATCATTCAAGACACACCGATCTCAGGCTCTTTTTTGTCTGACCACGCGACAGTATTGTTTAACTTAAAAGGTTCTAGGTCAGAGTCCTCTGCTAAAGAAGTGTGGTTTCGGAAAATTAAATCGATAAATCTTCCCAAGTTTAAGAATGATATCCGTACTTCAGAATTGCTACTTAACACTCCCAATCACCTTGTTGATCTCGTTAACTGTTTTAATACTACTTTAAAGTCCATCACCGACAAGCACGCTCCTTGGCGGAAGAGATCCATGACTCAAAGAGTTCAAGCTCCATGGTTGTCTGATGAGATCAGATCTGCGAAACGTCGCCGAAGGATTGCTGAGCGTAACTGGAGGTCTACAAAGTCTGAATCTGACTGGAGAACATTCAAACTTCTTCGGAACAAAGTTGTCTTTCTTATGAATAACTCTCGTCGTGAATTTTACACAGATTTTGTCAGCAACATTTCTGGAGATCAACGCAAGCTTTTTACTGCTACAAAGAAACTGTTCAATCAGACAGCAGATACGCCTTTTCCACCTCACGGCGATAAGTTAGCCTTGGCTAATGACATGGGGTCGTTCTTTATTAAGAAAATATCGAATCTTCGTGCTAGCCTTGATGCAACTGAGAATTTGTACAGCACTGTGAACCGCCATTCTTCTCATTGTTCTTCGTCCTTTACTGCTTTTCGCCGTATAGACATGGACTCTTTAAGAAAGCTTGTGCTCAAAGCGCCGACAAAATCTTGTTTACTTGATCCTGCTCCCACTAATATCTTGAAAGATTGCCTTGATGAGTTACTTCCCGTGTTATCTACTATGATAAACTTGTCGCTTGAATCAGGATTTTTCCCTGACACTTGGAAAGAGTCGATTGTTACACCACTGCTAAAAAAACAAGGTCTTGACTTGGTTTTTAAAAACTTTCGACCGATCAGCAATCTTTCCTTTGTTTCAAAATTGGCCGAAAGAGTGGCAGCTGATCAGATTCAGTCTTACTTAAATGAGCATGATCTTTTTCCTTCATTGCAATCAGCCTATCGACGGTACCATAGCACAGAAACTGCCCTGCTTAAAGTCAAGAATGACATTCTGATGAACATGGAAAATCAGAAGGTCACGTTGTTAGTGCTTCTTGATTTAAGCGCCGCGTTTGATACCGTGGACCATCGGATTCTCTTAGATCGCCTCCAGTTTGATTTTGGAATTTCAGGCTCTGCACTTAATTGGATTGAATCGTACCTTTCTAACAGAACCCAGCGTATCTATATAGACGGAGTTCTATCGAGTAATTTTAATCTTAAATTTGGAGTTCCACAAGGCAGCTGTCTCGGGCCATTATTGTTCTCCCTCTATGCTAGCAAACTTTTTAAGATCGTCGAGTCACATCTTCCTAATTCCCATTGTTATGCAGATGACACGAAACTGTACATCGCGTTTAGATCGGGAAATGATCTGGAGGAGACCGCTGCTATAACTGCCATGGAATCATGTATTGCTGATATCAGTCAATGGATGCATTCGGATAAGTTAAAACTGAATTCCGATAAGACAGAATGTCTTCTGATTGGAACACGACAACAACTTCAGAAAGTCAGTAACATTAGTACCTTATCGGTTGGGGACTCCCAAATTGCTCCATCTTGTGAAGTTCGAAACCTAGGAACCTGGTTTGATTCTAAAATGAATATGCTAAGTCATATCAACAAAACTTGCTCATCCGCTTTCTATTATCTTTATAACATGCGCAGAATTAGGAAATATTTAAGTCGTTCAGTCACCGAATCATTAGTTCATGCTTTTATCACCAGTAGAACAGATTATTGTAACAGTCTACTATATGGCCTTCCGAATTCACATATCATGAAACTCCAACGGATACAGAATGCCGCGGCTCGATTGGTCACCGGAACACCTAGATTCTGCCATGTTACACCATTGCTTTTCCACCTTCATTGGCTTCCAATAGGTTACCGTATAAAGTTTAAGATTCTACTCTTGACATTTAAGTGCTTATATGGTCTAGCTCCTAATTATCTAATTGATTTCATTACTATCAAAAAGCAATCCAGGTACTCTCTAAGGTCAAATGAGTCTATATTCCTCGAGTTGCCAGGCATTAAGACCCATCCAACTCTTGGCGATCGTGCATTCCAGTCAGCTGCACCTTATCTCTGGAATGCATTACCTTCGGCAATTCGCAACATGAAGACATTGGATACTTTTAAGACTGCTGTTAAAACTCATTTTTTTAATTTAGCTTTTAAATAGATTTAATTGTTGGCTTTTACAATAGGTTTTTTAATACTTTTTATTGTAGGTTTTAATAGTTTCTTATGCTTTAGTCACCTTTAGCATAAATTTAATATAACGATATTGTAAAGCGCAACCGAATATATTCATATAGAGGTTTGCGCTATATAAATGTAAATTATTATTATTATTATTATTTATGATGCAGTGTGTGTATGTTGTAGTTCAATTTTATCCTTGGTTCAAATTTTCTTTTCCTTTGTTTCAAACTCATTATCATACATTACCATACCAGAAAACAAAGGAAAATAAAATTTGAACCAAGGAATAAATTTGACTACAACATATACTCTAAACCAACTGATGTAGTCTTTCTTTCTTCATATGTGCGTTATTGACCAAGCTTGTTCGGTCAAAATGGCTGCATATTTGCCGAATTCGTTTTTACGGTTTCATTGACCTCGACTGCATCTCGGTCAATAAAAACGCAAAAAAAAACAAGGGCGACAAACTGATAAACTTAGCCAATAAAAGATTCATTATATGGCCATTTTACCTTGTTTTGTTTCGAGGGATAATGCGGGAATTCCCGAGCGGGCTAGATCGGCCTGTCATGCCCGCTCTTGTAGCCAATCAGAGCTCAGCATTCGCTTCATGTTGCCCGTTTGCGGAACCAGCCGTGTAATAATGACTATTCCTTCGGCTTCCCACTGAGTTTGGGTTTATTGTGCCGGGAAAGGGGACTTGGTGGTTGTCCTCCTTCGTTTTACCTTAAACCGATTAACAGTCCTTCTAATGAATTGCCTTTGCTTCTTCAGAAAAACATTGCCGATGACGACAACTCGCACACAGTTACCGTAAAAGGACAGAAGACGGCGCCTGTTGTAATCAACGTCAAGAAAGGCGAAACGAAAAACCAGTGTCCTCAGCAGTGACGCATGGAAAACAAACTACTGTTGAGTTTATTGTCTTTACCCTTCCGCTCTGTAGATATGGACCAGGTTGTTCGAAGCAGGGTTAAGGTAACCCAGGGTTAGTGCGAAATTTAAATGCAGATATGAGAACTTAAAAAGCACATTCAATATAATTTTTTTTTTAACTACAATTTGATGATTGTATGCTCTGAATAAAATAGAGAAAGTAATCGGAAAAAACGTTTTTCAACAAGAGGAAAAGAAATTGTTAGAATTCGAAAAAAAGGAAACGTAGTCGTTGATCGCGCGTTATCGATTTATTCTCGTTCTCACTCTGAGTAACGTTGATTACATGTGCTCGATATATACAACAGATCAAATTTAGGATCACGTGACGTATATACAAACAAAACAAGCGCGTGACAGGAGCGTGACATTGGATTATGTAACACATGGCGTGTGATTTGTTACAGAAATTCATGTTAAAAGTTAACCTTGGGTTAGCGCTAATCTGCCTTCAAACAACCGGCCGTGAGTCGTAATTTTGGTTAGTGGGCATTATAGACTCGTTGCGTTAGATTGGAGAATTTTCAGTTCGATCAATTGAATACCCTTGAGTTGATAACTTTTGTAATTATCACCACCTGATTGCTTGACAATGTGATGTTGCAAGAAGTTGCATTTTGATCACTTCTGGTGGTGAAAGGCTCAAAATGTATTCTAGGAAATGACTTTGTATACAACTACAATGTTACGATAACGAGAGGAATGGCATTCTCAACTTTGGACGAGAGAGACAGCCCCGGTTACTGTTTAAGGAAATCGTTGAAACACGACTCAAATAGATTAGACCGTAAAGAAATAATGCGAAAAAAGGGTTCCCTGTTAAGGTTTTGAGACAAAGCGATTGCTTTTATTTTAGAGTGCTACAAGGAGTGATATGCCAGAGAATCTCTCAGTCGGAAGTAAATCTTCCAACGTTGAATTGAAAATCGCTCTATAAGATGTCCTCAATACTTGGATATGCTAGTGTATGTATTAGAGTTTGTTAATTCTTGTTTTAGTGTGTTTTTGTGGACTTTCTACTCGTGGTTTTCACGTAGTGTAGCTCGAATAACATCCTCAATGGCATGAAAAAGTTTTTTGTGAATACATACCTTTCACATCAAAAAACTTTACTGGTGTAAAACAGCAGGTTTTTTTCCCCTCAGCCGACCATCACGAATTCAAGTTTGATTGTAAATATTACGAATAATAAATTCATTGTATTGCACTTGTACGCCTGACTCTGCAAGCGAATAAGATAAAGCTATCGTTTCCGTTCGAGTCCGCACGTTCCCGTAAAAAAGTTACTTGCTTTCAAAGATCTCAGTTGTTTATTCCAGAGGGAAGAGCAATGAACAAATCCACCACACCATTACAAGATCTACACTGTTATAGACCATAGAATCACGTTATGAAAAGCTCCTTTAAGAAACATCGACAATAATTGTTTTATGTAAAGGAATGTTTATTGTTTTGACCATATATTAAGAAATTTGAAATGCTCCAAACTATACAGAATACAACTTCATGCAGGTTCAACAAGTTCCAACATATATAGAGTGACGAGTGCCGAATCCCACAGCTTAAGTGGCTCATATCTTAACAAGCATTGTCCCAAGTGTGCAACGCAAACCTCGGTTTACTCACGTGCTTAAACTTGGATAACACCTTACATTTACACAATTGTAGGCCTACATAATACATTCACAACCACCAGTAACGGGGATGGTGGGCGATAGAGGTCAAAATTAAGTGATATTATGTTCCAATTAACGTTGCAGTTTTTTACAGACCTTGTCTTTAAGAGTGCAGCATATAACTAAAAGTATATACAAATGGCATACGAAATCATTTCAAATTACGCCTGCGCAATTTGGTTTTGCAGACGGACATGTGAAGGCAAGTCAGTGCCTCAAGGACTATATATGGGAAGACGATTATCCTAGGTTAGCCTGATGTTCAAAATGAAAAAATAATGGAAATTGCATATTAGAGATATTGTCCAGTATTTGCAGTTGTAAGTGCAAGAATCCCCTAAACCTCCGAATCCACCCACCCAGTTACGGTCGCATTGGGAAGTGGGCGTTGGAAAGAGTGATTTACTCTCGGTATCGTTCGCCGGTCAGTCAGTCAAACAACACTTAGCGTTACGTTTATTTAATATCCTGTTTCTAGTCCACTTAACTGAATGCAGTCGGATTTTCAAATTTTCGGTCGAGTATCGTAAGTAGATTACTGCGGTCGTGTGGGAAATATCGATTAAAAATTGACGTTCCATTTTCGATTGCCATTTGCATTGGTCTCTGGCTGGTCGGTCTCGTACAAATGGAATCGGAAGAAGCCAAATGTAACTAAAGATACCAATTACCAAAAGTTGAAGATAAAACCAAGCTAGTTTTTATCAGTTTTGTTGGTATAGCGGTCGAACTCTGTCTCAAGTTATATATATAGCTCATAGAGAATGACAGTTGAGATTTTCCTTTGCTTTCCCCTGAAGACAGGTCTAAGGTTATCGTGTAAACGCATCAACAACGGTTGCTGGCGCGGCTGAAACATTATGCTTTAGAAACAAGACTCAAACTTTAAAGTGCAATTCAGCTTGTAAAACCTTCTTCAAACTTCTGCACGCCTCAAAAACGTCTTAAATACAACGCTGTCCACAACCTTCCCTACTGGTTATCTGCAAGGCAAAACAAGATCCCCGTCAGAATGCGAAACACTATGTGTATATTAAGAGATAATGGGTATGAATAATAATGAAGGGGAGTGAAAGGACAGTTTTCTCAGAAATATGACAAAGTTCAGTTCAGGTTGCCGGTCAAGGTCAAAATGCCAAGCAACTGTTTTGAATGGTGAGTGTTAATTAACCTAGGAACGCAGCCCTTAAATACCTTCGGAATATGCGGAGTCCGCTATCACCAGATAGAGGATTTTGGGATAGAGATGCTCCTTGTCTCCTAACAATTCACCGATCTCACCAGCTGATGCGATTTCCGCACTGTCATCTTCATTTTCTTGAACCGACTATAATAGACAAAAGGCATTTTATCACCTCAAAACTGTACCGTAACACTCGTCTGCTAAAGCTGTTGTTATCATTTGCTAAACCACTTATATTTGTGAGACAGTGACAAAGAAAGATATTTTAAGATTCTACGGTCAGTAAATTCTTCATTAATCAACCAAAACCAGCTTTATGTATATTTCTATCGCGCATATTCTATATAGTAAATAATCATATGCGCATTACAATCAGACTAATAGACCATGACACCGGGAACACGCCCTACTCTTTTCGAAAAGTAACATGGGTTCTTTTACGTCCCACATTACAGATAGAGTTGTGAGACGGGGCCTACGGTTTATCGTCCTTATCTGAGAAGACTAGAAAGTCTAACCATTTGCAGATGCCATTACAAAGGCAGCACTTTCTACTCAATTATTTTAAGACCATGAGTGTTGGTCCGGCCGGGGTTTGAACCCGCGACCTCCCGCACGGTAGTCCAGTGCTCTACCAACTGAGCTAACTGGTCGCCTTTACTGTTACCATCATCACCATAATTATCATTATCATTTTTGCCATCATGATTATGACTGTCATTATAATTATATATTTTTGATTTACTCTGTCTTTGCTAGTTCAAGGAAGTAGAATACTAATCGGCCGGGCAAGTTCGACCGAACTGCGCACGGGAAGAACATTTATCAACAGACAATTACTGTTTGTGGAGTTTGATCAATTACTGGTAGACAGAACTTTTACAAGTAACGTGGTGGGCTCTCGTCCAAACATATACTGAACTAAATAAGTTAAATCTAAGAAGTAAACTCAAAGTTACGCAAGATCGCATGCACACCTGAAGAAACTTATACACACGAAGAAACTTGTCTATTCCAAGTTCTTGCTCCAGCGTTAGTCGTGACTCTTCAAGCCGCTGAAAAACGCTTTCTTCGTCTTCCAATCGCTTCTTCTCTCGTTCTTTCTGTTTCGTAGAGTCGCCATCGTCTTCATCTTCTTCACCTAGTAACAAGAGGAGAACAGTTGTAATAATAACGAGGGATTTATATAGCGCTTTATCCCAAGGCTCAAAGCGCTTTACAACACTTTTTGTGGGGGACTTTGCCAGACTGCTTATTAAAGGCGCAAATTGCAGCCACGCAGTTCACAGTCTTATTAAAGTGAATAGTAGGATACACAGGTGCCCCCAGAACAGAATAAGTGATAGACCATCACACCGGGGACTATGTGCACATAGTTCAGTGCTGCACTGGTTGAGGCAGCGTAACTTAACAGCTTATCTGTAACTGACACTTTATTTTATTTATTACCTCCGCCAACGGAGTTGGAAGGAGGTTATGTTTTCACCGGCGTTTGTTTGTTTGTTTGTTTGTTTGTTTGTATGTTAGCAGCCTAGCGTCCACATCAAGCGCTCAACCAATCATCACCAAACTTGGTCAAAACACTGGCTATGGTCTAACTTAGAACTGATTTAATTTTGGGGTATCTAGGTCAAAGGTCACGAAAAAAAACATTATTTCGCAATAAATCGCTCTAGAATCATCATATCAACTTCAAACCAAAACTAAAATGTGCATCTTTCAATTCTGCATCTGCCCATATGTCACATGATGCAGTAACATCAGTACCCTTGCTAGCGGTAGGGGGTCGAATGCACTGGCGGAGGTCTGCGCTCTCGGAGTGTTCTTGTTTATCATCTGAAATTTCTTCAAATGTTCAAGTTCCTAAAACACTTTCAGTACCTTTCTTTCCCGGGTCAAAGCTATACAGGATTAGTTGAACAACAAAATCGGCCACTCAGGTATGGATGGGTTTACCCCAATTATATTATAAACTCCCAATTTTCGGTAATACATTCATGTCCTATATACACCAAACATTTTAAGCATTGTGACTCTTCTGCTTTTCAAGATATCTTGCTGAAAAAATTCATGTAAACAAAGCTTCAAGTAAGAAACAACGTGTAGAAGTATAACATTTTTTGCTCCAAACGTTTTCGTGTAATTATCGATTGAAAACTCAAACAGGTCTGGAAGAACGGCTCCAAAATATAGGACATAAATGTATTACCCAATTTTCCCACTCTAGATGACGTACCAGAGTCCCAGTCTTCGTTCAGATTGGAGAGCTCGGAAGAGGATCGCACAAGTTCCACGCCGTCACCCTCATCACCTGCATAGAATAAACCGGTTAAACCTGATTAGGCTCAGTAGTCTCACCAATAAGAAAAGAGTAACATATCGCGCGGTATGAGGGGGAATTAATATTAAATACGGTATGAAAATATTGGAACGAGAAACATTTAACATTCACTTTGACACTTGACGAGGAAAACTGGAATTTTCGCTAGACAGGAATGACTGAGGTCGTATGCTCAACTCGACCAAGCGGGGGAAACCAACACGAACGAACGTCAATTTAAAATTTTGATGGCTTTAAGAGAGGTGTTATCACGTCGGTATGTCTTTTCCTTATCCTCCAAAGCCATTTGTGGGTTAAAAGCCAAAAAGGTGATACACTGTATTTCCTTTCAACCCCTCAAACCATCTTGTCCCGCTGAACAGTAATAAACTGAGCAGAGCCGTGCCCAATAAATCTGTGTACCTTGCGGAGAACACGTGTCTCCAATGTGATCCCAATCTAAACTGCTTGAGGTTCCGCGTAAACTCTTGACTGGCGAAGGAGAACGACCTGCAATAACAACGAGACTTACCGTCTTAGTAACCACGAATAACTATACGTTTTCCTCACTACCTCGGCTTCTATTTAAATAATAGAGTGTTTCTGTCCAGGAACTATTAAAACAATAGAGTGTTTCTTTCGAAGAACTATCGGCTGATAGTTGCCCTGCGGAAATTTGATGTTCTTAAAAGAAATATGCTAGTTTTAAGAACATCAAATTTCCAAGGGGCAACTATCAGACCGATAGTTCCGAGACATAAACACTCTATTGTCTTTATTGTTCACCACTAAATTTTCTTCCGCGCGCCAGTTGAAAAACAGTCAAAACCCACTAAATGACGATCAATCAAATACTCATCCATACGCACAGCCTGAAATTTCAATAATTCGCAACGTACATTGCCTAAAAAATACGGTATAACTGTCAGAAAATTCACATTTTCCTCGGAAGGGCACTACCCATCCGGGTATTTTCCTCGGAAGGGCATTATGCGCTGATAGTGTGTCTCCGCGGACGAACACCATCGCGTCACGTGATCAATTTAAACCAATAAGAATCGGGAAAATTTAGTGGTGAACTATAACGGCTGATAGTTGCGCCGCGGAAATTTGATGTTCTCAAAACAAATATCTGCCCGAAACCCACTAAATGCAGGTCTATCAAATATTTATCCATGCGCAGAGCCTGAAATTGCAATAATTCTCAACGTACATTGCCTAAAAAATACGGCATAACTGCCAGAAAATTCACATTTTCATGGATGGGGATATATTCATCCGGGTATTTTCCTCGGAAGGGCACTGTGGGCTGATAGTGCGTCTCCGCGGACGAACACTGTCGCGTCACGTGATTAATTTAAACCAATAAGAATCGGAGGAAATTTAGTGGTGAACTATAATGGTTGATATCCTATGCCTAAATCTTAGTAGCCTAAAAAATTATAGTAGAGGAAATTGCATTCCTGTGATTTAATATATGGCTTCTCTATCCATATGCGGTTATGAAAAACTGGATGTCTCTCGTCCGTACAAGATAGATATCCTGAAACATACGTAGCTTCGCGATGAGAAGAACTAGTGGGAAGATGTTAAAGAGTGATAAACTAAGAAATAAAGGAAACTAGAGAGATACTAAGTACCTGATTTTTTTAACAAAACAAGTACTCTGCCTAATCTTGAAGCCAGTCTGCATAATTCGCCTCAGCCGACGTACCAGTAATACAAACAACCTCAAACAATGCCTGTTTACTTTAATTACCGGGGCCCAGCCGAAGGCTGGCACCGGTTATAGAATGCAGACGGTTTCTCTCGTTTTTTCAACGTTACATTGTTAGGGATATATCGCTGACTGAGATATATCGCTGGCTCGTTACTTTTGCTCCCTGGCTCATTGGAATCTTATCCGCCATTTTGAAAAGCACGAGGGATGGAGGACAGTCAAGAGAAAGATTATAGCTTTTTGTTCCCCATCCTTTACGATGCACTAGTTTATGAGCGAAAATTTAAGAGTGAATATTTGGAGAGACAAATTTACGAGCGATCACTTAAGAGTGAACCTTCCATCGTGAAACGTATCGAGAATAAGAGCGACTTATCAAAGCTATCTACACTGAGTGAACCTTCCATCGTGAGAGGTGCGAGAGGTTAACTATATCTATGCAATCCCCTGTCCCACTGGGCCCCGGTAAGTTCCACGTAGTGGTTCTCGTTTATAATCAAACAAACACGAGCATCGCCATATCAAGTACTGACTGTTACGGAGTGAGACGAAACTCATTTATCAAGGTCTCAAAATGGGGGATAAGGAAAAGCGTGTTATCGCAACCGTCTCAAACAAATAATAGCTAGTACTCATAAAAGTTACTATAACAACAGAAGAACAATTTGTAAAGAAACTGTCAAGTGGATTTTAAACAAAAATTCATGTTGAGCAGTGGGAAACAAGGGTTATGTTTTTACAGGCTTCTATTAATTTCCACAAACTGAAGTACTTGTAATCAGTTTTGGATTATGTCATTTGTTGTTGTTGTTTTTTTCTCTGCGAATATCCAAAAAAACAAACCTAAAGTTTGTACCTGTAGAGACAAGAACATCTCTCATGGACTGCAACATGTCCTCAAATTCTTCGCTTTCTTCTTCACCGCTGCAATCGATAACAAATTGATAGTTAAAAGACAATGACTAAAGTTCTTGCAGAGACGCGAGCGCACAGCGGCTAAATTTCCATGAAAAAGGTGGAATGAAGTGTAAACAGTTGAAATTAAAAAATCTACAGTTTAAAAAAAAAGTATGGAGAAAGAATTAACCCAGTCGGTCGCTAAGGGTAGATTGGGGATAACAAATATTTAAGTCCAAGACTGGTGGCTCCCTCGTCGTTGTGGTGGAGTTTTCTTAAGCTGACCATATATCTCATTTATGAAGCTGAATCTGGTTACGGAACCCGAGTGGTGATGATAGGGCGCGACAGCGTCCCTGCTCCCAAATTTTCCTTGCCCGGGGGGTGTTTGGTCGTTTTGCTAGGAGTCGAAGTCGATTCGCTACAAATCAATAGTCGTTTAGCTGACTAAGCTTGAAAAATAACAAAACAAAAAACCTTTCTACAATGTTGGGATACGATCACAAGACATCTTGACCCGGCCGTCTTGCCCGTCGGAAAAGTTAGCATGGTCGCACCCGCTATAATAAAGTCATTTTACGTGATCGGTGGAAATCGTTTTCACGCTGGTACATGCACGTGAATCCACAAGGATAACGTTAGTGGATAACAGATTCACACACAAACCTGCCCAATTCCAACTCCTCTTCCTCTCCATTGTCATCCTCGCCATTTTCGCCATCTTCTTCATCCACCTGCTCTTGTTCATCGTCATCGTCGTCATCGACATCATCGTCGTCAACCTCAACTTCCTCTTCCTCCACCGGTTCAGCCCCTTCAGGCTCGGCATGTCCAAGGGAAGTTGTTTTGAACAGCATTCGGAGATCAGGAAGCGAGCAGGTACGAAGTCTCTGCAAAGGCAAAAGTAACAGCATCTATTACTCGATGTTTTAATTTACTTCTAGAACAGTTCACAATTAGGTAAAAAAATTCTAACGATAAGTTAAGTTAAGGATCTCAGATCAGATATGTTTGGCTTCTAAACTCAAAAGATTATTTTAGAGGGCGAAAGGGACAAGAGGAGAGACGGGGAAAGGGGAAAACACAACACTGGATATACACGTATCAGCCAAATATTATGTTACTTATTAACGGAGTGGGAGGACCGACAGGAAAATATTTGGTTCAATGTCATGACGCACGGACCAAGCGCAACGAGTTCCGCACTTCATGATCGTGAGGCAAACATTTTCCCTCCGACCTGACCGTTGCTCTTCTTGTATCTTTCCCATTTTGAAACGGCTGTATCTCCTGGGGCCATAGGCAGAACCGTGCGGCCTTTTACGGCCCTTCTAGAGTCATGGGATACGGCCCTCATACGGGCTTCTTTTCAACAGCATCCGATGCTTGGCCATAGGGGTCATACGATGACTAGAACGTGCCTAGTGATACAAATAGCGGGACTATGAAGAAATCACGCAAAAGTGGAAATGACAATCACTGCACTTAACTCCTTACCGTAAACACCGTATCGTACTGGCCCGTTTGAAGTTCTTCAGTTCGGCGAGACCTGTTAGGCGATCCATCGGCCGTGTGAAATGATCTTTAGGAAAAAAATAAATAAATAAATAAACAAATAGAATAAAAATACCATATTACTTCACAAAGCCCATTCTCAGTTCCCCGATTCTATATACCTCTTACTAACCAAGTTTGAGGTCCGTACTGTAAGTTGCGGAACGAGTTTTTCCACGCGAATTTATGGTCCAAGCGCGAAGCGCACGGACCATAAATCCGAGCGGAAAAAACGATGATCCGTAACTGACAGTACGGACCGAGAAAACGAGGTTTGTAAGATATTTATTATATCTCAAAACAGGCTTTTGAATTTAGCGGGCCGTACAGTGAAGTACGGCCCGCTAAATTGACCAATCACGGCGCGCATACTAAGTGAAAGATATAATAACACATTTATTATAAAAATTCCAAGAGTAGTTCTAACCAATAAATAACAGTAATGGAAAGACATTAAAAGGTAATCCATCAGGAAATTGACTAATTTTAATTTTCCGTGGACAAAAATCTTGTAGCAGAATAATTTAAACAATATCGACTTCTCTGTTAGAGTTTTCAAGGACTATAGATATGATGAGTTATCTGTAATAACACCTAAGACAATTTCTCATGGAAGTCCGAGAAAATGGATGTCAAATTTCCCTAGAACTATGAAAACAAAGGTCAAATTCTGAAAATTTCATGGGGAAGATGCCATTTTGTGAAATTTGACATTTATATTCTCGGGCTCAGCCCATAATAAATTTTCTTTGGTGTTATTACAGATAACCAGTTATAGCAATAGCCCTTGAAAGATGTAAACAAAAATGCCAGATTGTTTAAATTATTCTGGCACAAGGTTTTTGTCTACTGAAAACTCAAATTCCTGATGGATTCCCTCAAAACATCTTGACAGCTTAAAGAGAAGAAGATCTTGCACTTTGGCAAAGTTTGATGGGCAGGTGCCTCTTTGCTACCAAACTACAATAAGAACTGTTGAGCCCGAAACGTTTCGTGTCGTTAGACAAACGCGCCCACAACACTTACAAATCATCAATCGAAATATCTTGCACTTCAAGATCCTCACAGTCAGCCTCCTTCTTCTGTTCTTTGTGTTCGACACGCTCAAACAATGCCTCCTTTTTCACATCTTCAGATATTTTTCGTGATGCGTTCAGGAAATCTTGATAAGCTGCTCGATCGGCGGCCAGAGAAGAACCTTCGTGGGGACTTTTAGGAGATTTAACTTCTGGAGATTCTAGGAGGAGGATAACAAAAGAAATCAAATTACGAAGTAAGTTGAAGATTGCACTCTTGCGGTTTTGACGTAATTTCATGCAAATGCCATTTAACATGGAATAAGAAAGAGGCTTGAATGGGATTTAAACCCACGACCAACCAGTGCGATATTCTACGAGCTGCGCTATCAGTCACCTACGCTGGGAGCAGGTCAAAAGCAGGTCCATATATGCTTAAGGAATCATATCAAGTAGTACAAATATATCAAACAAATTGCATATTTGTACTACGGATGGAAGGAAAGCTGGAGATTTGGTCAATCCGATGTTGGTACAAGTTTGAGCAACGTTGATTGTTTGAGAGACTGGGTCTACTTACCCTTTGTCGGTGTGCTAGTTTTCACTTCCTCTCCCCAGGCCTTTGTTGGACTCTTGGGACAGGGTTTCTCTTGGTTAAGACCAGACTCCTTGTTGTCCTTAGCAGCATCTGCGATATCCTCTAAATTCAAATCTTCTACTTTTTTATCAGCCTCTAGTTTTTCTTCTTCCAGGGTTCCCTCAGAGATCGTTTCCAAGGAAACCGCAGCTCGTCTTGGCGAAGGCGCTTTTCCGTCGCTTGTTCCCCCTTCTAATGTAATGGTTGCCGATTCGTCGGACACAACAGCCTCCTCGCTCTTTTCTTCTTTACCCTCCTTCTTAACAATCACGGTCTTCGCGGATGTGGACGATTTCACCACTGTCACACCTAAAGCAGGCGACGAGGAAGTCTTGTCCACCGTGACGGTTGCGCCCATTCCTGAGGTCTCAACAGCAGATGTCATGACACCAGCAGGTTGCGTTACTGCGGGAAGTTGAGCTTTCTTTCCGGCGTCAGGTTCATCGCCACGTCCTCCAACAGTTGTTGTGGCTGTTTGAAGCTTGGCATTTCCTAACGCAGCCATTACCTCGGTTTTTGGTCCTTGGCCCCAGAGTTTTCGAGGCGGACCTGCCGCTGGTTTTAGCACCGCGTCCTCTGCGCTTGTGGCTAATATAAGGAGAGACAAACCATAGCATGTAAATATTGAAAATGCAACAGAGAGCTGAGGAGGCGCTCAGGCGAGAGCACTCGTCAGCCACCTCTGCGATCCGGGTTAGGTTCCGTGGGTGTCACGTGGTTTGAGTTAGCAGTTGTTTTCTTTTCCTTGATGCCAGATTAAGAAACATTGGTCGTACAACCAACAGATACATTGTAAATATCCAAAGTAATTAAGCTATTACTTTTGTACCTATTTTATACATATTTGTCTATCCATTTGATATTTGCACTCATTTATTTTAACACTTGTGAAGAGGAAAGTCTGTAGGCCTCCTGAAGTGGAATGCGATTCTCACAAAATAGCATTCCGATTCGTTTTATTACCAGAACCCAAGTTCGAGTCCTGCGTTGTGAATCAAACTTCAAGGTCGTTTATTTAAAAGAGACAAGACCTTTTCAACTTCATTACTCAAGACCAAACTTTGAGTTATCAATGCGTTTCTATCTTTCAACCCTTTTTGCTCTTATAATTGCCCTTCCCTTAGTAAAATATTAAGCCTGCGAGGGTAAGAAAGTTGATGCTAGGAATGAGATTTAGTGAAACTTGCATCGCAGCAAGCTTTTTTCCTTTAAACGTTCGCACACATGGTAAATCGTTTAAAAATCCGTCAGAAAATCGAGTCATATCGTGTTAATCACACTTCTCTACCTATCAGCACTGCCTGTAACACGTGGAGTCTAAGAATGTGATTCAAACACTTTACTCCCATTGTCAACCCTTGGAGAATATGATGCACTTCTTCTTTTCATCTCTCCACTCAGAAATTCAAATCTTAGGTCATGGATGCTCAGACCCAAAATTGATAAAGCCGAACCACCAGCACTATCAATCTTAAAAGTCGGTACCTTCCATCGCAGAAGCTGTAACCTCAAGCGGAAGAACACGTGGTTTGAATGGAACATCTCCCCAGGCCTTTCGCGGAGCGAGAGGTTCCTCTGCCTCTTGAATCATTTTCTGTATGTCACCCTGCAGAAACCGATCCACACATTAGCTAGCTAAGATCCACTTTGGAGGGTTCGTGTGCAAACAGAGTATAATATGGCTGGAATGCTGGTCAGTGTGTGTATGTCTCAAATGACTAAAACATCGATGAGAAAAAGGTAAAAATGCAGCATAATCACCAAGCGATCTCACTACTTTCCGTTAACCAGGCGGAGTAACAGCCTCAATGAGCTGAACACGTCTTAGAAACAGGACGATTAAAATGAACTGATTCAGTTAAGAATTTTCGCGTTATTGATAAGGAAAAGGTGCACACGAGATATACAGCCTACACGGCTGAGGCGTATGCTATGCTGTTTGGCGCTTTATGTTCCAGAACCCGGCATTACACCGGTATACATTCATACAGCTCGGTGGAGAGAAAGTGGCAAGACAACTTTCTCGTCTAAGAAAACAGCACAGTATTATCATTTGGGATATACCGATAAATAGTTTGATAGAAAAATCAGGTCACTTACCAACAAAACGCTTACGTCGAAATTAATTCAGCTAGGATGTCTCACACAGTTGCGAACGACACAAAAATGGTTATAAGACTAGGCAGAGGATTCCCACGCGTCCTACGGGGCTACCACTCAGACTGAGCAAGTGGCGTAAACTTTTATTATTTTCATTTCATTTCGACTTTTTTTTTCTTTCTGAGGGCCACAAGTTTATCGGTTTTATTACTGTCAAGTGTTACCCTCTTGAAATAAAGTATTACTTCTACTAGTACTATACAACCGCTGTGTATATTCTACGCACCTCTGAGCTGGACCTGAACAGTTTGTTAGCTCCAACTTGTTTCAACGCGGTCTCGAGGCCAACAGGTGCAACAACGGGTTTGGGCGCTACTACGACAACCCAACAAGATCGAGTTAGATGTAAGTAACAAATAAGAAGAAAATCCTGGGACATACAGCATGTTTTTGTGTTCATTACATCCATTTTGAAATCACAGGTGATCCTTGCAATTTGATTGGACCATAACAGTGTGATTTATTGACGAATCGCACTATCTTAAAATGTAAATCGCATCATTTTTTCAGCCAATGAGAATCAACACTAAAATAAAACAACCAATGAAACTTACAATACAATATTGACTTGACTAAAAAAAATCCTGTATTAGGGCTATTAAATTGTGCGATTTCAAAACTGGATGTAATAAAGTGGTAATTGAACTTCGTGTTGTGCAATTTTGGTCTGAATCATACGCGTACCCTCCAGCTCCAATCGACCAAGTAAGTAACAAAAATACCGGACTTAATAAGCGAAAGATCGTCGCAAATCTGTGGGCAATAAAGAAAAGGCTTAAAAAATATTTCGGGCTTAACGAGAATCGAACCCACGAGCTTGCGACGCCAGTGCAATATTCACAAAAACAACGGATGTTACAATCATCCTGCCCACTCGATAACACGTTAAGAAATTTGTAAACATTCCCTAAAACTTATAAATAGTCGTACCTTCTCTGGCGTGCCTTTCTCAACAAAACTTAAACCGTTAGGATAAATTGAGAGCACGCTGGTTGAGCAGAATTCGGGCACGATTGTTAACGACGTTCTTGAAAAGGAAGAAGCTTGAAATTTTGGCAAAAGTGAAAAATTACGGCATGCTAATATAACAAATTTGTACAATGCGAGGTTAGTAATTTAAAATGTTTGTCTTGGCGTGGAAATTAAGGTGGGGAGAGGAAAGGAAAGGAAAGAAAGCGTGCGCCTGGTTAAAGAACCTGTCACGTAAGAAAAAAAAACTAAATGGTGCTGTATGATGCAAACTGACTTTAAAACATGACGATGGCAACTATCTAAAACTGAACCCACTTTTTTTTTTCTTGAGATAAGTGTTGCTTTAGTTTCAAGACAAAAGTCATACCTGCTGGTCTCTGGTATTTTGCTAAGGCTGGGAGAGGTCTGCGTGATAAAAAAGCACTTGGTTAACGTACATGAATAAAGCTTGTTCAGTGGAGGACATGGAAATCTATGGCTAGAGGACTAAAATGTTGGGTTTAACTCGCTGCAAAAACCTGTGAAGTTTTTCTTTGTTTTTTACTATTATTTTCCTAGTCTCTATTGTTTTGTCTCCTTTGTCTTCTTTGTTTTACGTCACGCTTGAACTTAACAGGTTTTTACACCAAGGATGAGCCAAAATGTGAAACAACTCACTGGTCGTTCAGCACTAATTTCCATAGGAGGTTTACTCAGTTACCTTTTGTCAGGATCAATTCTCCGTTTCTCCTGTAGCAAAGGGAAAAAAATTAGAGATTTCATTTACTCACCACGTCTAACATAAGAGTGATAGACTGGGAGCAAAACTCGCCACGCAAACGCCTATGAGATTTTTTTTTTTTTTTTTTTGGGGGGGGGGGGGGGTGGGTGGGGGGCAAGCCGGCCATCTTGAATAATCCCAAAAACACGAAACTTGCTGTGTCCTTGCGCACAAACAATTTTAGAGCCTCCTCCGCATTGATATTTTAATTCCAAGAGAGAAACGTATTCGTTCGGAATATTCCCGTTTCTTCGGAATGATAATATAAAGTTTGAATCCGACAGCACACACGTTTGCTTTGCTCACTGGACTACAAGTGATGTTTTTTTTTTACCTGCGTACCCCAAACTGTCCCATAAGAATTTGCGTAGAAAATTTCGATCCCAGTCTATCACTTTTTTTTCAAAGGGAGCTATTCCATTTTTCCTCTTTTCTTCAAATCCTGCCAAAGTGGAAGTCAGTTCTAGTTTAACCCTAGATCAGCTCTAATCAAGGGCAGGGTTTTCAATAAGAATTGTAGCAGCAGGAGAATAGTGTAATGCAACAGGAGAACATTCTGAAAGCGCTACATGTCTCAATTTAAAACTTGCTCCGCCATCTAAATTTGGCCGGAGAATTCTTCGTAGTAGCCGGAGAATTCTCCGATCTCCGATACCTAATGCAAGGGTAAATAAGCAGTCACTGGTCGATTTCTGATGAGCGCTGAACGGCTTTCCAAAAACCCAGCTTGGTCCTGAATTAGCTCCTTAGTGTAACAGCGAGGAGAAGCGTCAGATGACGCTCCTGATGACGCCTCAATACAGAACGAAACGGCCTTTCGAGCAGTAATCCAGGTCCGGTGCACGCCTTTTTTATCAGTGATAAAGTTTTAAAGGAACCGTAACATAATCTTTAAACTTAACGTTTTTTCATTCTCACGTATTTCATTGGCCCATATCAGTTTGTATAGGTATTCACATGATTTCGAGTGCAATTTGGGATAAATCAGCACGAGTAAATTTTTCAAAGGCTAACCAAATTGCACGAGCCCGTAGGGCGAGTGCAATTTGTAGTCTTTGAAAAATTTACGAGTGCTGATTTATCCCAAATTGCACGAGACAAATCATGTGATTACTTGTTAATAATATACATGCAAAATTTAATTTCAACTTTCTGCACTCAATTTCAACTTTTTGCACTCAATTTCAATTTTCTGCACTGTTTGGGATTAATTGACGTGCTCTCAACCAATGAGCATGCTGAAATTTTTGCATGTATATTATTTGCATACGTAACCTGTTTAGTTAGAACCATACAACAGTGTTCCGAGACCAATGCGCAGAAAAATTTCTCAACAGGAAAACGTTACAATTTTCATAAGAACTAGTTAATGAAATCGGAGACAGGGAAAAAAGGATTGAGGTTTTGGGGTCAGTGAACAAATTTCTCAAACCTGCTTACGTGTAAATTTATCCTTGCATTTTCCGTGATTGGTATTTTGATTGTAACATTTACCTTTTCAACCCTCTGTCTGCCTTCCTCCTCCATCTTTGCCAAAATAGCTTTCTTCCTTTCCTCAAGCTGTGCTCGTAACATAGCGGCTCTCTCCTCTGCCTGAGCCTAAATTGACGACAACAGCTTAGGAAACTGTTCGAAATAGCGCAGAGTTTGGACCGACACACTGGGGATGCCCATTCACAAACACGCAGGGACCTTCTTAGGGTCCGTTCACTTTTTAAGGGATGGGGGGGCTGGTGGGATTTGGGGGAGTGTCAGCCCTCAGCTTGCCAATTTTTTCACATGACCCCCCCCCCTCGAAAGGAATTTTTTTGGGATGACACCTCCCCCCCCTTTGGCCACCTCGAAAAGATGTTTACATTTCGTGAATAAAGCAGGAGAATTTCTCATCAATTTATGAAAACTTCATACCACTTTTTTTCGCTTTTTTTTCGCTTGACCCCCCTTTTTCTTCATTTTTTTGGGTGGCCAAGTTGAATCCAGGACGATCAGATTTCAGGTCCGGCGCCCCAACCGCAAGACCACGCTGCCTCCACAGAAAGGCAGTGTGGCCCTTAAACAGGTGTTTAACGAAATCGTGAATCTGATACCGTTAAACCTCTCTCACCAAAAGCAGGTTCAGTCCAAGGTTATTAGGGACCGTTCATTTTTTTACGAGGGAGGGAGGGAGGGTGGCTGGTGGGATTGGGTCATGCAAAAAGACGTTTTCTTTCTAGGGGGGGCATCTCAAAAAAATTAAGGAAAAGGGGGGGGGTCCCTTGAAATATTTTACCAATTCTTTAATGTCATAATGTTTTAATATTAAAAAGGCTAAAATCTTGGGAGAGAGTTATTTTATTTTTATTATTATTTTTTTTTTTTTGGGGGGGGGGGTGGGGTCATCAGAAAAAAAAATTACCGCTTCAAGGGGGCGGGGGGGTCATGCAATTTTTAATTGGTGCTTCCCAAATCACACCAGTCCCCCTCCCTCGTAAAAAAATGGACGGTCCATTGTTTCAGAAGTAGCATTCTAATACAGGTTGATCCTGAGAAACTGAACAAGATCACTGACTGTAGCTTACTTTCAAAGCAGCAATTTTCTTTCTCCTCGCTTCAGGATCGTAACGCGGATCACCAGTAACCACGTTCTCTTTCTGCAAAACAACCTCACATTAATGTCAATCACAAGTAGACAAAATATTAATGCTTTCACTCCCAGAAGTGATCAACACGCATCTTCTTCATAAAACATCAACACAATCTCAAGCAAACAGGTGATAAGAACTGAAGAAGTAAGCAACTCAAGGATATGTAACACAAATTTCTCCCAACTAGCATGTATGGAAGCGTACGGTACTAGATAACGAGAATTGTCATATAGACCTTGGGAGTGGAAGGCTTAACATCGAACTGCAAAAAAGAAACTTTAATTTTGACTTGACTGACAGCCGTTCACGAAGCTTGTCAAAACGATTATGGGAGGATAATTACTAAAAGTGTCAATTCCCATTTACTGGGAAAACTTCGCTGTCTATTTTTAAAAGGTTGTTGGTATTAGCATCAATCGTTGAAATCATTACGGTTTTACAAGCGGCCAAAATTTACAGGCACAACCCTTCCGTAAAGAAAAGCGGTTAGTAAAAATGTTAGCATTTGGTTTCCAACCACTGCCTTACCTGCTTTACCTGGACAGGTGGAGCTTCAAGGGGAGCTCGCACACCGGCCATTCGTCTTTGGATTTCTTGTCGCTCTAAGAAGTTTTGACGCCTGATGGCTTCCAAACGCGCTAAATATTCCTTAAAAAAAAAACAAAACAAAAAACAAAAAAACAAAAACAAAAAACAAACAATCAAGAACGACTGGGGATTAAAGGTACGATACGTGAAAAGTCTCAAAACAAGCGGAGTCAAGTAAAAAATGATCGGCTTTCATTAAATCGTTCCTCGCCAAGAGAACCATATTTTGACCCCAGATTGCCACTGGTACTTCTTCACATGATTAAACGCATTTGTTGCAACACTTCGACCAGTTGTACAAAGTACAACATTAGGTTGAAACTCACCTTCTCCTTAACATCCTTAGCATCAGCCTCACGTTTTGGCTGATAATCTACTCTGGCTGAAAACAAAACGTGATTGATCAGTAGTGCCGTGAGCTGTCCAGGAAAAATTAGTTTGCATAAAAGAACACAAAAAGATGTAAATCTAACATCTTGCTAAGTATTATTAAAGTGTTGCTGTTATTGCTGTTATCATTGTTATTTTTTATTGTTCCAGTTAGTGCTGTTGTTCTTGTTTTTGTCTGTTGTTATTTTTATTTTTGTTGCTGTTTATTATTATAATAATCATTATTATTTTCATCTTTGTGAACTGGATGATCTTTTTCCAGTTTGCTTCCTAAGGGAGCGAGTCACAGCCCATGACCAAAGGTCCCTTAGAGTTTTCTCCTTACTCTACAGCTCTAATACTTTTCTCAAAATCCTTGCTGTTCCTGGTAACGTAGCTTTCTTGAGTAACGAGAATTTAATACCAATTTTGACATCCAACTTTTCTGTTACACTTCCCAATGATCCTACAGCAATTGGTACCACTTGCATAGTTCTCATGTTCCACATTCTTACAATTTCTCTTTTAAGGTCCTGATACTTTTCAACTTTCTCATTCTCCTTTTCACCAATTCCTTTATCCGCTGGTACGGCAATATCAATAATAGTGCACTTTTTCTCCTGTTTATTTACAAGTACAATGTCCGGTCTTCTGGCTTCATTATTATCATTATCATTATTATTATAAGCATTATCATTTTGTGGTTGCTGTAGCCCCAGATGCTATCGATTCTGTGGCCGTTTCCGTCGTCAGCACAAAAATCACATCACTTTCCCTACAAAAAAAAGAGCTTCCGAACATACCTGGGTAATGATCAGGGAGGACGTTGAAATTCTATGAAACACAAAGAATAAAACAAGCAGAAAAATAATCTGTTAGAAAACAAGCAGAAAAATAATCTGTTGAAAACAAGCAGCTTTGCCATACGCAGACAACGCCTGCGAGTTTGTTACCTGTCCTCTGGCTTTGTTCCTTGCAGCTTCTCTCTTCCTGTTCCAGAAGTCCTCTAAGACGCGAGCTCTTTCAGCCGCGCCTGCTCCTAGAGCCCTGCCAGACAAAAAAGAACCTATCTTGTGGTTAAAACCATTACCGCTATAACGAGAGAACGCTTATTTAACACGTTAGCTATCCCATTACGTTTCTAAATAGCTACAGCACAATATTTTTTGGTGGTACTGCTTGTTTTACTCTACAGTGAGTGTCTACTTTATTCATCTGTGGATCAAAAGAAAACCTTTTTGGAGAGCTACTTAACAGTACTGTGCTATGGTACTATTTTTCTTTATAAAGAATGTGGTTCTCACTGTATCATCTGTGAACCAAACCAACCTATATTGTCACTGAAGTTACCATGATGAATAACAATCGTTTCCATAACATTATTGATGACAATACAAAATGATCTTTTTTTTTTTCCATTTCTACAAATACCGTGTCGTGCAAGGCGAAAATGGGTTTTTCTTGGGCACGTTAACATGGAAAGTTAAACAAAGATATCCTATCAACAGTGTGGCTAAGCCATGCCTCTTCAAACGAGTACAGAAAAAACAGCCCTTGGGACAAACAACAACCAAATTGTTAACCATGTCCAGCTAATTCCCCACGGAACCCTACGAGTGGGCCACGCCTTTTGAAGACAGTACAAAATAAGAGGCCCTTATTTAATATTGTAAATAACAATAGGTCATGGGACAACACCCGGCAAACCGGCTGTTGTCGAGCACATTCCACACTACGGTCGCACACGAGGTTCGAACGTCTCACAAAAAAAGTACTAGTTGCCCTTTTCTCTTCAGCAAAAACCAGCTAAGATGGAGACGATTTAAGCCAACCTTTAAAGATAACTATAAAACACAGTGCGAGATCTCGACTGGAAGATTTAAAATTAGCCCAATAATGTCAAGGAAGAAAGGACATATGTTCTGTTAAGGTAGTAATAATATGCATGCAAAAAATTCAGCATGCTCATTGGCTGAGAGCACGTCAATTAATCCCCAACAGTGCAGAAAATTGAAATTGAGTGCAAAAAGTTGAAATTGAGTGCAGAAAGTTGAAATTTGATTTTTGCATGTATATTATTTAAAAGTAATCACATGATTTGTCGAGTGCAATTTGGGATAAATCAGCACGAGTAAATTTTTCAAAGACTACAAATTGCACTCGCCCTACGGGCTCGTGCAATTTGGTTAGCCTTTGAAAAATTTACTCGTGCTGATTTATCCCAAATTGCACTCGAAATCATGTGATTACCTATACAAATGTGATTTCTGTCTTTGAAATTTCTTACCTGTCAACCTCACCCTGTTTAGCCGCATCCCAAGCTAAGTTATCACGGTGACGAGGTGGTCTGTTGCCCTCATTGGCTGACACAGGTCTTGCGGCCGCTTGGACTGCTGGGGCCTTTTTGTGTTCTTCTGCGGACAGTGGTCGGGCCGGTCTGTTTTCTTTAGCCTCACTGTCGTTCTCTTTTGCCTGGTACTTCTGCATTGGTTGGGGCTGCTTTTTCTAAGTTTGAAAGAAAAAAAAGAAAAAAAAGGAACTGTTTAGTCGAGCCTTTTCCCTTACAGGGCTATCTCCTTTAACGTGAACCACGAAGGAAAAATGAAGTCGAGTTTTTATTGCGAACTGTTGAGCGAACGGACTTCGGCATTCTCCTTAAACTTCTTTCGGTTTTGTTGTTCCCATTTATTCTTCTAAACAAATTTTCGGTAGCCACTGTGCACCTTCATCACAGACAAAAATCTGACCAAGATGGATAGTGGCCACAAAAACTTCATAAGAAGAAATCGAAATTTTGAAATTGAAATCTTCATCGCTGTAACAAAATTCGAACAAAGTTGTTCTTTTTTTAGTCTCTGCAGTTTTTGTTGTTTTTGTTTCTTTGACGCCAGTTACTGAGTCGGAGTTCTCAGTTGTCTTCAATTCGGGAATTTTTAAAGCAGATTGAGTATCTACGCCGGGGGATGAATAAATGCCTGAGTTTTCTGAACCTATTGTCCTTTTTCTCACACTACTTACAGTAACACACTCAGTACGAGAAGCAGATACAGACCAAAAAGCGGAGTTCAATGACATTCAAAGAAACTCAGGTGTTCTCTAAAGCGCGATCTGTCAAACTGCAACGGTGCAGCTAGGTAAAGTCTTCTGATAAAAGAGGATGTATATGCTGTGGTTTAATTTTACCATTGGTTCAAATTTTATTTTCCTTTGTTTCAAACTCATTATCATATATTACCATACTAAAAACAAAGGAAAATGAAATTTAAGCCAAGGATAAAACTGAACCACAACATTATACAAATATTTAACAATTATTCGCCGAAGGCGAAGTGATTCTCGGTGAATATTCACCGAGAATCACTGAACCTGGGGCGAATAATTGTTTTAGTATAAATACACAGGTGATTATTTCAAAAAAGAAAAGAAAAGCATTTTACAACACGAAAAAGTTTTATTTCATCAAAAGCGCGCCAACGACTGGCAGCCATTTTGTTCGTCGAAGTGATTATCGGCTGTTATAACCCACCGATTAATTTTTGTGCCATCTTATTGGCTATTTTGGGTCACGTGGTATCAAATAGCTGGACGGGTATCAGGCGATATACCCCGGCCGCGTGGATATTTGCCCTGCAATTTTTCAGTCGCAAGAAAACACAACAAAGTCAGTCTCTTTCAAGTTTTTTTTACAACAAACTCGTTTTTATAATCCAGTGACATCGTAATTTTAAAGTAGCTAGTCGCAATTGTAGCTCCGGATAAACAGAAAATCAACAAAATAAGCTGCTGGTGTTTTTGGCATGGAGGTGAGCAAAAGTTACGAACCCTTGGGCAATCAAATTCTTGAAAATCTGCCCACTGAAATGTGCAAAAAGGCTGGTTTTGCACAAGGTACACTTCCCCTTGTATTTAAAGCTGCCGGTTGAGAAACACGATAAACTACGCAAACGATAAATCGCTCCAGTGGTACAGTACACGACTAACTGTAGGACAACTATTCGAGTCATCCCATACTATCGCTCGATTTATAGCTCGAAAGAATTTGGTTCAGTCAGTTGAACCTGTTCTTGCAACTGGAACTAAAGTTCGCCTACCCTTGTTTTTCTTCGATCTCCTCGGCGCCCGCCATTCAACAATAAAGCCAAGTTTGCGAACAATTCCTTCAACTACACCATATTTTCCAAATTCCCTGTTTCATGGGTGTAATTTCTTTCGCAGTGTTAGTGGTATGGTTGGATTTTCTGTTCTAATCCATTGGAAATGTTTTGCTTTGACTTGTTTTCGAAAAAAACAGTTGGTAAAATAAACCAAAAGTGCCGTGTTTTCCAGATTTTCATGTAAGGGGCGTTGCGAGAGTATGTTTGACATGACAGCTTGTCAAGCTCTGGTCCAATCACAGTTTATATAAAACAATTTTAACCAATCAATGTACATGCAGTGTTTGCATCAGTCGCCTGAATCCCCAGTCAGACGACTTGTTTTTCTTTTTCTTCAACACGTACAAAGTAGAAATTAATTCACGATCGCGGAGGGTTATAAAATAAATAAACCCCTTCCTGGCTTACTGGTATATGGGAGGATAATGCCCTTGGCTGAGAGATTGTCCTCAAAATTTCACATATGCCCTCGAAGCTTCGCTTCTCGGCCAACTGTTCATTTTTCGGACAATCTCTCAGCCGCGGGCATTATCCTCCGATATACCAGCCGCCGGAAGGGGTTTATTAGTCGGGCAACCGACTATAGGTTTACACTCGAGTTTCATCGCAAATCGCAGTCACGTGCAATGGGGAATACCGCAGACGCGTAATACGGGTGCAAACGTCTTTCAACGATGTCGAAGTCGATGGCGAATATGATGAAAACAAATGGTGTCATCTTTTCTACGCTCAAACATACAGACCCAC
Organism: Ricordea florida; assembly: GCA_949710005.1. Lineage (NCBI taxonomy): Eukaryota > Metazoa > Cnidaria > Anthozoa > Corallimorpharia > Ricordeidae > Ricordea > Ricordea florida. Next base: position 21,381,315 of record OX453278.1, on the reverse strand, counting down.
TCTAAACGATGGCGTGTGTAATGAGCGTATATTTCGAAACGGGTCGTTCCGCGAACTGAAAATAGCAAAAGAATCAAATGATTTAGCGAATGTCTCACTAGAATCAAACCAGAAATCAAAGGAGTTACCAGTGAACAGAAAATGTGGACAGAGTGGCAGAAGAGCACTTGCGTTGAAACTCGAGGAAACGACAACAAAGATGCCACGTTGGAAACCAGGACCTTGGTACTCTTAGCATTTCTTTTTTGGACCACACCGCACCATAAGTGGTCAACACTCATAACAGCACGTCTACCTGTTGCCCGACTTACGATCTTAGATCGTCTTGTTTACTAAATAATCCGAGATAGCGAACCAATCAGAGCGCGCGGTTTTGTATAATCACCTGAGTATTTATATTAATTTTTTTAATACATACCAAGACTTCTTGCTGACTCGGTTTTACAGCACCAGGTGGGTCTGAAGGCTTCTTTTCAGCTTTCTGCAGAGCGTAAGATGGGGTTACATTTGCTCCAATAGTAAACATACCATGTACTACCAAGAATAGGGCAAATGATTATTACTCAATGAATAGGCCCTTACAATTAAATGCAAGCTATAAGGATTAGCACTATTTATAAATATAATATGCCTCATTTAAGTCATCCTCCAGTTTATAAATATTTAAAGCGCGATAGCGTTTTCTTTTTATGGAGAAACACGAGCATTCAGCATTTACCAGAATTCTTCAGTTAATTAAGCAACTTTTTAATTTTTGTGTTTAAATTACCATCAGTTGTTGGATAACATTAACCTATTTTCTCCTTGAGTACAGCAAAATTTGGATCATACCAGAAACCTCTAAGACTCAAGTATAACAAGCATCCACGGCTAGTCCAGATTCAGTGTTTTCTAAGTACCATATTTGGAAACTACTTGCCCTAGTCTTTGAGCTTTTTGGTCGTTGTAATGCGTAATGAACAACGCACATCTGCAACAAACACGTGACCACCATGTCGCGAGCAGATGAGCCCATTTGATTGCCTTTTTTATTCCACTTCCAAATATGGTACTTGATAGACCGGATGTGCGCAAGCTGTGGTTTGACATTCAAAGCAATTTCAGCTTTTTGAAAAACTAACAAGTGCAAATTAATTCCAAATTGATCAAGAAAAACCGTATGATTACTTTTTTGACGGTATAAACATGAAAAAATTATTGACCAGCGTTAATGCAGTCATTTTTTCTCGCTTGAGAAAACCTTTTTCAAAGTTTCTGCAGAAAACGTTTTGTCATTATTTTACGAGATATCATTGGCTTAGAAACTTTGCTATTGTCTTTCAGTCAATCATAATCCAGATTTTCGATGTGTAATTTGCACTGTGGTGACACTTTTTCCACTGGTGATACACTTGAAAAGCACTGCTCTCAGCCAATCAGAATGGAGTAATTTTTTCATGTATATTATTTTAAAATACCTTCGTATCTCAGCGCGGCAATTTAATATCTTATTTATTTTCTATTGCTGTATTTTTTTTTTTGAAGAGAAATCTAACCCTTGGTTGACACTCGGCATCTGCCACATAGTTACTTCAGCTAGGTATTAGTTGAGCTTAGTTTGTTAACGCTGGTTAGTTTAGGTTTGGTGTGGGCCGGTCTGAGAATGTTCAAACAGCAGCCATACCCCTGGTAGTGTGTCTTGTATTAGAACAATGAAGTCAATCAATTGCGCGCAGGTATTTAGAAGGAAACCGCAGTGAAGACAATAGTCTTGTACTTTATAAAGGCATTCAAGGTGAAAATCACCCGGGCATAGCACGCAATCCTGAAAACAACAACACTGTCTTAAACAAAGCATCATTCATCATTGGAAACTTTAAGCGACCAAGGGTCGAGGATTTTCTTGGTTATCAAATACATGCAAAAATTGTTAAATAATAAAGATGGTGAATTTTGAGCCTGGAAAATTTGTGAAAGATGTATTTTCCAGCATTGTCACAGGCAAATTCGAGTGTCCTATAGTACCTCAGTAGCAGAGCGTCCGAAATAGTAATCGGAAGGTCGTAGGTTCGGCTCCTATTGGGAGACCTGGGATTAGCTTTTCTCGAGTTTACCTGTGACAATGTCAAAAACTACATCTTTCATGTAAAAACTTCATGTGCTGGAAATTGAGATTGAGTGCAGAAATTTGACATTAAATTTTTTCATATTATTAACAAGAAATCAAAGACTTTTGAGAAGGGCAATTTGGAATAAATAAGCACTTGTAAAGTGCAAATTATAGTCGGATTAGGGGCTCACGCAATTTTTTTACTCGTGAAAGTTTATTCCAAACAGCACTCAAAATCACTTAATAACCTATACAAATAATGAATGATGTTGCTAGTTGCAACTGAAAACTGAGTCTAAAATGATGAATGATGTGATTGGCTGATACCTTTTTGCATGCATTCAAAGCTGTCGCACGGCATTCACACGAATCCGTTTGGACAACTTAGGCCTTTTTCTTTAATCACTTGGTTTAAGGGACCGCCGACGTTGAATTTCCCGATTTCAGAAAAAAAATAAAATTGAAAATTTTGTATTATTTTTTCCCCGCCGATCGTATACTTCAGATGTGCTTTTTTATTTTCAAAAGCGGAGAAAATAAAACCTCGTATTGTCAGATTTTCGGAAATAAAACTATTCAAATGGCCAAGGTGTGTTTTATTTTCATTCATTTTCGTGAGATGTAATAGTCTACCAACACAACCTCGCACCCAGTGCCGAGTTACACTCAGGACTGTAATGTATTAGAGCACCAAACTGAGCCCTAGGTACGACGTTTGTGTTACATTGGCTACGAAACATCTTATTTTTCCCTCCGATATAAAATTGTAGACGTTGCCTGAAAAAAAAAGGTTGAATACTCTATTTTATTTTTATTTTTATTCCCCCCTCCGACATTAGAAATGTCGGAGGGGGGAATGTCCTCCAGAAATGTCCTCCAGAAATGCCCCGTAAACCAAGTCATTAAAAAAAGGCCTTACTTACCGGTATAGTTTGTGCATGATAGTGAAAATAAACTAGTAGTTAATGTAGAAGACAAGCTGGCAAAATTTCAGTACCATGCTAAAAATTGCAATTACAGACCTACGCTGTAACCAGGTTCTCCCTTTCTACTACTGACACTTACTGTCGAAACATTATGCTAACGCGAATAGCACATTTAGTTCACTGTTAGTGTAACAGGAATTCAACACACTTAGCCAACTTCTAAACTTGAATAAACATTACAGCATAAAGACGATATCGTTTAAAAAACAAAAAATATCAAAAATAACGATAACCTAACACAAAAAACGTAAACAATTCTTACTTCAGGACTGAGATTAACATTAAGTGTTGCCTTCCACGCCTGTTCCCTGGCTCTGTTTATCTGTTCACGCTGGGAATTAGTGAAACGAAAAACTGTTATACGGAAATTAATTACTTTAAAAACCAAAGGTTGATGTACTAGGAAAACTTAAACTTAAAAAAAAACAGATTGCTACTGTCCATTTAGAAGAGGGCATTCCTTGGATTTCCGTTCAAGCCGCTAAGCGAAATGGTTTAAATTCTGGGTTCGGATTTGGTGAGTTTTTAACAGTAAATGTAGGCGAATTCTAGGTCGTTTTCCCATGCTAAATTTCGCGCTTGCAAATTCATATACAAACACCTGTTGCCGTTCCCATCTCTGTTGCTGCACCTTCTTCATGTAGTCCTGATACATTTGCTCCTGAAAAAAGAGAAAAACATGTAAGAATGCCAATCACAATACGCGTGTATGCTGGGTAAACTGTGAACACGTTAAAACAAGCGTAGTGTCTACAAAGGCGGCTTAAAAATTGACCATCCTGTAATCAAAACAATTAATTTTCTTAAACACAAAACAAAAGCAATTACTTAAACTAACAAAAAACTAACAAAAAACCAACCAACCAATCAACAAACAAATAAACAAACAAGAAGTCGTACACAGTCAGATAAACCAATCAGAATGCAATAAGAAGTACAATATGTTCCGTCAGTACCAACCGCGGAAAAAGGCGCGCAATGTCGTCCTTTCATTCAGTTTTAAGTTTGCCTTTACTTCGCGTCTTCCGATCAAATGAAAACGTTGCGGGAAATTTCTTGCCAGTTACCTACCGTAGCCATTTCGACAGTGAAGTTAAAACCCCTTCACACTTTCAACCCAGTGCTGGTTGTGTTACATGCATCTGGTCTGTTGTAAGTACAGTGTTTATTCTATAATTATCGAGATTTGCATCGATCTGTACGCACGGAAATTGCAAAGAATAAAATCCTTACGATATTGTTGAAAATTTGTCGATCGCAATTCCGATTGAAGGAGCGATATTTTTCAGGCCTGAAAAATATTCATTTGCGTTTCCCCTGCACGGCTTAGAAGTAAACAAAGCTGCGCTCATTCGTTCGTTCGTCTTCGTACGCACGCGTTTGCACTGAACTAATCACTGTATGCGTGACTACATTTATACACTGCTGCCCAAGGGGAAGTTATAATCGTTTCACAGGATGCGACTCGTTTCTTTCAAGACGCGTCTCACTTCTCTTGATACGACTCTCGTTTCTAAAAATAACTGTAAGAAAAGTCAGTTCCTTTGATACATGTGTGGCGGTTTCTTACGAGTAATACATGCCATATTAATCGACACAATGATTCTCGCGAGAAACAAGACGCGTGTCTCGAGAAATAAGAGGAGAGGTGGTAACTTTTGAGCGGTACTCAGGGTTGTCAGTAGGTTTCTGAGAAGCAGTTTCTGTCTATAAAGTAGGCGTCTGCCGAAAAGCATGCGCATCGTTCAGGGTGGGTATGATTTTCCGCAATACCATGCCCAGAACAAGCCTAGCAGTCGGAGTAGCCGGCGCAGTATTCGAAATAGCCGGTGAAATGCGCCGGTTGCCGGCTTATTATGACAACCCTGGGTACTGTACCTGATTTTGCATCATTTCCCTTCGTCTCCTTTCACGAGCATCCAGCTCCTTCTTCTTTTCAACAGGTTTGACAGATGCAGCTTCAGGTCTTGCCGGTTTTTTCGGGAGCTCCGCAGAGCTGGGCTTCCTTCAAAAGAAACAACAGAGAGAATAAAGCTGAAAAAGTCAGTTCGTTTCGCAGTACCTTTTGGCAAGATACATATGGACAATGCATAAGGATCCAAAAACATCCCATGGTTTAGTCAACTCTTTCCACACCAAGACGTGTCGTTAGTTGCAATTCTCCTAAATCATCATTGCAGGCCTTCTTACTAGTTCGTGTGGAGAACTTCGTAATCGATCAATTCTACCTTTAAGTAATGAATAACTTTCTCAATTCTCGTAACACGTTGTCTTAATAATGTATAAATATTGTAAGGAGAAGTTGCATACTGATCGGCTCTGTCAGTGAGAGAGTTAAAGAAAGATCTGATGCTAGTGTAGTGACTCAAAACTTACTTTGGTGGAGCCGTCTTCTTGGCAACTGAAACTCCATATTTGGCCTTGGGATCACTGTACTTCTGTGGAGCTGATAGTAAATCAATCAGTAGTTCAGTGCCCCTTCAGAATGAGTTTCCCTCGTTTGGAGGGGGGAAAGTACGAGGCTAAGCCGCGGCCACGAGGCGCAAAGAGGAAAAAATAACCTCTGGACGCGCGAATACCGAACCTCATTTCCGTGCTGTTTGCGTATCAGATATCCTACCAAAACCGCTTTTTCGATGGGCGGGCGATACCGTGTCTGGTTGTTATCATTAATGACATTTCTGACATCCGATCTCTGTCAACAATCGCACGTGAAGCAGCGAACCGTGAAAATTCATCGATATACTGAAAAATGAAGGTGAAGTTTCCTAAGATTGCGCCGAAGATTACGCCGGTTAAAATTGTTCGCTCATCTATCCACGATTTTTGCAGGGTTTGTAACTCGAGTTTGATAATTTATGTTCCAAGGGGAACATGCGAAGAGGCTAAATGTTGTGGTGCAATTATCAGCTGTTTTGGGGTTTCCCATCTGTAAACAAGATGATGCCTCTTCACAGTTGTGTATGAAATGTACAAGAGAGTTGGAAAAGCTAGAAAACCTAAATGGAGCCCTAGGAAATTTCAGAGATCAAGCACAATAGACGTTGCGGTTACAAAAACTGGTTTGATGGCTGGGAAACCATGCTTTTCCTAAGCCAATCAGAGTTGATGTTTATTTTGAAGAGCCAATCAGCGAACTAGGACAAATTCTGTCCCATGGAAATGAATTACTTGGCTCGTGAAACAAGAGGCCCGTGTCTCATCTTCTATTTTGGTTTTTCAGAAATGTTATAGTTATTTACTCAACGGGCCTCTGGAACCAGGGTAACGTTCGATGACATGTAGCTACGCAGGAAACAAATGTCACTAAGCTGATACAAGAAAACCTTTTTGTTCTAAGAAACACTTTTGCTTCCAGGAGACAACTGAATTTGTTTCCGTAACGTAGGTTTCAAAGTTTAACCAATATTGTTTAGCCAGGCAATAAGAGAACAAAAGAGTGCTGAAAAATCATCAGCAAATCATGATTTGTCTTCAACCATACTGAAAAACTCGAACTACAACCGAAAAAAAAAGATCTAGATCTGTGGAGCCTACACAAAATTACTAGGGATCGATCAGGCATAACGGAATGCGCAATGCGCATGACATCAGTGATAATGTATGTTGCTTTTCAAATCTGGCGATAGAGGCACTTCAGGGTCCGCTTCCTAGAAAGCTGAGTAGCACGAGCCCAGAAAAATAGTAACTAGAAAGCTTTCAACTCGTATCCCTGATTAGGCGCTGGTCAACCTTCTGGGAACCCAGAACAGAAGTTATTTACATTGAACAGTGCGCTCAATCTAAAGGATTTTTCCCTCGTTCATTTTCTACTGTTATTTTTGTTTTGTTCCTTGAGTGTGTTTTGTCATAATATTGCAGATTTTGCCGAGTCCCATTTAAACCAGCTTACGCTGAACTGAGCAACCCTACTGAAATTATTACCATAAATAAATAAAATTAATAATTGGCTTTAATTTGTTTTTATGCTAAGATCGAAGAAAAAAACTCAAGCAGAAGATACAATTACCAGGAACAGGTTTAGCTAGCCTGGGTACAGCTCCTCGCTGGCCAACGACTCCCAGAGGCTTTCGGTGAATTACTGTATGACTGAACTCTTCAGCCATAACCTACAAAGAAAATTTAAACGTTAATATAGCTCATGGAGAATAAAGTTAAGTGTTGATGAACCAAATAAAGGTGGCTGTGTAAGTCCTCCGAAATTATGATAGATGATGGTGCGCATGGTTCAATGAACCAATCAGACGGCAAGGCAAACAATGATAATTATACACTACGTCAGCCCCAAGCGCGGGAAAACGCGAGTGCCCCAGTCCCGACACTGTAAAGCACAAGAGGAATCAAATCATATTAAATTAAATCAACCAAATCAAATGTTGGTTTTTGTGGAGAGGGGAAATCTTTAGTATCCGAAGAAAAACCTCTCGGAGCAGAGTAGAGAACCAACAAACTCAGCCCACATGTGACGCCGGGGCTGAGAATCGAACCCGGGCCACATTGGTGGAAGGCGAGCGCTCTCACCACAGCGCCAACCCTGCTCCCTTATAATAAAATAGTAAATAAAATAAATATGTTTTAGCAGTGGTACATCCACAGGGTGGCTCTTCGACCATTTTTTCCCGGTCGAGTTGGAATTCGGACGTGTTGGTTTTTATTGAGGAAGGAAAACCGGAGAACCCGGAGAACAACCCTCAGAGCAAAGAGAGAACCAACAACAAACTACACCCACATGGGACGGCGGGAATTGAACCCGAGGCACAGAGGTGAGAAACGAGAGTTCTCACCAATGCACCAACCTTGCTTAGCCAATCACATATCGTAGGGTTACAAAACCGACGGAATCACGAAGGAAACCAACTCGGAAATAAATTTTCTCACAGTGCCCTCAATGTAAGGGGGTAATGTTGTTTCGAAATCATCGTCTTTAATTTTGTATTGCGAGAAAAACAGGAACTAATTTGAGACGACATCACAAATTAATGCTGCCTCACGCAGTCAAGAGAGTACCGATTTCACGCTAGTATAAAGTATAGAAAGGTGTTGACGAAACCAATTTAGCGAAACCATTAGGCTTATAAAAGCTGGCCTCCCGCATAGCATATGACTATTGACAGTCTTCAGTGCCAACTATTAAGACGCTAAATGCTACAGCAAAATGCTAACAATTTTAATGTAACAGTTAGAATATTCTTTATCTTAACTTTATTTACAATGCTCTTAGTTAGCTTCTTACTCTTACTATTTAATAACAGGAAATTGCTTTTTTCGACCAAGGGTGGCAGAAACATATGCGACCCTTGTTCAGGGCTTATTCTAGAAATTGGCCAATGAGGGTCAAGTGGGCCCCCTTCTGTAATTTTACGGGGGGGGGGGCATTATTCAATAGGTATTTGAACGGAGAAGAGAAAGGCACTGAGACAGTAAGAGGCTATCAAAGTTCAAAGTAAGTTTATAGAGCGGCCGCCAAATCAGTGTTGTTGTCAGTGATGCAATATTTACCCCCACCCCACCCCCCTTAAAAATCAGTGTATTGTATATAAGAACACAAACCTCCTCAGACAAAAACTTCATTATTCTCTTTTGAATGAAGGGCTTTTTCAGAATGGAGTTAACTGAAGGTCGATCGCTGCAATACAGAATATAAATAAAGTCATTTACATGCACACGTACCAAAAGTACATTAAATTCTGTTCAGGACGTTGTCTGACTAACACCCCCTGGTAACTACCAAGCATCCCCAAACATCCAGTTTGTTTAAAGCCTGGTTTTCACTACGATGCAAGCATAAGCAGATAAAAACAAAGAAACACGTGTCCTGTGGGGCTTTAGAAGACAAAAGGACGGTGTTTTTCTTTGTTTGTTTCTTTGTCTTTACTTTGCTTATGCTTGGTGTTATGTCGATGTCTTATGCTTGTGTCGATGTCTTACGTCGTACGCTTGACTTCATTCCTTTGTGTTCTCCTTTGTTTTCTGTTAATCCTTATGCTTGCGTCGTAGTGAAAAAGAATTAGATTTTAATATTCTCATTCATTTATTCATCCTATATTGCGAACTAAAAAATGACTAGCTCCTAGCTGGCTCGATAGCTCACTTGGTTAGAGAATTGCACCTGTATTACAATTCCATGGGTTCGATTCCCGTTCAAGCCTCAATTTTTCTCAAGTCTTATCTCCGTAATTGCAATGATCTTTCTTCCGCAGTTCACTCTAATTATATGAAATTTTCATATATTCATATTCAGAATTAAATGTGCATGTTATATGATTTGTACATAGTACCACTTCATATACTCCATATTAATCAACTACATTCTATAGCTTTTATTTATTTTGACTCTGACTGGATTTCCTTGTAGCAAAAGGTGCATGTTTCCTTTATTGTACACTATGGAGTCGATTTTGACAAAAACAAAAACTTCATTGTTACAGCAGTTGGCTTTCAGATAAGATGCACTCTGACCTTTTTTTATCTACGTCGTATAGGGGGTATTTAGATGATAATAGGGCCACTTTTACCCCAGTGCGATTCGATGCGGTTCTCTTTTGTGGCTTTATAATAATAATAATAATAACAACAACAACAACAACAACAACAACAACAATAATAATAATAATAATAATAATAATAATATACTCCATTTATATTTCGCATATTCTATATTAATAATCATATGCGCATTACAATCAGACTAATAGACCATGACACCGGGAACACGCCCTACTCTTTTCGAACAGTGCCATGGGTTCTTTTACGTCCCACATTACAGATAGAGTTGTGAGACGGGGCCTACGGTTTATCGTCCTTATCCGAGAAAACTAGAAAGTCTAACCATTCGCAGAAGTCATCACAAAGGCAGCACTTTCTACTCAATTATTTAAGACCATGAGTGTTGGTCCGGCCGGGGTTTTGAACCCGCGACCTCCCGCACGGTAGTCCAGTGGTCTACCAACTGAGCTAACTGGTCGGCTTTGTACTCCTTTACATGACGCCACCAAAAAAGCCATGACGTAGCGAGTCATACCGGAACGAATTCACCCCAGATTCTATGCCGTAGCGAAAATCTTATTTCGGTATGAAATCTTGCACCGTTATCAGTGTAAAGCCACGGATAACGCTGTGTAATATAAGTCAATTCCATTTTCAAGGGTGTTTAACAGTCATCACGTAAACACGAAAAGCAATGATGAACTGACATCCGGGGTGTGAAACCAGTGTCGGGGTGAGCTTTCTCTTGTAAGCACCTTCTTATTTCAATTACTCAACAAAGAAATAAAAAACGCGTCGAATGCATTAATGAATTAACGAGGAACAAGTTTGTTATTTCTTTTATGAAATACTCAATTAACAAATACTTGTTTTGCCAGGTCAGTCGGCAGTGAAGTTGAGCAAGAGAATCGAAACCCAGCGTAGATTTAACGTTTTTACTCTTGGCCAAAATTAATTCCAGTCGATAATTAAAATAGGGAGACGTTATTCAGGATGATTTCAGTAAAAAATATCAACATAAGTATCGTGCTCGCACGACAAAATTTGTGTCAAGTAGCCTGCGTGCAATAGGGAGCTTAAGCACGCGTGTTTTTGAGACACTACAACGTACGCGTGACGTAGCCATGCCCTTTGTGGAGTATGCACTCCGCTTGACCAATCAGAGCGTGCGTTATATCGGTTTCATTTTATAACGCATTTAGAAAGCATACTTACTGTGGGTTCCTTTTTAACAACTGCGCAACCAGTCCTCTGATATCTGCGCTATATTTGTATGTTATCGGTGGGTAGGAACCTCTAAAAGTAAAAGGAAAAATTGTAGATTGAAATCTCAGACTACTATTTACGACCCTCACGGAAAAACAGAACAAAAAGGGGAATTTATGGGCATATTAATTTGTAAAAACAACAATAATAATAATAATAATAATAACAATAATAATATTTTTTAAAAACAATATCGAGTACCTTACTGTTACTTAATTTCGCGGGATTTAAATTTAGGGATTTCTTGAAAATCGCGAAATTAAAGCCCCGAGAAGAAAAGTTCTATAATATAGAGGATATACAGGAGCCCAAATTGATCAAAGAATTAGATCAATTTGGGCTCCTGTCAGGACCCATTTGAAGAAATGGCCAATGTCCTACAGCTATAAGTACAATTTGACGTTGTGATGTAGTATTCTTGCATACATGTAGATCCAATTTATTATAAAGAAAACTGTGCACACTTAGTTCTTGTTATATGGTTTTGTCCAGGGCAATAAAAGCTACTGCTATGGAAAACTAAAATCGGCGTCGTGCCAGTTCTGAGACTATATTTTGTTTATGGAGATCCATACTTTTTGCGAAATTTAGTTCCCTGATAAAACACTTTTTGGACAAAAGTCCCGCGAAATACACGTATGTCTGCTCCATTTTAGCGAAATGAAGTATCCGAAAAATGGACAACAATGAGCGACATTAACCAACAGCATTTCTATTCTTTCAAGTCAATCTCCCTATTTCCTGAGCAGAATTTCTGACTTAGGTAATAACCTTTTAATGACTGATCCTTATGTAAAGAGTTCCACATGGGAGCAAAAGGTGACCCACTGTTATCTAACAATACAAAATACTCTAATTCCACAAGAAGTACAAAATTTACAGCTAAAATATCTTAAGGCAATGGTGGAAGTGCAACTGGCAAATGCAAGTGGATGTAATTATATGGACAAGTGTGGGATGCACAATGCACTATCAATCACGAGCTGTCTGTCTTATTGTCTTAGATCCTCGGCACAGATGTTGAAGTGTATGCAAAACACCACTATGAGACCTTACCTAATAATTTTCAGAACTAAATTTTTCATATTTCCTGCTTCAAACTGAAACACAAAAATAGAGACTAGTCAGCCTGAGCTGTTTAGCCCATGCAACTGACCAACTGTCTGTAGTTCTGACAACAACTGCAGCTCACATGGTCTGCAGTGTCCACAGCTTGAGCGAAAGTTATCTCCAGTGTCAAGAGAGTTACATGTGTCATTGGTCGGTGGTTTTTGTGTCTCCAACCAATACTGTTTGTATAGGTAATCACATGATTTCGAGTGCAATTTGGGATAAATCAGCACGAGTAAATTTTTCAAAGGCTAACCAAATTGCACGAGCCCGTAGGGAGAGTGCAATTTGTAGTCTTTGAAAAATTTACGAGTGCTGATTTATCCTAAATTGCACGAGACAAATCATGTGATTACTTAATAAGATACATGCAAAAATTTAATTTCAACTTTCTGCACTCAATTTCAACTTTTTGCAATCAATTTTAATTTTCTGCACTGTTTGGGATTAATTGACGTGCTCTCAGCCAATGAGCATGCTGAAATTTTTGCATGTATATTATTAGAGAACTGAATTACTATAGGTAATTTAATGATTTTCAGTGCAATCTGGAATAAATAAGCACAAGTAAATTTTTCAAGGACAAACAAGATTGTACGAGACTGGGGGCAAGTGTAATTTGTTGTCTGTGAAAAATTTACAGGTGTTTATTAATTCCAAATCGCCCTAAAAAAGTTTGACTACTTGTTAATAATATAAATGCGAAAATTTAATGTCACGTTTCTGTACTCAATTTCAACTTTTTGCACACTATGAAATTTTTGCACGTGCACTATTAGTAATGGTAACATTACTGAGTGGAGTCCAATTCAGTCTGTAATCATACAAGTGATTAACAAAACTTTAACAAAAGATTTGCGATATATGAAGCTATATAAAACAAAAGAAACTCCAAGATTTTTTTTGTGCAATGAAAAAAGAGACATTTAAGCGTGCACATGTCTACTGTCAAATGACTTAGGCATGACGAGTACTATCTTATTTAAGTGTCCTATTAAGGCTGAAATCAGGGCAGTTGATAGCCAATCAGATTTGAGAATTTTGTTATGATTAGTCATTAAATAGGATTCACAGACTGAAATGTAAATTATTGATGATAATCATAATGATAATCATAAAAATAACAACAACCTCACCCTTTTCATGTAATACACTGTATTTGCTATTCTTCATGTCAAATTCTACTTACAGCGTGTTTTAGTGTCAGTAGTTCATAGAGCACACATCCAAGTGACCAGATATCACTGCAATAACAGCAAGAAAGCTAATCTCAAAAATAGAACTCCTAGTACATGTAAATGTCTTTCACAATTAACAAGTACCATTCATGTGTTGACTGTGTTGTGTGTACCTTATGAAAATGAATCTTACAAAACTTACAAAGAGTATGCCACTCAAATTTCTAACCAGGGGCTTTTTTAACTTAGTATGTCTCAGAACGTTCATGCAAATGATCAAAAAATTAAACTCCAAGTACTAGATAACAAGTGAAGTACTTGGTCACAGTCTGTCTTGGTGAACCATGCAAAATTAATGATTCCTACAAAATTTAGCAAAAAAATTAATATTATGCTACCATACTTGACAGTCAGTCTCACATAATATAATCATATTTCTAGTAAAATATTAGAAATTCCTATTAAACTTCAATCCATACCTTTTGTTATTATAAGGTCTATTTTCGCATATTTCTGGAGATAAATAATATGGCGTGCCAATGCATGTCCTGGCTAGTTCAACGGTGCTACAAGGTAGATTTCAAAATAAATTCAGGAATGTATTATCTAAAGGATGTCACTTTTAAAGCAAAACAAAGCATGGATGTCAAAATGACAATCTGGTAGGTACACATGCCCTGTACTCTGGGTGTGACACAGTGTAACACCCCCCCCCCCCCCCACCCCATCTTCCCTTTGATTGGTCCAAGGTATGCTTCTGAAATTTTGATTGACCAAGTCTAAAGTAGATCTGGAGCTCGAGAAGCATCATGAGAAGAACAAAGCTGAGATTGTATAAGACACTTGTAATACCAGTTATGCTGTATGGATGCAAAACATGGGAAATGAACGAGGGAGATGATAGGATGGTAGATGTGTTTACTAATAAGCATCTGCAAAGATTAATTTTTGCGAATTAAGTGGCAAGACCATATTAATTTAGTACATGAGACTTGTTGGATAGAGCAGAGATGAGGTCAATGAGTGAGAAAGTGGGAAGGAGAAGGTGGAAGATGATTGGCCATATATTAAGACAAGACCAGAATAACAACAGCAATGTGCCACTGACATGGGCACCAGAAGGGAAAAGGAAAAGGGGAAGACCCAAGACCATGTGGAGAGGTACGGTAGAAAAGGAAAGGTGAGAAGCAGGATGGAAGACGTGGGAAGAGGCAAGAGCTGTCGCAGAGGACAAGGAAAGGTAGAATTTAAGCTCTGTAGAGGCCTCATGTGCCAGAGGGCACTTAGTTGATAGGTGACAGGTACAGTAAGTCTAAAGTACAATCTTATATCACATTAAGATTAGCAAATTTGCTGACACATTTCCATGTGCAACTGCACAGTGTACATGTACATGCATCTGATTATTGACAAGCAGTTGATAGGTGCATGTACAGTGCAATAATAATTATTAAACATTACTAATGGTCAAGCAACTGGAGCAACTCAAATTAATTAATCATCAACATCCCTCGTATTAACAGTACTTTCTGTTTTGATATCACAAATGACAAATTACTCCTTAATAAAACTTCGCACAAAGTTTCAGCATTAATTTATAATTTCACATGCGTGAAATTACAGTGTTGTTATGGCAACTTCTTATACAGGTGCCAAAATGGCGTCTACTGTAGGTTTGAAAATGTTAAGGAGAAATTTGTCACCCATGATATTAATGGGTAATCAAATGGTATACTCGTGAAATTAGCCCTCTTGCGTTTTGTCCAAAATCTAATAATATCCTGAGCCTTTAGAATTTGGACAAAACATGCATGAAATTATTCCCTAATTTCACTTTTCACCATTTGACAACACATCTAATAGCTCACTTTCAAAATCACGTGACATTTTTGGTTTACCACGGGCCAATTGGAACGCGGGCCCATATTGGAAGGACAACTATTTTGAATATGGCGGAGCCGTCGGACGGGAGCGCGAAAATTTCGACTTCTGTTTCTTTAACAGAAGACAATATTCCTGGGGCGAAACTACCTAAGGAAACTCCCGAAGAATGCAATTGCTGGATGTTAAGATGCTGGCTACAATGCAGAGGAGGTCGAACAACAGGGAAAAAGGCAGTGCTTGTTCAAAGGTATAAAGCTGAAATTCGATGAATCCCTTTCAAATATTTATTTTCAGACTAATTTTACCTTCATAAACAATTTTTTTTAGGGTAAAGGATTATATGAAGTTAAACTGTAAACTAGTCGACCCAGACGGAGGAGTAAACGTGGCAAAGAAGAAAGTCCGCCTTGGACTATGCGAAAACATCAGCCCAGAATCTTGTAATGATGTTTTGCTGCTGCAAGACCTGGACCGACTTTGTAGTGAAAGGTGGTACTGAAATGTACAAAGAGAGAGTGTATTTTGACAAAGTCTTCTGGAGTGACCAGCTTCCAAAATTAGAAAGATTTTTTGATACCATCGTGCTACCAGAGCTGGCTTACCCAAGAGTTAAGTATGGGCTGTGCCCCTTTAATCTTAGTGAAGCCTAAAGAGAACACAAATTTGAAAGGGGACAAATGGCCAACTTAGTTACCTTGAGTATCAGTTGAGCATAAGTTATGCATTCTAAAAGAAGCCCTTTTTGTTGAATTGTAGACATTATTGTTTAATTTGTTACATGAATAAAAGGGGATATTGACACCTTTATGATGGGTTCATATTGGGGGCTTTTCCAGATCAGAAATTGAGTTCTCAAAAACAAAGATAGAACTTAATACTTAGTTCCAACATATTCTTAATAACTACCATATTTTCTTGTAGTGAATACTGTACTGTCAAATGCCTCAGAAATATCAAACTGAGCAAGTTGGGGATAAGGTGAAGTGGTATTGGGGAATGGGGGAGGGGCATTAGGCACTGACTAATCTGACATTAAACTCCGGAACATCGCTGGAGTCTCTGAGTTTTGTAATGTAACTTTTGTTGATGTTCCAATAGTTTATCATTTGCCATCAAGTTATAAGATTACATATTTTCAGAGTTTTAAATTTTATGCCATTACTTGTAGCAGGGCCACTAGTTTTCAGATATGATACTGTCTTGTGTCTACCCCCTGTATATAAAGTTGATTTTTATTAAATTCACAGCCAGACTTTTTGCATCAACAATAATATATTGGTCATGTGATCTCGTCTGAAAACTTGCAGCTCGAGCTGGAAAACAACCAGACTTCCAAAACAACTGGAAACCGAGACTAGTAACAAACCTGTGGCTAAAATTTACAGTAAATGAAATACTTGATGTACATATATATATCCAACTAACAGATAAGGAAGTTTAACAGTCCCAACTTAAAATATTTAATATTATTATTTATTTGACTATGGCCAATTTTGATACATCGAAATTCTAACTTGACTCCAAGGCTTAGGGAACTAAAACAAAAGAAAATAATTACTCATTCAACTCTCAACCATAATGTGATTTTGTTTGTTTTGTTACCCTATTACAGCATGAAGCCCAAAAAGGTGACCGCTTTTAATAAATTTACATTCTTCTGTGAACACATCTATTCAATCAGCTATCCTCAGCTTTTGATTGGATAGATGTGCCCACGGAAGAATGTGAATTAATCAAAAGCAGACACTGTTTTGGGCTCCTTGCTGTAAATCGTCAGAGCGAAGTACTTAACAATTTTAATGCATTGGCCTATTTATTGTAACAGTTATAAGGAAAATAATATTCCAACAAACATGATAAAGTAGTATAGAAAACCACTTGAACTCAATGTTTACCTTTCAGAATAGACCTTTTTTTCACTCTGTTGAATTTTTCTTTTATGTTTATGTTAATTGCCCGCCAGACCTCATTTTGGAGTTTAAATTCTTTTGTATTTTGTACATGCTGATGGGGCTTGGCGGGCAGATCAGCATGAGGTCAAAAGAATAACAAATGGATGAAAAAGGTCTATATTAACACCGGGGACTCCCATATAATAGTTATGGGAAAGCTTGTCAGCAATGGTTTTTTTAAAAAATACCATAATCATTTGCACTTGAATCCATTCAAGTGCAACTGTCCTATTACAGAGTACATTGTACATAAACTGTTCAGTAACACAGACATGAAATGTAGACTGTCCATACCAAGATAAAACTATTAATGTTAAGTATGGTGGCATCATGTCATGAAATGTTAAAATTCCTCCAATAAAACTGATGCAATGTTAATTGTTCCTCAGGGTTACAATTTCAGAGGGTAATGTTCACTTTACTAAGGGTGGGAGAAAGTTAACTAAAGCACAAATTATAACGAAAATGTCACTTGCACTTCCAGCCATGCTTATAGGGAAAGCCCTATCAAAAATGTGGTAGTTCTTTATCCTCTCCATGCATCTTTCTACATGAATACGGAGGTTTGCAATAGATCTAGTGCTATTAAGTTCCTCCTCAGAGAACTGTGGTTTCTTTTTTAACAATGGAGGTATGACAAGATGTGCTTGTTTGGCAGCCAACTCATCCTGAATTAAAAATCCTTTGTCTGCCATGACTCCATCCCCTGCTGAAAGTTTTTCAAGGAAACCAGATTGAAGTATAATTTCTTTGTCGGAAATTGATCCAGTGTACAAATCACTGACAAATGAACAGACCCCAGATGGTGTTATTCCTACAAGACCTTTCATGGTTGTATTCGACTTGTAATATGAATAGCATGCAGACTGATTATCCAGTGCAGACGGTGATTCCATCTTTATTTCAGTGCAATCAATAATGACAACAACATCAGGGTATTTTGCCTTGAATATAGCTGGCATGTAATCCACAATCTGCTCCTTATGAGGCCAATTGATGAGAGGTTCCAATTCCAAACGTAAAAGTCTAATCCAACTTGTACAAATGCGTGACACAGTACTCTCTGATACCCCAAATCTATCAGCCAGGTCTCTTTCTAATAGCCCAAGTCTTATTCGTACAAGCACAAGAAAAAATTCATCAAGCAATGACAATGACCTGGGAACACCAGGAGACTGAAGAGGAGAGGTGTTAAATAGTTTTCTGTCATATTTGCCATAGCTCATATTCTCTGCTTTATTGGCAACCAGCTCAAAGCAGACCATAAGTGTGTCATAGTTAGGAAATCCGGTATAGAAAGAAATACTGTCATCGTCGTTTCGAAACCTATTGATCGAAAACTCTCGCTTCTGAACCTCAATTCTGAGAGCACTTACTTTTCCTTGGAGATATTTAAGTTGCTCCTCCATATCCTTCTTTGGGGCCCCACTCTCGTCTGTTTGAGTTTCTTTGCACTCGGTACGATTGTCTTCATTGAATGAAACGTTGTCAGACTCCAGTGCCTCAGACTCGAAAGTCTCTGTGACTTCTTCAACTGCCCCAACTTCAACCTCTGACTCAACACAAGGACCGAGGTCACCGAGGTCACCGAGGTCACCAAGATTAGAAGTGGACAAAACATCGTTGAGATCCAGCCCCCTCCTTGTAGGTGGTTTCCTAACTTTACAGGGTTTGCTCCATGGAAAGATGGACGGTAATTGCCTTCGATATTTCTTCTCACCACCTTCAAAATGAGCCGAGCAAATTCGCGTGTGTGATGATTCCAGCTTCAGTGTTTCGTTCCTGATCAACCTTGTGTATTCCTTACGAAGACTTTTATCCTTAGGAATACGATAAAATGATAGTTGAGAATTTCTCCTGGAGTGGTTGGTACACAATGGAACACAGCAATTGTAATGAGAAGGCATAACGAATAAACTGTGCGAGAATCCGCCATTTTGAATCGTGTCCTTCCAATACGAGCCCTCGTTACTTCTAGTCCGCGGCAACCAAAAATGTCAGGTGATTTTGAAAAAGAGCTATTACTAATCAATGTCAAATTCACATTTCTTGGTTGGCGAAACAGTACTGTTGCAACAAAGGAAATAGGAAACAACTGCATGTATGCTCATCAAATTCGTTGGTCAAAGAGAACTAGGAATAAGACACTTAAATTCAAAGAAAGTCCAGTCAATAAATAATACCACAACATGTAGTCACCTGTGCAAAACCCTGGCAATTCCAAAATCTCCTAGCTTGACTATTCCACTTTTTGTCAAAAATATATTCTGTACATTAAAAACAGGAACATTACTTTGAATGGATTGATGTACAGGAAATAAAATGCATAAGACTACCCTCACCATTACTTGCATAAATAGGCAAATGCATAATCTTGTACTATGACCAAAATTAACTAATAATTAAAAATTAAAATTATGGCATTAATGCAAAATAATTATATGAATATGATGGAATGTCCAATTCAAGGTGTCAACAGACTCTAATAACACAACACAAATACATTACAACTATAACATTATTTCTATGAAAGTTTAACTCACATAGTCTGTACATATATCAAAACAAAAGTACCCTATAAAGACCTAGAATGGTCATTTGAATATGTACAATTTATGCAACTACTATTTAACCCTTTAAGCCCAATATTGATATTCATTTTCTTCTAACTGTTCTCATACATTTGTTATGCTACTCGTGAGGAGAATTTGTTTAAATCTCCATAAAACTTTTTTCAGTGATCATTTTGGTTATTCTCATAACATGAATGGTTGATGAACAGTGAATATTGTAATGAGAAATAGGATGTTGGTCACTATTGGGACATATAGGATTAAAAGCTTAAACAGGGATTACAAACCTGTGATTTTAAATCCCTGTGAAGTATTTTTCTATCATGTACATGTTTCATTGCCAGGCATATCTGCACAAAGAGGTCCATGACCTAGCAAAAACAACAAACAAAATCTGTACTAACAATTCACTTTGCCAGAGTTTGAAGTTCAACTGCCAGTTTGTATTTTTAATTAATAATTTAAGGCTAACACAGAATAGGACAATTGGGCTGTGTTGATCATTGATATTTACCTTCTCTTCGGGAAACAGAATTCCACGCTGACCATTAATTTTTTGGTACAAGTCACCTAAGAATAAGTTTTGTACAAACAAATCATCATTTAACTCCCTCACTTTGAGAATTAATTTTTTGTACACACAACTTCTTTTTAACATCTAGAATGTAGATTATGTATATCTTGTGATCCAATTTTATGCTTGGCTCAAATGTTATTTTCCTTTGTTTCAAACTCATTATCATCAAATTACCACAACTAAAACAAAAGAAAACAAAATTTAAACCAAGGAAAAATTGGGACATAACATAATATGAACCAAATACATTGTCCTAGTTACAAAGAGGTCATAGGAATTAAGAAAGCTATAAACTCGCTGATGTTGAATTGACTAGTTATGGTTGTCAATCTTGATTACTGCATGCACTCCCCCTTTTCTGAAACTTGAACCCTGTTTCTTTGCCCATGTTTCACAGTCATTCTACTGCAGTCGTGAACCCTCTAATGTATCAGCATTGTTTTGCTTGAGTGTGAGAAAGTCAAGTTTGACTGTATAACTGAAGTGTTGTCTAACACAACACAATAGGAATCAGACAACCATCCAGTCAGCCTGCAGTTATCCGAAATGCCACCAATATAGGCAGAAGATTTGAACTCCTTCTGAAATTTCCTTAGAGGAGATATTTCAATTCAACTTTTGGGGTTTGCTAACACCAAAATTTTCTTGCGCCTTTCAGGGTCGTTACTTTCAAAACCTTATCGTATCTGGTTTATGTTGAATTTAAACTGTTTGCAAAAATTGATAAAAACTGTATTGGACAATTAAGTGATAGCTACAATTTAATATATATAATAAGTCAAAATTTAGTTATCATCATCATTATTATGAAACAAAATTTCAATAAATATAATCATTTATCTATTAGAGTATTGCACATACATGTAAGGTGAGTATATAAATAATATTTCTTACCTCCTTCACAGTAATCCATAACAATGTAGAGATTTCCATTTTCTGAAATTTACAAACATGTATGCAAAAATGCAGTGAAATAAGTTTAAGAAATTACAATGTTGCATCCAGGTTTTATTGGGTAGGGGTCCTCTGGACCCCTTGGCAAAATATTTGGGGGTCCAGACCAGAATTTTGGGGGTCCTATCATAAATATTGATTTCAATCACCTCTTAATTTGATGATGAAGACGACTGAAAAATCGCATTGTCAGTGTCTGCCATTTTGAAAACTGCGATTACTGGGCCGAGTAAATGTTTCTTTGTTCACCTCTGCGTGACGCTACGGCTCTCTCAAACTAAAAAGCTTTTGTTAAGAGTCAGAACTCAAAAAATGCGGAGCGAATGAACGCGAAAATCCATCATTGGTATCAATTGTGCATCAGAAGGCCTGACACTCCAGTGTTCATCTTCGGAAGTTCGTTGTTCCGCACTTGGCAAGCGGATTGTTTTTCTTCGCGTCGATAGAAGTGGAAGAAATGTGCATATATTTCAAGTAGTATGATATTTGTGCGCCCACAGGGACCCCTTCTTAGTATTTTAGGGGGTCCAAAAGCAAAATATTGCGTCCCAGGACGCAATGACGCGCTCTGGATGCAACACTGAAATTAGATGACTGGATGAGTGAGGTTTTAAGGCTCTCAAAACTGAGAACTGCTAAAATTTGCAGTGATTTCAATAAGCACCGACATCCAACAAAAAGCGTTGGCTACTTCGATCAGAGATGTTGACTACCGGTACTTTTTTCCTAAACTGAAGTAATTAAAACATGATTCTTTCAAACAAAACTAGGATTTATTATGATGAGCTTGGATGTACTTTTTACTTCAATTTCAAGATCAATATCAGACCTCATAGCGCATTGATGATTTGGTATTGCTGTTACAGCTCAACTCCTCAATGTGTCACATCTATTTTTGGATACAGTTCCATGGTCTACCTGCAGCCGTGGAAAAATGTCTGGATGCGACATAAGAAGCTTTTTTGCTAAAAGAGGAAGGGTTTGCTCAACTTCATTGTCTTCATTGACAGTGGCCTTCAAATTCCAACAGGAAATGTATCCAAAAGGCTATTTTGATCTCATCAATACATCACGATGATTGTAAAAGTAAAAAAAATGACATTGCTGATAAGAAATTGTCTTTATTTTTACAATTTGGTGCCCAGAATGCTGGAAATAGTGCTTTAGAGCTTCCAGATTTAAAATTTTTTCCAGACCCTCCTAGCAAAAGGGGTCTTGCCACCCCTTGCTAAAACCGTTGCTTACTCTATTCCAACTCATTGCCTACTTCAAATTTTATTAAAACCCCTGAATATGGTCTCTTTCAACAGTCTATAGTATGTAGGTCTCTCACGGATTGTTCTTAACTATTTACTTGTACAACGCAACAAGTGTAAACAATCTGTATTACTCATTAACACAACATTACATGTACATTATCAACTTGCTTGATAAACAATCGTTTTTGGAATACCCATGTCTGATTCATAACTTTACAATAAATACAAGACACAAGTTAAACATCCAGCTTACTGCACTACTGAAATTATTTTGATGACAACAACTAATATTCCAAGCTATTGTAGCATGCACAAATTATGTAGCTCATCAATTGTTAAAATAAAACTTAAGAAGGTTTACAAAATATTAATGATGTATGCAAATTTCATCTCAGTCGTCCCAGCTAATAAAGTATCTAACTCAACATACATATACCTTCAAATGATTCTTGATATGAAACAATGTTGGGGTGCTTTAACTGAGCCAATACCTTCATCTAAAAATCACAAAGAAAGATATTATCACATGCAACAATGTAAAGTAACCATGTAAAGACCATTCAGCCCTCGTCAACTTATAAAACATTCTGTTTACAAACCACAGATCCACTAAAAATGCCACTGACTTCATTTCAATTATTTTACTAATTTTTTACAAAAGTGACATGAAATTTAAAATGTTTTGTATATGATATGGTTTGTACAGTACATCTACTTTATGCAGCTTAAGAGACACCATTACATGTACAAGAAAACATGAGAAAATGACCAGCATGATATAAAAATCTGAGACAATTGATAAGTACTTTAAATTTCAACAAATTCAACAATGCTGCAGTAGAAAATACTGCTAAGATAAACCTGTTGTAGATTGATATAAATGTCTGCATACATGCAAACTAAATTTAATTTACGAAACAGTGTTAAGTTCTGACCTGTTAACAGAAGTCTGATCAGTAATGGTAATTGTGTAAAAAGCAGAGACCAGAACTATGGGACTGTTCATTATTTATGGCTAGGAGGGGGAGGGTTCGGTGATTTTTTAACCAACTAAGAGAGATTGGAAATGTACCCCTCCCCAAAAGTGCATGTATCCAAAAATTACCCACCCCCCACCTCCCATTTTTGTTTAATGCGTCTGCCAAACGGCAACAATAGGGTTAAAACAATCAATTCTAAAAATGTACCCCCCTCAATTCTACTGGTATTTAAAAGACATTCCCCATTTCCCTTGGATTTTATTTCCCCCCCAACTCTAAACACTGCTCCCCCCCCCAACAGCCATAAATAACGAAATAACGCACAGTACCTAAGATTTATCATTTTTCGATGTTTCCAATAAATGATATACCTGCATGACTGAAATATCCTCTAGAACAAAACAAACTGACACTAAGCTTAAAAGTAACCCCAGATTTAAGAAAATCATAAAAAGAATGACATTAGTTGATAAGAAATCGGATTAACGTCAAAGCAGATGTACACAGCTTGGAGTAGGCAGTAGATAGTACAGGGCTGTACTTGCAAAGATACGTCAAGGAATTAGACACCAACAAACGACTAATTACGAGCAAAGCACTTGCAGTTCAAGCATTTACCTCTTTCCTAGACTCTTCTCTTTCTTTGGGAGACATCTGCAAAAGAAACCTATATTTTTTTCTTCGCAAATTGTAAAATGACAGCCCTTCCCTTAGGAAAGTAAATGAGATTGTAGCACTTCACACTGACGCCAGGACAAACCTTGGAAATGCCAATCTCCTTGATAACACACTGTCTTCCGTCGGCTTTCTTCTTTACGAGCAGCGCCTTTCCAAACGACCCCTGTCCAATCTTTTTCACCCGTACATAACGATCCATTTCGCTAAATAAAGCCCTATAAGGCTACTTACACCAACAATTTACGCAAATACCCCAGACTACAAGCCCATCATGTTGGGAAACACAAAACACAACAGGTACCGGAAATCCGTGGTAACGAAGACAACGTATCGAAGGAAAAGTTTGGAAAATGGCGCCCGATAAAAAATCTCGTTACTTTCGCGCCTGCGAAAAATACAGTTTGTTCAGCGTGCTTTCTGGAAGAGCGTGAGCAACGCGGCCAAATTGAAAACCGCCCTCTTGAAAACACGCGCTTTGCGGGCCGCAAATGACTCCTAGCGGGCCGTTAATGCATTAACGGCCCTGCAGCTGAGTCCATTGCCTGTGAACGGGAAGACTATTATTTTTTTTAAATATAAACTGTCTTTTTGCTAATCATTGTTACCAATCTTTTTAAAACTAGATTATATTTGACATTTTATTGTGAACAAAAAGGAATTTTATTTGGCTCTTGTTTAGCTGATCGTATTGTAGCAACAACTTTCCATACCATAGTTTCATGCTACATCTCTGTTAAACATTTTTTTCTTATTAAATGAATTTGTACGATTTGGCCTTGTGTATTGATAATAATGATAATCACATGACTTTTGTCGGTCATATAGTTTATTTGTGTCCCTCGTAGCATCATTTGCGCCCTTGCGCTTCGCGCTCGGGCGCAAATGATGCTACTCGGGCCACAAATAAACTATATGCCCTCCAAAAGTCATGTGATTGTCCTATTCTCGACGCAGGGTCCAGCTTACCTCAAAATTAAGAGGTACTGGAGATGAGAGAAAAGTTCCATTTTTAGGGGTATCCAGTCGTCATTTCGCCCCGAAACGAGAGTCAGAGCACTTCGGAATGGTCACTTCTCTCCATATTACAGTCAATTCGCTCCATGTTTAAGTTGATGTTTACATGTTGTCGAGTAGAGAAAAACAATCTCCAGAACATGAATTACAGATCAAGAATTCCCAGTAGAGAACAACAATTGCCAGAACATGAAATACAGATCACTAGCGACATTAATTGATCATCGCAGTTATGCACACAACTTAAGCTGCTGTGAAATTCAAGCCTGAAAAAACTCAGGCCTGAACGGGATTCGAACCCATGACCTCTGCGATACCGGAGCAGTGCTCTTGAACTGAGCTATCAAGCCAACTGGGAGCTGGTCATATTGTGAGTTCGTAATATACCCGTAGATGGAGAAGAATGATGCAAATGAATATATGAAAGACCATATATTTGAACTGCGGATTAATATGTAATAACATTTAATGGTCATCACAGTTATGCACACAACTTAAGCAGCTGTGAAATTAAAGCCTGAAAAAAACTCAGGCCTGAACGGGATTCGAACCAATGACCTCTGCGATACCGTCCGGAGCAGTGCTCTACCAACTGAGCTATCAAGCCAACTGGGAGCTGGTCATATCAAGTTGTGAGTTCGTAACATACCCATAGATGGAGAAGAATGATGCAAATGAATATATGAAAGACCATATATCATCGCAGTTATGCACTCAACTTAAGCAGCTGTTCGAATCCCGTTCAGGCCTGAGTCTTTTTCAGGCTTTAATTTTATAGCTGCTTAAGTTGTGTCCATAGCTGCGATGATCAATTAATGTCATTACATATTAATCCGCAGTTCAAATATTATATGGTCTTTCATATATTCATTTGCATCACAGATCACCAGCGTTCCCTGCCGATATGTACATGTTGTCAATTTACTGTTTCATCATGGAAGTTCATCGTTTGCGATGAAGACGTCAATGAATCCTTAAATGAGAACGCAAGCCAAAAGTGGACGCACAGATACGTCCACACTCCGGGCAAACTACAGCAGTCGTCGGGTCAGGTCTTCTATCCTTGCGGGCTTGGCGCTTCTGGTCCAGATCCTGCAGGCGTTTTTCCTCAAAGGCTTTGACACGTTTCAAGTGAACGTTCAGTCGTTTCATACTGGTCATAGAACATGTATGGAACGAGTTACTTGATGTTTACATGCAACCGAGTGTTGTAAGAGGCGAAACGAAGTCAGCGCCGGTAAACAAGGATCAAAAGCGTCATTTGAATAAAACTCTTTTTCCTTTTTACTAATCAAGAACAATATATTTTCGATCATGATCTTTCCATTCCACGCTAGAACAGGTAAGACCTCTGGGGGCTTTTCTCTCTTTCTTAATTTTCAAATGCTTTCATCTTGATGCGGTAATTCCAAATATTTTCTGAAGGAATCAGTCATATTTTTGTCTTCAAAGCATGACTTTGTTTGTTACTCATAACTTGAACTCAGAAAATGTTGACAGCAAACTAGAAACGACTACAGGTTTATGTGTCTGGTTTGGTGCGAAGTGACCAGTCCTGGAACGATCTGACTCTGGTTTGGTGCGAAGTGACTGGGAGCGAAATGACCGTGGTGCGAAATGACCGTAAATCTTTTTAAGCAATGTCCATATAAAAAATATCAAGATTAAATTTATAAATAAAAACTATCTCTATCTATCGAAATAATTACTTAGAGTATACAGGACCCTTCTTCAAGATGGGATTTTATCAGAACCTTGATACACTAGGGTCATGATTTGAATTGTGAGACGGCTCGCTTAGCCTACCTACCTGCCCCCTCCCTACTTAATAGCTCACACTATGATGTCATCATCTTCCGCGTTTATGTTACCGACTTCACTTTGTCGTTTCTGGAACTGATTGGCTCTTGCAGTGTTCAATGGACTTAACTTATGATTGATGATCCAATTAACCGCCCTTTAGGAAAAAGAAATCATCATTTCTCAATCACTATGCTCTCCAGATCCATAATATAATAACTCTAATTGCATGACTGGAGCCAAACAACTTCAATTGGCCCAAGTTGAGAAGAAAGTAATTAATAGTTTGCCTGTCTAAAACAAGTACTTTAATTCCATGCCATTAAAAAAATTCTCCGGCGAATAATGTAAGACCAGAGTAAAGTCATCACGTACTATACATGTAAAAATACTGTGATTAAGTAGATAAACACTGACTTAGTACTGACAACAAGTTTTCAGTTAGCTGTTGATTACACTGTGTATAAGTTGACACTACAAAAAAGGCTTTAAACTTCAAGTCAGAAAAAAAAACACCTTAATTTACCGCATTGAAACGATTTTTATTATTTTAGTGTTGAGCGCTCTACTACGTTACATATAAGATACTACTGCTCCACCAGCAACAGCAAATATTTAAGCGTCCACTCCTTTCCTTATAGAAATTACGCTATCTTAGTTAATCGGAGTCCCAGTCCCTATTGTCTGCATTCGGGGCGTTGTTGTAGATTGGAAGTCGTCCATTCCTTCTTTGGTAATCTTCCAGTAGATAATAAACAATTTCCGGTGGATTAACGCAAGTCAACCAGCGGACGGCGATATTTCTCCAGCGGCGTTTTCCTGGTCCACTCAGATATCGACCAATGGGAAGTCCGTCGTTGCCGCTGAAATGAGCGTTCAAGCAGTCCCGGATGTTGCTAAAGTACGGGTTACCACCAATATAGATTATCTGTAAAAACGACGCAAAACGATTCACTGATAGCAAATCGCTTGATTGTAGTCTTATAATCTAATATATTTTATTTACTATAATAATATCATAAAATTTCTGAATTATTAGTTTTGGTTGTTATAGATGCTAATATATACTTTTTTGAGGTTTTGACAACTGTAGGCGAACTCGTAACCCTGGTCGGTCCACCGCAAGGTGTGCTACTGGCCGAGCTGTTCTTCCTCGCAAGGACCGCGTGTGCTCTTAGCTGAGTGCGCGCGGGATCTGCGACGGTTGCCAATTTTAGTTTCTTTAGTTCTCTTGTTACTTTTAGTCGTATTTATTTTCCGTAAACATGACCCGCCTAGATTAGCTAAGCTACCCGAGGGCATGTTATTGTACTCTTTCCCATAGTTAACTACGTCTTTCCTCATAACAAAATAAAATAAAATGTCTGCATGTATATATGTATCGTAACACAGATCCTTTAAACTAGACACATAAAAAAACTTCCTTGATCAAGAAGAATCAAGGATTAACAAGCACGTCTGCCAGATTCTGTATCTGGGCGCTTACCAAAAGTCAGAACTGACCAGTCCGGCAGGTCAAATTGAAAATGAAGTAGGCTTCTTTTGAGAGTTTTCGCTAAAAACCTGTCGTCGCTATACATGCTATGTAGAAATAAACTGATCTGGCTGGGCAGTTCTCTTTACAAATGGACTGGTCTGACCGGCCAGCTCTGGTTAATGGCAAGCGTCAATAGTTTAGATCATTAAAAATGATAGGTCGTGCTACGTAACACATACATAGGCGACAGGAGCATTCGGGAGCTAAAGCAAGTTGCAAAAAAAATTGTTAAGACTTTCATTTCTGAGTAAAAACATCTTCCTTTTTTCTTTCGATTCACCACCAGAACCAAGCCTTGACTGTCTTCTAGTTCTCTCATCCTCTCAACGTCGTATATTATTAAACGTTTTTAGCATGGTTTTACATTGGTGGCAACAATGATAAGGGGGAGTTGAGCTTTGATGCTTGAGACCATCGTTAAATTACTCACACCCCAAAAAGGTGCCGTGTCACAAGTAACTTTGCACACGTTGTCGCACACCAGTATTGGAGATCATTTATGATTTTGTAATAAATTAAACCTCCTTTGTTGACGTAAATGTAATGAAATAACTGCACTGACATTTGCCACCGACGAGTAAAGGCAAACGCAGAAAAAGAATAATTAACAGCTAACCATTAACGAAAGATTTTCAGAAAAACATGTAATTGCCTCACCTCGTTGTTTCTATGGATCTCGTAGACGCCTGACATTCTTGCACCGTCTTGGACGTTAAAACTTCTTAGCGCACTGTGAATTGGCTGCATATTCATTTTCTCCCGATAGAAACGAACCACCGTTGAGTGATCTTGTCCTTGTGCTACTTCCTTTCCCGCGGGATCTCCCTCGGGTCTCTTCATCTTCGACTTCCGGTTTCTGAGCAGAAAGTTTTAGAATGTTCTTTAGTTTTGTGGAATGCGCATAAAACGCACTAAAATTACACAAATAGTAAAAAAATTAAAGACAAAAATTGATACAGTCGCAGCGTTTATATGCGTTAAGAGCAAGTGTTTATATGTTTTATGCTTGCTTCGATAAGAACGTTACTATCAAGCAGAAAATACGACTTCTTGATATCCGCAGTACTCCATAAACGATCTCACTTTGCCACTATTCAAATCAAGGTCAAGCAAATAAATTTTCATACAAAGCTTGAATGTTTGTTTTTGACGCTGAAAAACAGATTTGTGGCTAGTTTCTACCGACCAAGATGATTCTTTTTCAATCTTGATATGTTTTGTACAGTTATAGAGCAAATTATATGCATTTTAAGCAAAATACAACACATTTATAGAGATTCTATTGTTTAGATACTCGATCGTGATAGGATAATTTGTGTAAGTCGAGTAGTCCAAAGTAGATTTCAGTTTGTGCTAATATTCAAAAATTTGTACAACAAAACTGTTGCTGTAAGTTTCTTGGCCATTTCACTCTTTACTTGTCCAATTTACCCAAAAAGATTTAGCTGAAATTTTTTTCAAGCATTCGAGCGACTCATAGAGGATCTTGTGCTGATTAAGGTTGTTCGTTCAAAAGCAGTTCCATACTCTTTGTAGTGCATGATTCAAGCGTAATATCACTGTAATGCTTGATCATTAGCTTTCTTTACTCACCTTTTTTTTAATTAATCTTAACAAAACTGAAGATAAAAACTAATTTCCCTCAATTAGATATTGAAATGGAAAGAAACTATCTCACCGTTCATACAAATTCTAATCTGGTCCATCGTTAAATGGCTGTTAATAGATTAAACACGAGGCCGGCGCAGGGTTTTACAGTGCGGACACTCGAACAATGAAGGCTATGGCTTTATTTTCACTTTATTTGTCCTTTTTTTCACTTACTTTACCACTTTTTTTTAGAACTAGCCAATCATAGCCGCGAGTCGATGCAACGGCCGAGATATTTTTCTGCATTTTTCCCACGTTATTTCAAAGTAGCGCCGTGATTTTACACAACGGCGGAGACATTTTTCCAAGTTTTTTCCCCTTCTTTTAACAATCACTAAAAAATGTCTGTACCACAGTTTCGGTTAACGGATGTGATTGGTTAGTTCTGGAAAAATGTAAGAAAATGACTACAAAATAAGTGAAAACAAAGTACAAATTATGTAAAAATAAAGTCATGGCGTTCATGGTTCGAGTGTCCGCACTGAAAGAAAGAGTTGAAAACGAAAGGTCTTGCGGTATTAAACTGTAATAAATGACCCCATTAAGTGTTTCATAGAGCTACTGACCAAAGTGTTAGCAGAGTTATTTACTAACTTTAAAAGGACGATGTCTCAGAAGAACTTTGAATTGTTTTACAATGTCGATGAAAAGCTGCAAGGACCGCTTTATCTAGCTTCCCCTCATAGTGAGTGCATTTTCATTTTAACAGCAAGATATGACGTACAATCAGTTTACAATTATTGTTTCACTTACTCATAAATCGACAGCTTGATTTTGTATCCGTCAAGATCCTGTTCCTGCGCTTCTGTGGTTACTTTTGCAAGCGTTTTCTTTGGCATAGCAACCGCAGCGAAACGTCAAGCAATTAGAGCTCGCGTGTAGGAGACAAACAGGTTTTATGTATCCTGATATCCAGTGCGTCCAAGGGGGTCTTTTTTACTGGTAGTCATATAAGTTTTCCTTTGCAACGACAAAAATGTTTCGCGCCGGTTCTGGCTGGTTGGTGACCATGCAAAGCATTTTGAGACGATCAAAACCCGACAATCGTAGAAGTTTCGTCACAAATGTGTCACGCATTCGAACGTTGACCATCGCGACATCACTTCAGCGATTGTCACGTCAGCGTCGTAAACCGGCTTTTTCGGTGGATAGGACGCTTGCGATCACAGTGCAAAGGAAAGTTGAGAAATGTTTTAAATTCAATGAATATCACTGACAAGTTGGGGTGATTTTCGACAGTGATTCGTTCTTCACTACACAAAATACAACTAAAATGTACTGAGATCAGTTTTACGGGATTAGAGTGACTTCCACATGATTGCATAAATGTTAGCGAACAAGAAGACGCCTGAAGACGTTTACGCGGGATGTGTTGGTTTAAAATTGCTGACGCAGTATGTTTTTTTGCTGATTGTGCGATCATGGATATCCATGGTGCAATCCAACCTGACTTGCACGTGATTCATAGTTACAGCCAATAAAAATCACACAATTTTTTCGGGACGGGCTCGGGATACGGGAAAGTTAAGAAACAATAATAATAATAGTAATAATTATAATAATTATAATAATAATGATAATGATAACCTAAACGCAAAATCATGTACCATCGCAGTCACAGCTTACAAGCGGTTTGGATCTGATAACACGTCTTGTTTGCTGTTGCTTGTTTTTCTTTTTCTTACGTATACTTGTCTTGAAAAAAGCAAAAGAAGCCTTCTTTTGCTTTTTTCAAGACAGAAAGAAGTAGTATCTGTTTTCGCTGTCAGAAGTACGTCAAGTGTTATTTAAACAAATCCTAGGCAATAATTGCTTCGCGCGCTCAATCGTCAGCAATCTACAGCGACGTCATAACGGTCGCGCTTCGCAAAACGGCGAATATCGTGAGCGGTAAATTCGGCTGAAAACAAATTTTATTAAACTTGAGCATGTCAGAAAACTCTTGTACTGAACATTTTGAAGAGGCTATGTCAGAGGAAAGCGATCTAAAGGAAAGCGCAGAAAGCTGGCAGAAACTGCAAGCGATGGATGAGGAAGATGAGGAAATGACTGGTTCCCAGGAAGGAGACAGTTCGTCCCCTGACACAAAGCCTTCAGAGACAACAGCTATTTCTGGTCCTTTGGCTGAAAAATATGGAGTAAAACTAGCGGCTGAGAATGATCCTAAGATGAATTTCATCTTACCTGAACCAGAACCGGAATACACGAAGAATTTATTCGACGACGCGTGTGATGTACAAAGCGAAGTAAAAATGGCGCTGGAGAGCGAAAACATCGAAAAATACTGCGAAGATCTTCATACACGACTCACTGAGCGTCTTCAAACGACAGTCGCAAAGATTACTGAGAAATCTGATCTCATAGCGAGCGTAGCACTCACGTTAGCCAAGGAAGATCAAGAATGGTTAGACGAAGAGAAACGCACAGGCCAATCCAAGGAGGACAGGTTTAAAGCAAGGTTTGAAGAGCTGACTAAAGACCTCCCGGGATGTATCATAGAGGACGACGTAAAGAAAATCGTGCTTTTCACCCGAGATTGCCAAGATGTTGAAAAAGTCTGCGAAAGTTTTGAAGTATGCCTGCAAGAAGCGAAAGATCAGTTGTCAATAAAAGCCGCCGAATGCGCAACTTGTTTTAAAATGCAAGTCCAGGAAGCTGCCAACGCGGAACTTTGGAAGATTCTAGAACAAGGCAGCGCGTTAGAGGACACAGAAGAGGAGACATTAAAGCCTCAAGTTGAAGATGAGCGTGTTTTTGCTTATTGTTCAGAGGAAACCAGCAATCCAATGAAAGAACAACAAGAACAGGTGATTCCTCCAACACCGCCTCCACTACCACCCCCAAAGATGCCTTACCATCGAGGAAAGTACGAGGAGATGGGCGCACTTATTCCGCATGAAAACTGGAGAACGCTGATGCAGCGACGTGATATGGTCTGCCGGTTGCGAAGGGAACTGAACATCGTTATCTCAACCTTGGCTGCTGAAGTGATGAGATCCTATCAGTACGTCTCAGCACTGAAAGAGCACACCCCAATTGTGCTGACAGAGACTCTCTTGCATTTCATGGAAAGGCAAGAAGTGAAGAAAACGTTGTATCTCAGAGACATAACCTTAAGAGTTGGTAACGTATTGAACTTGATCGCTCGGGAACAAGACGTGGAAGAGCTGGAAAGCCTGGACGAAACCATGAAGCTTCTAACAATTTTGCAGTGCAAACCCATAGAACCTGTGAAACAGGTTTGGAGGAATTACATTGTTGATACCAACATTGGACTGGGTTTTTATGCCTTATTGCTAGCTGGAGTTTTGGTGGTAGTACTATCATTGTATTTAAACAAAGAATGGGCCGTTCTGATAGTGCTTTTCATGCTCATTATTTATTTTGTCGTGAAGTCTTGTCAAAATCTCAGTTCAAAAGTCTTAAATGACGTTTCCTTTGAAGCAAAAACTAAGGCGGACTGAAATGTATTATGAACAGAACTTTTGTAGCTTTCCTTAAGCTTTTAAGAAAGTCCGTTTTGACTTGTATGATCCGCTTGAAACTGGGATTTGACATTATCAGTGTTTAAATAAAGTTGAAACTTAAGTTAAATTAAGTGCAGAAGCCCTCGATCGAGATTTCTGTTAGATGGGGGAACTTGTATACAGATATGCATTATTGACCAAGCGTGAAGTCAAGATATATCAGTTATTGACCAAGTGAAAGCCTAAGTCACCGCATAGTTGGTAGAGGGGACTGGTTAGGAAATCCGGCAAACTTCAAAGGGATAGGTTATTGTTCGATTTTATAAAGATCACGTGATAATGACCGTGCAATACCTAAAGTTGCGTCGCAGATCACATGAAGTTGTTGTTTCACGGAAATATCGAGGTTTTCTTTCTTTTTAAATAGTTTAAATCGTTATCAAACTAGCTGCTTGTGTAAACATAATGCCAGGCGACAATTGTGCCGTAGTTGGGTGCGGATCGTGCAGGAATACTAAAGGAATCGGGATATGGAAGCTCCCTGCTCCGAGAAACGAGGAGTATAAACAGTGGCGAGAACAGTGGCTGAATGAGCTGACGAAAACACGAGAAGTGGATAAGGACTTCCAAAGATTAATCGACAATGATAGAGTGTATACATGCGAAAAGCACTTCGGACCTGATGACATAGAAATTTGTAAGTAGTGCATGTTAAGTTGCGATCGTTGTAGACAGATGATAATTCTGATCGTGAACTTAAGTATCTTAACATTCTTTAAGCAATGTCTGCTTTTCTTGCAGTTCATTCTGAAAAGATGACGAAGAAAAAGCCAAAGTTTGGAGCCCTCCCAACGCTTAATATGCCTAAGAAAAGCCACGATTCAAGGAAGCCTGTGCCGAGACTGCCGAGGTTCATTGTAAGAGATTATGAAGGCAACGAGTCGAACAAACGGATCTACAAGAACTTTGAGGAACTTTGTGTCAGAGTAAAATCTCTGAAAACTCTTTCCACGTGGAAATTAGAACAACTGAACGACAGAATGCTTATTAAAAGGCTAAGGGATTCGTTTTTATTACCAGAACTCGAACTAGTAATCGACGAGTCTTGGGTTCACTATCAAAGTGTATGGGTGCTTCTTACCTGGAGACCACGAACTTTATTCAAACTACTTAAGGTCTGTTATGAATGTGTCCGTTTCTAACCTTGTCAAGGATATGGAGAGTTATTTTATTTGCCCTGGTGTTGATCCTTCAACTTGTCATGGTGTGATACAGCATGTCGTTCCAAAGTATGTAGATCACTTGAAGGAAGAAGAAGATTTTTTCCCAAGTAAACAGTACTGGCGTGCTAAGGGATGTGAACTTCTGTGTGAAGGCAATAACCAGCAGTGCTTGTCTTGCTCCAAATATTCGCATGCAGTGGATAAAAGAAAAAGATCAAAGCTAAAAAAATTATCAGAGCCAGCCCACATCAACTCTCCAGTATCACAAACACCGCCTGAGCAAATTAAACTCACACTCCAAATGCAGAGATTAAAGTGTGCACAACTTGAGCAACATTTGAAAGAGATGAAAGCAGAAATAAAAAAGTCCAGCGTCGAGGTTGGCCATGATCTAAGCAAGGATCTAGTATCAATTCTGGGGAAAACCAGTGCTAAAATAACTCCATTCATGGAGTTATTTTGGCAGCAGCAGAAAAAAATGTTTTCAAGCAGTACGACTGGAGTACGATTTCATCCAATGATAATAAGATACTGTTTGTCATTGGCAGCGAAATCTCCATCCTGCTATGAGGAATTGAGAAACAGCGGAATTCTTGTGTTA
The DNA here is from genome assembly GCA_949710005.1 of Ricordea florida. Taxonomy (NCBI): domain Eukaryota; kingdom Metazoa; phylum Cnidaria; class Anthozoa; order Corallimorpharia; family Ricordeidae; genus Ricordea; species Ricordea florida. The sequence goes on along the minus strand of OX453278.1, from coordinate 21,346,051 downwards.
CCAAGTCAGCGCACACTGAGGGACTACAGGAACTTTATAAGGCCAAAGAGAGGTTTTCAAGAAAGTGTCCTACAAGAGCTTAAAGCAATGACAGACACGTACTTTGATGTACAGAGATACATTGTGTTGCTCTTTGATGAGATGAAAATCATGTCTAATCTTGTCTTTGACAAGTTTACTGGTGAACTTATTGGTTATGTGGACTTGGGGGATCCAAGAGTGGAAACAGATTACCCTGAACCGACCAGGCAACTTTACTGCAAATGCCAGAAGCAGAATGTTCCTGTCGCGGCAAACATATGAGGGGATGCAGATAACAACCCATTCAGTTGTCGAAGCTACCAAGTTCCTACTTCAAGAAGGGGTGGAATATGTTTTGACAGAGAGATTTTGTCAAGATCCAATTGAAGAATATTTTGGAAGTCAACGAAAGATCGGAAGAAGAAATGACAACCCAGATATTCGAATGTTTGGATATAATGACAACACTATTCGAATTCAACGCTCTGTTTCTTGTCAGTCTGGAAACACCAGAGGAAGGAAAGATAAGAGGAAGGCATGGGTTAATGTTAGCGATGACCCTCTACCAAAGAGAAAAAAGTGAACTTTGAGAACTAAATGAAAGAATAGAGTGCAAACACTAAAAGCATAAAATCACTAAATCTAAATAGTACTAAATCAAGCAAATTCCTTTGTTTCCTATTGTTCAATTAGTACTATTTTGTACTACTTACTACTATTTCATGCTTTAAGTGTTTGCATTCTACTGAATGAGTTATTAATTTATACACTAGGTGAATTTTCAATAGACAGTTGTAAATAATTTCATGCTTAACTGATAAATGTTTTGTTTCATAGTGATATCATCTTCACTTATACCCTTTCGAAATTAAAATCATAGATTGACAAGGAATCTTGTAAGGACATTTGAATCTAAGGACTCAGAGATATCAAATGTTTTCCATGTCTAATGTCTTTTAATATTAAACAAGCATTTAGCTTTAATTAAAAAATGTTATTATCAAGCTTTTGGATCATAAGCTTTACATATAACTTTAAAAACAGTTTAACATTAACCTCATATGTTTTGCAGAATAATAACTTATTCAATAAGAAATATGAAGGCCATGTTCAGATACTGTAACAGCTGTGAAGTATACAAAATTACTTTCACTAGATACATGGAAAGTATTAAAAATCAAACTTCATTTTAAATTTGGAATAGACTGTGCTTGTTAAAATATCTGAACTTGGTCTACTATATCTCGAAGGAAGGCAGTGTTATGTTGAATTACAGTCATTTGATTGGGATATAAAATGACAACCATTAATATCACCAGCCCTCAAATTATTGTTCACATATAACACTAAAAGTTGGAAATGAAGACATTTGATAATTTTAAATAAGCATTTTTCTAAGGCTGTAGAATCTCAGAATCTTTGCTTGCTCGGCTTATGTGTTTCCTTAATGCCTTCTCCTTGACTAGTTTCATCTGTAACTTATACTTCTGAACAACATCTCGAGCAAATGAAAATGACCGAACTCTGATGTACAAGTCAATAATGTTTTGCAGCACATCCTTGGCCACTCTATCATCTAATTTAAGTTCTGAGTTTGCCTTAATGCATTTGAAAGCTGTTTGTACTTCACTATCCTTAGTTGATTTTGACCTAATCTCATTAATGTCAATCCCTGCTGCAGGACAGTTGGAAGTTAAAACTCTAAAGTACTTTTCAGTCCTAATAAATATTGTTTGTGCAGGTTTTGTGATTCCCCAGAGTCCTCCACGGTTGAGCAATTAATTAAGCGTATGATTGTCTGTCATTATGTGCTCTTGCTCTTTGCCAGCAATTAGAAAAGCAACTGACTGCTGGCTGGCTGTCGATTTTGATTTGGTGTGTTTGTTATATAATTTGTGCAGCACATATCCACCAACATACTGCAAACCTGTCATTTCTTTATCAGTTAACTTAATGTCAAAAGCCTTGACAGGAACAACAGACTTCTCTTTGCTATTCACTAGCATTATATCAGCTATTTTAGTTGAGAGCAGTGTGGCAGCATTCCTAGACAATCCAGTGAAGTACTTGGTAGAATTTAATGGCACGGTGGAATAGAACATAGTATAGAATTTCTCCTGGTCTTTCTTTTTCATCAGCTGTTTAAAAATCTTTTGTAAGTCGGCAAATTCCATCGATTCTTCTGGCAAGTTTGTGAATTCATAAGCACTGAGCTCTTCTCTGATGTCCTTCGAGAACACCTTGTTGTTAACCAAACGGCGTTTGGCTTCCTTGACCATATTTGCAAGCATTTCGTTTGTAAATTCGCCTTCATCAGTCTCTGGATCATTATCGTTTTCCTCTTTATGCTTACAAGTAATGTGCCTTTTCAAACCACCAACACTTTTGCATTTCTTTGAACAGAATGGACAAGAGATCTCTCGGTCTTGTACCTAGTGAAGAGAAGAAAAATAGCGTCGTAGTAGCTGTTAATGCCGACTAACACCCCAAAACTAAATCATGAAGAGTTTATGGAACTTGCAAATGGCCATATTTTTACTGATATTTCGAGACAAGTGGAGCTTAGTTCAGTTCTGTTAGTCGAGTTTCCAAGTGAGGTCGATCGATCTGACCACAAACTCCTGTATCATTACTAGATCTTTAGAAATATGAGCGAATTCCTCCACTCACCTCAGTCACAGCTTCTTCAAAGTATTCATCAACATTGTCATCCCCCTCCAAAGCCTCAAGAACTGCATCCAAATCAACTCCAAAAAGAAAAAGATCGCTATCTTCGGCCATATCGTTCTGGAATGCTACTCGATTGTTTGCACGGTCATTGTCACGTGATGGTCCGGCTCGACATCAAACTCCAAACAATAGGCCGGTCCTTTGAAGTTTGCCGGGTTTCCTAACCAGTCCCCTCTACCAACTATGGTCACCGATAGCCCGCATGTTGGCCGAGTTCTTTTTTGCGTTTTTATTGACCGAGACGCGTCGACTACCTCTCCCACAATAAAAAACTTAAGAAAGAACAAGACCAATATCCAGCCGTTTTGACCAAACAAGCTCGGTCAATAAAGGATTTATTATATGGGCATTCTATTTTGTTTTGTTTCAAGGGACAACACCGTAAATTCCTAGCGGTCAGGATATGTCCATCGTACCCGCCCTGGTAGCCCATCAGAACTCAGAATTTGCCTCATCTTGCCCGCTCGGGTAGCCAATCATAACTCAGAATTCCCCTCATCTTAACCGATCTGGTAGCCAATCAGAATTCACAATTTGCCTCATTTTGCTCGTTCGTGGAAACGGCCATATGATAAATAAATATATTTTTTTCATGTTTGATTAACACAAAAAAAATGATAAGTACAAAATGACAAAAATATGAAATTCCATCTGCTCGCGTAATTTTGGAAGTTGTATTGAAAAAGTCATCGGTGAAAAGAAAGCCTTTAAGAAAAGCGATTATAGCGTTCATCCAGAGTTGAGAGCATCAAGTATTTATCATTATAAATTAATTCAGATACTACGCGCGCTGATTGGTCGAAAACCAATATGGGTTATAGTGCCAGTAAACCTATAGAAAAGAAAAACGTTTTCTGTTTTCATTTTAAGGTAGTTTATAAAAGGGCTTGTAAAGCTCTTTAAGTGTTCTCCCAACATCCCGCGAGGTTTATTACGACGGTAAACCCATAGAAACTGCAGTTTATTGTTTAAAGAAATGGTTCCAAGCCCGAAAGTGCAAGCATCCATTTCTCGTGGTCGTCTGGTTGCCCGCACCTTGTTTTGAAGCGAGGCGCGCGCACACTTTTCAAATTTCATTGTAGCACTGTCGATCACGTAGCAAATCAAACTGCCATTGCACCCCGATTTTTGAGTCAGGACAAACTTTAGAGCTGTCAACTGCATTCCACACGAAATATATCAGAAAGAACAAACATACAAGCGATCTGACGGGAAGTTGCTAAACATATTGCAATTTAAAACCGAGGTAGGCTACTAGATGTACTTGCTGGAATATTTTTTAGTATAAACATTTTGTGCAAACATTTAAATGCGGTCGAGTGATGTGATTGGTTGATTTAAGCTCGATAAGAAACTGTCGAATAATAACTTGGCAAGTGAATTAGGGGAAATAGGAGTTTCTTTAAACCAATAACAATCGAGGAATTTGTAATTTTTTATGTTAAATTTTTTATGTTAACTTGATGTTACATATCGGCGCGATCGTCCTTAATGATATAACTATTACTCCTACCATATAGTTCCGTTGAGATTTTTTTGTGACATCACAAATCTCCTTATATTACTGATCATCGTGTGCCGTTTGTTCCCTTATTCGAAGGAAATTCCCATACACAGTTACATTATGTTATATTATCTTCATATAAGATGGGCGCTATTCGTCTTATTTGGTCAAACTATGCGGTTTTATGCTAGCTTGTCTGGAGATTCTTACGTAACATGAACAGGATTCTGCCATTTCTTTCCTTGTGTCTAACCGCAGACTGGTTAGCTACCGTGCGAAGGTCGCGGGTTCAAACCCCGGCCGGACCAACACTCAGGGTCTTTAAATACCGGTGTAGAAAGTGCTGCCTTTGTAGTTACATCTGTCTCGGATAAGGACGATAAACCGTAGGTCCCGTCTCACAACCCTTGTTCATGATAACTTAGTAAGACAGAAAAGAACCCACACACTGATCGTAGAGTAGGGGACGTAGTTCCTGGTGTTGTGGTCTGGCCTTTGGGTTGGTGCTTCAAATAGGGATGACCTCATTTCGCCTTTCTCCCTTGGACAGAATTGTCCAAGAAAAAAATGAGTAGGTTCTATGTTGACCTTTCGATGTTGCAGTACAATTAACCTGGAAAAAACCATCTTCACTCTTGAACGTGATGGCCATTACCTTCTCACCATATTGGCTTCACATATAAGTTGTTAGTAAAGGGAACTTCTCATAGTTTCATAGGTTGAATTAATGGTTCAAGTATTTAGTATATATTTTATTAACCATTTCACTAAATTGTTACAGGTATGAAATGATATACACGTAAAAATATCAACGCTCTGATTGGCTGAGAGCATGTCAATTAAACGGTGCAAAAAGTTGAAAATTAGTGCAGAAATTTTAAATTAAATTTCTGCATGTGTATTATTAACAAGTAAGCAAATGATTTCGAGTCCAATTTGGTATAAATGATCACTCGTTTTTCAGAGACAAGAAATCGCAAACGCCCTACTGGCTTGTGCCATTTTTTTTACTTGAGCTCGTTTATAACGAAGATATCGTTGAGGTCACCTATTGTCCTATTGTGCAAAACAGAGCCTTATTGGCTGCCGCTACAAAGGATCTTTTGTTTCTGTGGTTGGCAATGCTTGTAAACGGATATCTTCCCTATTCCAAATTAATATTAAATAGATTTAGGCAAACCTAAAAGCGGAGCTCCTCATACAGTCCCTCCAAAAATGCTTGAAAACTTGTAGACAGAACTCGGCTTTATGCTTATGTCCCTCCAAAAACGCTTGAAAACTTGTAGGAAGAAAATTTTTCCTCCAAAACCGCTATGAATAATCCGTTTCTTCAGCAAAACATTGTAGACTGCTGGCTGTAGGTTGTGTAGCCGCGGCAAGCCGCGAAAAGCGCGCGAAAGCAAAGCCTCGTTTCGGTTTAAGACCTTCTAAATATCCCGGATGACTATGGCCGCCATGTTGGGCCAACGTCGTCGTCGTCGTCGCTAGGCGCACGCGCCCGCGAGCCATGCCGCTAGCCACGATGACCATGAAAACTCAAACGCATGGTTTTCTCAATTTCTATCCTCGCACGGTAGTTATGGGGCTCCGCTCTGCGGCTCTTCGAGCCGCTGTGGAGCTCCGCTAATAATAATAATAAAAACGAGGGATTTATATAGCGCTTTATCCCAAGGCTCAAAGCGCTTTACAACACTTTTTGTGGGGGACTTTGCCAGACTGCTTATTAAAGGCGCAAATTGCAGCCACGCAGTTCACAATCTTATTAAAGTGAATAGTAGGATACACAGGTGTCCCCATAACAGAATAAGTGATAGACCATCACACCGGGGACTACGTCCTCTACTCTTTCCGAACAGTGTGTGGGTTCTTTAATGTCCCACACCAGTACTGTGAGACAGGACCTGTGTTTATCGTCCTTATCCGAGAAGACTAGAAAGTCTAACCATTTGTAGATGTCATTACAAAGGCTGCACTTTCTCTTCAGTTATTGAAAGACCCTGAGTGTCGGTCCGTCGAGGATTTGAACCCACGACCTCCCGCACGGTAGTCTGGTACTCTACCAACTGAGCTAACCGGTCGAAACCATTTGATTATCTTTACAAATTCAATAGCTTGGAAAATGTTCTTTTATGATTTAGTCGAATGTTGTCAACTGTTTGCTTGATAATGTACTGATGTTGTGCGGAGAAAGTTTCTATTAATCACTTCCGAGAGTGAAAGGGGAAAATAGAATTAAATTGAGTTTTTCTGTTGATTGGAACTTCACTTATCCGAAAGCTACATTACAGAAAACCAAAAACTAAAACAAATTATGAGTCGATCTTCAACAATTATTCTCTGGAATTAAAGTGAGTTGTGGCGGTTCAACAAGATTGAAGAGAATAGTTGTTTTAGTATATACCAGTGAAACGATCTCAGTCACATTAGGGAGCTTAATTAAGCATGAGCGTTTTTGAGACGCGGACGGCAACCGGAAGAGAACATTTCGCGTGCCAGGACAGTGGTGTCTCCCAGATTTTTATAGTGATCATCTCCAGTGGAGAAAAGATACTAATCAATGTAAATGTGGTTGTGTGAGGACAAGTTAAAAGGGAAAACAGCTCACTTCCGGTTGCAGTACGCGTCTTCAAAACGCACGTGCTTAAGCTCCTTATTAAAGTGACCGTGAAACGTTCAAAAATAAGCCGTTATATTTAAGCAAAACTCACTTGCACAAGGCTTTTCCACCGGCAGGAGCCACGGCACTCTTTTCCTTGTACAAGCTGAATGGTGTACTTGAATATCCAGAGATAGTGGGCCAATGAGGTTACTCACAATGCCAAGGTTGCCGAGTTGGTCAATACTAATTTTTATATCACACCTTGTTTGTTTACGAGCAACAGAATGGCCTTCTTAGATGCGTACGACTTCATTGCTACCGAGCAAGACTTCAAGAATATGAAATACTACCGTGAGCGCTTAAGCGCTCGTCCCCTGACCACTGCTTTACGCAGCTTCGACATCAGCGACATAAAAGAATCAACGCGCTTACCTGGTGTCTACGAAATTACCCAAGGTTCCAAGACAATTTACATCGGGGGTAATCCATGCCTGGCGAACATCCGGGACTGTTTAAACGCTCATTTTAGCGGAAACGACGGTTTGCCAATCGGCGCATACCTGAACGGTCCTGCTAAGCTCAAGTGGAATTCCATATTTGTGCGGTGGCTGACGTGCGCGAGGCCGAACGAGGTCGCATGGTTTTTGTTGACGGATTATCAGATGAAGCACGGATGTTATCCCGCTTTTAACTACCCTTCCGATAAGGCAAGGGCTGCTTTTCAGAATGGGACGGTCGAAATTTAGAGACAGTGATAAATAGAGAGGGGGTTAGGAGAAGAATAGATGGGAAGGGGCTATGTGGGAGAATAGGGTTTGAATTAGTGTAATGACTTAAGGGACGACCAATGGAAGAACAAATATCTTTTTTCCTTTTAGCATCTACAAATCATAAAAGTAGCTTTAGTTTTCCTTAGAATCTGTCGCGAACCTGTTTTGTTCAACTTAGCCTTAGCACTCCTTAAAATACCGGAACACCTGCTAAATTTCTTAACTTAGTGGTTCAACTAAAACTTCTTAAAGATAAGTACAATTTCTTTTTTGTCTGTAGGTTATGAAAGTATATCCCAATCCTTGAGATTGGTTGACCTGAGAAGTCTACCATTTACTTAATTATTAATTTATCTTTTAATTTACACTGTAACAAGAAAAAAATACTGTAATAAAGCGATCTTGTGTAACCAATCTCTGAACATGGAACTGTGCAAGATTTTAAATTTTGTTTTCAGTTTTCCCTTTAAGAACTAAGGTGTCGTTTTCGCTCTTTATTTTTCTGTTTTTAGTTTTCATTAAAAAATAAAGCAAAAAGCAAAAAGCAAAAAGCAAAACAAAAACCAAAATTTGAAAACGAAAACGAAAACTAAAACCGATTGCATAGCTTCTTTCGTGCTTAGCAACCTCCCGCGTGCGTCCATAACTCGATGGTTACACAGCTGCTGCGTTTACCATTTCTTTTATAACATAAGATTTCACAACTTCACAATCTGACTTCAGCATGCAACTCATGGGCAAATGGATCGCGCGTATTAGCCAATCATAGCGCGCGCTTTCCCAAAGCTATGTCATAAAGTCTCTTGTCGAAACGATAGCAGCAGGGCTATTCACTGTCACCATCAATATCAATTCGTCCTCGCTTTCATCAGAAGCACACAAACAACAAACTTTTAAACGAATAAAATGAATATCTGACTCTCCAGACGACGACGACAGTCCACCTTTGACATAGAATTCAAAATATTTATACAGAGAAGCCGCTTCAGTTATACAACTGCTATCAATGTGGGCCCTGTAAAAACTGAATATATAAATAAGAAGTATAAGATAGATGAGGTACATTCTCAAAACAGAGGAATCAAAAAAGGCTAAAAATGCTAAAATTATCAATTAAAAATAACTGCACCTTTATAATCAAATGCACGCTTTGAAATTTCTAACTTAACTTTATCATTCAATAAAGAAGTTTTTGCTAAATCTAGTATTATGTGAGTGGATATCACAGCGTGAAATGTTAAAATAGCCCTTAAATAAATCGGGAACAAGTCCCTTATGAAAGTTATTAACTAATTCTTTAATGTGATCCTCGCGTCTTTCAAAGAGCGGTTTCCATCCGAGTTTTCTGATGATGGCATCACTTGTCAATTCCTGAGAGTTACAACCATGCAACCAGCTCGTCTTTGCAAACGTTCTATCTTTTTCTGGTTGTCTTGACCACAGCCATACCATGTGATGTCACAGTACTCAAGAAGTGGTAACACAAACTTCATCATGGAAAGTGTTTTTACGCAATCGTTGGTTTTCACAAAACTCACTCATTCGCAACAAACTCGCGCGTAAATATCGTACGTCAGCGCTTTCCATAAAGAAATCTTTCTATTCTAAAACTGAACAAAACTGTGATATAGGCAAACTAAAAATAATTAAAACAATAGATTTATAAATTGTAATGACTAATTGAATGAATGCGTCTTCAATAAAACCTTAAAAATCTAAGAGTTCTACTGACATTAATAGTTGCTGGAGGCTCTACAAACTATAAACAGCGAATTGTCGCTTCGCTTTCAAGTCACAAATCGTAAATAGTTTTTAAATAATCAATTGGCTAACTTATAGATACATGTAAATAAATTGAAACAGAAAGTTATCATTACTATCATCTTTATAAGTACATGTATTATCATTGTTATTATTATTTTCATGATTATTATCATCATCATTATAATTATTACTATTATTGTTGTTATTGTGTTCGACGAAGGAGAGCGCATCTTAATCCTGTCGTTTTACGAAATCAGTCCCATAAAGTCCCGCGGTCATCGATCTTGATGTCATGCAATTTCAGAGTTTGGACGCCATCTTGGACTGACCGACCAACGGGCACACATCACCTCGAACTGATGTGCTTGTCAATCTGTCATGCCTCCACATCGAGTTTCTATCACAAAGCGCGCATGCCCAAAACAAAGCGGTAAATATTCCCCCTGCTTTTCAGTTGTGAGTCTTCGTGGCTCGGCTGTTTTCTTCGCTGTTTTCCAAAATACAAGTGAAGTTGTGGTGATTCGAAGTATCACTTGCAAATATAACTAAAGCTACTTATCAGAACATCACAAAGCTGTGTGGTGGTGTGTTTTGTAGGAAACACGCTACAATTCGCCTCCGCCCAGCAATTCGTCCCAGCAACGATACCGAGTTGTGATTTGTCAACTCAGCCGCTTTTCACAGGAGATTCAAGTTCTCTCTGGGGACAAAGTTGGGAGACTAGTCTAATATATTCCCTTCGTCGGCTATTAGTATTGATAAGATGAATGCATTATTATATTATTATTATTATTATTATTATTATTACTGGTATTGATATTATTATTATTATTGTTAAATTTTTATGTTTAAGATAACATATTGTTATGGGGTTGGATGTAAAAGGTAGGGAAAAGGTATAGTTCCTCTACTTCTACAAGCAATACATTTTTCTGAATAGGGTTTGCATCAGAGGTGGTAATAATTTAAAGAGCTCTAAAAAATACCATTTCTTCTTTAAGGCTTAGGATCTAGTGCAGTCATTTGTCTATAAAGTTTGTGTGGAAAATCATTATTGAAAGCATAGGGCATTTAGCACACTTGCAATAAATAGTAATAATAATAATAATTTAATTATTATTATTATTAATTATTATTCACAATATTATAATATTAGTATAGGTAATATTATTTGGCAATAATACAGCGAGTCCAAAATACCACGATCCGCAAAGCGGCGAGTCGTATTTGGAGAATTTTAAAATATTACGAGCTGGTCTTACTGCCAAATACCACGTACAGGTCATGCTATTATTTTTTTATAATAGAAGCCGAGAAATTTTCGCTTCGTATCTGATAGTGTTTTCTTTGAGTTGAGGCCATTGCTTTCTATCCACGACTTCCAAACATTCATTTTGACTGTATTTTTATTTACTGCTTTTCGGCGAGCTTTTTCGGGAATTTCTAGGAATGTCTGCCATTTTCAGTTGAAAACATAAGTAAAGAGGTAATTGTGTTCAGTGTTGTCATGGTAACCTTGTTATACCATCCAATTTTGCTGTTATACCACTATCACGCGGAAATAGTGATACTATCATCCAATCAAATCTTCGAAATTTCTCGGCTTATATTATAATATTCATATTATTATTATTATCATTATTATTACTATCATTAACGCTCTGTTGAATTTTAGAATTGATTTGAAGCCCTGGAATTTACTCTCTAACAAAGTCTCTGCGGTTATTCTATTAAATAGTGGTCTTCGGTTTGAACTTCTGTCGCTTGGACGAGCTTACTGAAAGCAGATTCCGAGTTCTCCAGTAGAGAGGTTGGAGAATCAAACTCCACGATCTAAAGGAAAAAAAATGGAGAAAAACTGAGAAAATGGGCGTGCGAGACTCACGGAAAGTTGCTGAGTCCCCTCCACCGTCGTTGTTTGACTCGTCACGCAATGCTCCTCTCCAAGCGTTGCGTGACGAACACGACAACAGCTACGAAGGAGACTTGATGATTCTTGATTTTGCGAAGGTTATTGTCTAGTTGAGTTCGTACTGTGGCGCGGGCATTGTCCAGTATCTGTTTTTAACATCAATTGGGTATCGCACCATTCCCAACAAAAAGAAGCAAAGTTTCTTAAAAAACGGTATTAATTTTTCTTAAATCCAAGACTTGAGTGGTTTTACAGATTTTTTTTCCAGGAACTACCTTGCTTACGCAGCGAATTTCGCGGAAGAAAGCCTTTGCAGCCTTCATTCCAGAACTTGTAATTGCTATTCAACACGACAAAAACGACAGCTTTCACCTTCTGGTCCACAGACTCACCAAACCCATGCACGTACTCTTGAATTTTACGAGAAACCATGTTGGATGCTATAACCAGTCCTGCCAAGTGATTAGCTACAGTACTCAATATTTATAGAGCGATAGATGGCGAGCACCGAAAACCTCAGCGCTTTGGAAAAGATATATACTTAACAGGATGAAAAAACTCTTGGGATAAAATTGATATGATTATTGGTTTCTACTAAACAAAATGAAACCTCTCGTTCTCCTCTGTGCGTTTGATAGTAAAGTAGGCGCCTCGTCGACAATCTTATTTTGGGGAGCTCAAACAAATATGACGATGACGCCGAGGACGACCCCAGTGAAAAATGAATTTATTTTCCTCCTGCGCTAATGGCGGCAGGCTTGTTTCATTTTCTTTCCATCTTTCCCTTAATTTAACCTGTAGAACCTTGCAATTTATACCACTTCGTATCTCATTTCAATTTTTCCAGGCAATTTTGCTGTTGTACACCTTCGTCAGTGAAAACTCGTCATTACACGTTGTTTTTGTGCAGAGGACAGCAAAGAAATCCGCCAGTCTTTAGTTTGCATGCGTAGCCATTGAAGTTAATAGTTCGTGCCGTCCAGGCCGACGTCTTCGTCGTGGTCTTTTGCTGAAGCTCCCTTTATCAAAGAGACCGATCTACTAAGAAAAGAATGCGAACCCACTGCCGCATTGACCGCTACTAACCTTTCCTTTGTCCATGACCATAACACGATCACAATCCATTACAGTGTTCAGGCGATGAGCGATTGTCAACAGAGTGCAGTCTCTGAACGCTTCACGGATAGTGTCCTGGATCTTAGCATCTGTTTATTGTTATTGTTGGAGTATTATTAGCAAAGGAAAAACGTAATCTTAGCAAAGACCAGTTCTTTAAGCACTTCTTAATTCTAAAATGTATACCGTTCACGGATAAAGTATATTCTTTAACAATTCCAGTATGGAGCAAGGTCACTTATGAAGATCTAAACAATGGGAGACAGTACTTAAGCACATAATAATTACTGATCGTCATCCAAACCCATTGTCTTCTGTCTGCATTATATCATCGAATGCCGAGAGAAAAAAAATGCAAACCAAGTGTGTGAGAAAAACGGGTGCGGTCTTTTTTGGTAGCAGGAAAATTATCAGGGGTAATCTTACACGTGCTAAATCGACACGCAGCATTATTAAAACACGCAGCATTACTAAACCTATAACAAGCTGCATTATTAAAAATAATGCTGCGTGTTTTGGTTTTAATAATGCAGCATGCTTTACATCCGTATATCCACTGCTGAAGCACTTCCTCGTCTCTCGCCATTCTTTAAAGATATTTAGCGCCCAATTCTACTTCCTTCGAGAAAATGAGGTAACAACCGATACTCCTCGTTACACAAACAATTAGGACTGAAAATATTTAGAAAAATACATGACTATCTGTCTCACTAGAAAACGAACTAAGCAAAGTCAAGAACATTTGCGTCCATATCCGCTTTTAATACTTTAGTGAATAAAGTTATTATCCTCTGATCATTTTCTGTGCCCTTCACTCGTCGACACACCCATTCACGGCCTGAACAACAACTACAACATCGGGTTACACACAACTAAGCAAAACCAAAAGAACTGTAACGACTGAGAAAGTACTTACCATCTCATTCTTAGTAAACGTTGACTGCGTAAGAAACAATTCTTCCTCTGAACTGCTTTCGCAGAAGTTTTTCGCCATCATTCCAAACAACGAGTTCACTTTCAGAAAGAACAGTGTTTGTCGAGCAATATGCAAATTGCATCTACCTTGACAACAAACAGTCAATAACTCGTTTCTGGTTACATTTTTCACACGTACATGTCAAGTTATGCTCATGAAAACAATAGCTAATGTGGCCGTTACCTTGAATAAAAAGTATCGATTGAATGCCATGAATTGTTTAACTTATTGTTTTCCACAAAAATACAAAAGGACGGTGACATTTGATGAAATAATTGCAGACAGAAAACAATGGGTTTGGATGACGATCAGTAATTATAATAGATAATTACTTCGGCTCGCAGCATTATTGGATATAATGCAGGCAGCTTCTGCCTGCATTATATCCAATAATGCTGCGAGCCGAAGTAATTATCTATTACATATTATCTTACTTTCTCAAACGCAAGAAAACAAAGAGAAATGCAGAGTTATGGCACTTCAAAAAATAAACAATAAAAGAAGAAACGCCAACAACAGAAAAGAAAAAAACCAAGCCACAGGGAGCGGCAAAATGAAGGACTGTCAGGAGAAAGAGTGCGCGAACCGTGGACTCTTTTCAGACAGCTGCTCTTGAACGCAGTTTTAAACAAAGTAGTGATTAAAGGGCAGAAACATATACAATGTGAGTTGTTGCACCTGAAGGCTCAATTCTTGGTCCTTTGTTTTTTATAGCGGAGCTCCACAGCGGAGCCCCATAACTACCGTGCGAGGATAGAAATTGAGAAAACCATGCGTTTGAGTTTTCATGGTCATCGTGGCTAGCGGCATGGCTCGCGGGCGCGTGCGCCTAGCGACGACGACGACGACGACGACGATGTTGCCCCAACATGGCGGCCATAGTCATCCGGGATATTTAGAAGGTCTTAAACCGAAACGAGGCTTTGCTTTCGCGCGCTTTTCGCGGCTTGCCGCGGCTACACAACCTACAGCCAGCAGTCTACAGCAGTCTACAATGTTTTGCTGAAGAAATGGATTATTCATAGCGGTTTTGTAGGAAAAATTTTCTTCCTACAAGTTTTCAAGCGTTTTTGGAGGGACATAAGCATAAAGCTGAGTTCTTTCTACAAGTTTTCAAGCATTTTTGGAGGGACTGTGTGAGGAGCTCCGCTTTTAGGTTTGCCTAAATCTATTTAATATTTTATATTAATGACTTAAACAATGGTTCGGAACTTGAAGAAATCGTATTTGCTGATGACCCTAACCTATTCATTTCTCATAATGACCCTCTCTATTTAGTCAATAAATTAAATGGTGAACTGGACAAAGTGCCAACCTGGTTTTCAGAAAATAAGCTCTCTCTAAATACATCTAAGACTAATTTTATGGCTTTTAAGTCTTGGCAGAAAAGGGAAAACTCAAGATTATTATAAAGTGATAGTTAATGAGCAGCCGATAACTCGTGTTTTTGCAACTATGTTCTTCGGAGTACGTTTAGATGACAACCTTACTTGGAAACCTCATTTCTCTCTTTTGGCTGGTAATGTCGAAATCCATACATAGGATTTATTTATAAATCAAGCTTTTTACTTGTCTGGAGACTCCCTGCGCACGTTGTATAGTTCACTAATACTTCCGTATTTGTTTTACTGTAACCTAGTTTGGGGGACCACTTATCAATCAAACCTTCAAAGATAAGTTATTTTACAGAATCGTGCACTAAGAATAATTAATAAGTCTAGGTATGATGCTCATACCGATCCCATTTTTAAGAAACACAAGCTTTTGAAATGTCATAACATCCACTCATTCCAACTTGGTGTATTCATGTTCTCGTTTATAAACTCTGCACTAACGACTGAATTTCATAACTTTCTAAGAAATAATCAGATCCATAGCTATAACACCAGAAATGCTTGCTCTTTTCATTTACCTCTGTGTAGAACCAATATCAGGAAATTTTCTGTTTTTTTTTTATCAAGGCCCAACGTTTTTTAATTCACTTACTCCTGAGATTGCTTGTTCTTCTTCTCTCTCTTATTTTAAGAAAAAACTAAAGGAATTCCTTATAAGTAAGTATTAATTTCATTGTCATTTTATCTCATTGTTACGTTTGTCCACATTGTTGTTTTTAGTTTAATCTATCTTATGAATCTTGTTTTGAGGAATCCTGATTCTGTGGTTTCATTCCAGCAGGATTCCTCGCCATTTACTTTTTCAAAATTCCAGTAATTATTCTTTCATAGTTTATGTAATTTGGCGAATTATTATAAAATAAAATTACTTTAAAAAAAGGAAAAGCATGACCCATATGAAGAGGTAACCGACTTTTCAAGAACTAGGCTCGGGTTGTGTCTAAATATCTGTCAATCAAATGATCACCTATGAAGTGCTGGGAAGTGTAGTTTCAGGTCTGGTATTGGCAAATGTAAAACTTACAGTTTGGAACAGTTAACAAGTTCAAAGATATGTTGCTATTTTGACAAAGAAAACGTAAGTTGAGTTCATGTTAATTTTCCAAAGTAGTCACAGTCATTTGTCATTGCATAGTAAGAAATAAAAAGCAAAGACTTGCCTGTTTCGGAATCAATCGCGGCGGTAGCTTCGTCTAGCAGTAAAATCTGATGTGGGCAACAACAAAACGGAGAGTTAATGATATACAATGCTTGAGTACAACCGATGTGGACCATAATGGTAATTAGTATAAGTACTCAGGTGATTATACAAAATCGCGCGCTCTGATTGGTTCGCTATCTCGGATTATCAGGCTATAATCACCTCGACGAACAAAATGGCTGCCAGTCGCTCGCGCGCTTTTGATGAAATAAAACTTTTTCGTGTTGTAAAATGCTTTTCTTTTCTTTTTTGAAATAATCAACTGCGTATTTATACTAAAACAATTATTTGCCTCAGGCTCAGTGATTCTCGGAGATTATTCACCAGGAATCACTTCGCCTTCCGCGAATAATTGTTAAGTAATGCGAACTTTAAATGCGCTAAATAAAATGAAAATGATGCGGACTGTGGATCTTGCATCATGCAAAAATGCATCATGCAAATGAAAATACCGCTTGAACATAGGTTTGACGACGCGCGCAGAGCAAATGAAGCATCACCAGCCTCCCAATAACTTAAACGCAATTTGTGATCTTATTACACACCGTTTGTTTTCTGCTTTGATATTTAACTTGATTACAACAACTGACCTTGCTGTGTCTCAAAAGGGCTCTGGCCATACAAATCAACTGGCGTTCACCAACAGAAAAATTCTCCCCATTTTCAACGACAGGCGCCATAAGCTGAGATGGCAAACTGTCCACCTGTATAGTAAAAAGTAAAATCAAATCAAACTTATTGTTGTTATTATTATTATTATTATTATTATTATTATAATTTGTTCAAGTTTTATGAATATGTTTAAATTGTTTGAACGTAAAGAAAATGACTGAGTGTAACTTAACTAGCCAGACCCGTGTCCGCAAGTTATGTAAATGATTCATGAAAACAAAAAGGAAGTCTTCCATAATGATAATAATAATTATGACACAGCATGAATCCGTTTGTGCAGCATAGTAAGGGTAAAACGGTGGCCCATGTAGTAAGTATTTTTATTTAGTATATACTAAAACAGTGGATAGCGTTGAAGGTGCGCTCTGATTGGCTAGTCAAACTCCGAATATCCTGTGCTATTTACCTCCGAGCAACTTGCGAATTTTTCGCTCTGCCGCGCGAATATGGCGGCCCGGTTTGTATGTATGACAAGCGAAGAAATCATCCAAATTAACAACGAAGCAGTCCCTGGAAACTCCAAGAAAGCGACTAAATTTGGCTTGGCCGTGTTCAGAGGTAATGGCTTATGTTTTTAACCCGGAGTTTAGCGGTAAAAAGCAACGAGAAAGGTTTTGTTTACAAATGCAAATTAATCTTGCATAACCAAATTTGATGTCGCTTGTTTACTTGAGAACCAAAGTTGAATTATATTTTTTACAGAATGCTTTCAAATACAGAAAGGGTTTGCAATTCCATTTGTTGAAATGTCGCCACTAGAACTAAACAAAATTTTTTCTCTCAGCGAGAAAACGAGACGTACGGCAGTAATTACAACAAAAAATCGCTAACGGCGATCGGCGCTGCGTTGGATTGTCATTTGGGAAGTCCTCCATTTTCCAAGCCCTTTTCTTTTTTTTGTGTACACTTATCTCACTGTTTTAGTATATACTAAAACAACTATTCACCTCAGTGTCGGTGGCTAGTGGTGGATATTTACCTCGCCGCTTCGCGGCTCGGTAAATATCCACCACTAGCCACCTCCACTTCGGTGAATAGTTGTTAATTATTCACTCTGCCATGAACCACATTACAGTTTTCTTTTCTAAAAATGTGCCAAAAATAGAGACATATCACGGAATATAAATAATTACGACAAAAAAAAAATGAATAAATGATAAGATAATAATAACTAGAAATACGACTCCCGCAAAACCTCGCGAAGCTAGTTTTTGAAGAAGTCACAATGCCTTTAGCTATTATCCTAATCCCCATTACTATATTCGTTATGCTTTGTTTGGTACACAATTATTGACACCCTGTGCAAATGACATGATCAGTATACCGCTCAACACAGTGCTTAAAAAGTTAACTTCATTTAGCTCTTTCACTGCCACTGAGATTGCACCAGAAGGAATAGAAGTAACATTATCTGTTATCCTTACACGGAATACAGAGTTTATGAAGTATGACAATAATATTCACTTAAAACAAATTGAAAATTATTGTAAATCTTTTGCAAGTGAAATCTTGAAGAACTGATATTAGTGCTTGTGTTTACCACAGCGTAAAAAACTGTTTTTTATTTTAGTTTTATTTTCTTAGTCTTTACTGCTTTGTCCGCTTTGTTGTACATCACTTTTAAAAGCAATATATTCTTACACCGAGGATGAGTTCAATGCTCCAATTATTTTTTGTTTATGCTCTATTGTCATCATTGCATGAGATTCATTGTAAGAAGAGTCTTCTGATTAGATATTTTATTGTCTACTGCAGTCATTATTTCATTCCTAGGTAACCACAATTGAGAGCGTTATGAATAGTGCACGTTTCAATTTGTTTACTCTCTTCAGTTGGAATGGTACTCCCAGTGGTAGATAGAAAAATTCCTCTTCCCTCAAAAAATATGCCATATCAACAGAAGTTAGAGATACAATGTCATTACATTAAAAAAATTGAGGGTAAAATAATTGGATTCTACAAAAACTTTGAATAAAGGTTTGGTAATAGAGAGTGCCTACTGTATAGTATGTGGCTGTGCTTTTTTTAGGTAATCATAAAAACAATAAAAAAATTAATGCAAAATCAACATCAAGCAGTCAATAGTATATACCACATGAAAGTTTAATTGTGCTGTTACAGAAACAGCCACAATATCCATACCCAACTAAAGAATAGTATATGAAAATTTCAATTATAACAACTGCAGAAGAAAAATTTAATAGTATGGTATTTCATAAAAAAAGTCAAAGCAGCTCGAGGTATTGAACTGTAACCAATGACATATAGTAATGAGAAGCACTATTATTATATTATTATCAGTATTATTATTATTATTATTATTATTATTATTATTATTATTATGAATTACTGGTATTGATACTTTTATTATTATTGTTATATGTTTTTATGTTTTTCTTAATGTATATTTTTATGGGGTGGGATGTATGTCCTGATCTAGGTAAAGGTATTGTTCCTCTACTACTACAAGCAATACAAAAATCTTCTTGATAGGCTTTCCATCAGAGGTGGTGGTAATCAAAACAGCTCTAAAGAATGTCATTTCTTCTTTAAGGCTTAAAATCTAGTGCAGTCATTTGTCCATAAAGTTAGTGTGGAAAATCATGATTGAAAGCATTGGGCATTTATGAAACTTGAAACAATTGTTACTATATACAAAACACTTGCAATGAATATATGAGAAAGATCATAAAAGTTTTGGCATTACATACTTTAGTTTCTTCTTTATAGTTTTTCCAGTGTAAAAGGTGAACTGTATGTTGTGGTTGTTATTAAATATTGGTATTTGATATCATAAAAATGAACAGCAGTAAGTAACAAAGTTAATATGTTATGTATAATTTTGCAAATTAGGGCTTAAATTAACTTTTCATTTGTGGGAAAAGGGCAGGGGTCCTAGATAGCAATTTTATCAAGGGCTCATAGAACTGTAAGGTAAAACTGACCCATTGTAAAAAGGCTATGAAACTTGTCTGTCCCCACGCACTATTACTGAAACCTTTCAATCAGAGAATACAGTACTTAGTGACACTGGGTATCTATTCTGTTGAATATGCTTAACATAACTGCTAGATCAAGATGATTTACAATATTTTCACTGTTGCAATGATATCAGATTACATAGTTATAAATGATTGCTATCACAACTGCAACTCTCTGTGTTGGGAATTAAAATGGAAAGGCTATCGTTTTATTACGAAAAATACCTTCATACATTCTCCTGCAATATGTTGCTCGTCTTCCGATTCCGTTTTTAGAATGATAGCATTATTTTCCAGAGACATCTCTGATCGTTGAAGGCGTTCCTCCTCGGTTTCCCTTCGAAGTCGTTTTGCTAAATTTAGTTCGCCAGTATATTTCGTTATGTAATCGTTCACTCATGTCCTGTATTTCTATCAATAACACATTCAAATTCAAAATTAACTTGGTTGAATTCCTGGTCCTTTTCCCTGCTGTTTCGTTTGCCTTTTTTAGGGCGAGCAGTTGTTGTCTTTGCTGGGATGTCTGTTGTTATTCTCCCTACCGTCGTATCTCTGGCTGTGCTTTGAGTCGTGCTTTCCTTGTGTTGATTTTCACGGTATTCGAACTTACTCGACTACGATGTCTTGCTGCTTTTTCTTGTATATCTCGGAGATCTTCTTGCTGGGATGTACTTCCAGGAGGAGTGAAATCGGTTCCACAAAATTTACATTATTTTCAAAAAGGCATCACCGAATACGCAATGGCGGAAATTCAGCAATTTGTCAAATGCGCTACTGTGGCCTGGTAACCACGCCTGCGAACGGACACCTTTAAAATATATATATATATATTTATAATACAGTCCCGATACTACGCGCGATATGATTGGTCCAAACAGCGTCCTTTATCAGAGTATAAAGGACGGTGCTCGCGTCATCCCCCGGCTTTGCGCAGTGAAAAAGTGGCCGAATTTTTCAAAGAGTTTTCTAGCTTTTCGTAAAATATTCTGAACGAACTCGAACAAAGCATCCCTTACACTTACAAGAATGCGAAGATGAGGAGCTCTAGGAAAATGTAGATATAGAGACCGAGTTAAACAACTAAGTCAGCAGTTGTAAAAATGGGGAGTTAAATTAAGAAAAACAGGACTACAACATCAACCAGGAAACCATCAAACAATGGCGTTTTTGAATGAAACAATAAAATTGCCAAGCAAAATACAGTTCGGTTAGTTTCGGTGCCAAGCTATGCAAAAGAACAATGTGAAGTGACCAATTTACAACAGTCTTCTCCGCTGAAGACGTGAATGTTGACAGCAAAAATTCGAAATGGACTGCAAACGGACTAAGTGGAAAATTCTACAGTTTCAAAGTAAAATAAAAACGATATGAAACTTGCCTACCGTCAACAGTACAAGAGGAAGACAAATCCACTTTTGTCACTGGTACACTGTCACTCGGCGTTGTAGTCTTGGTTTCTTAAGTTGAGCTCCTTTACGTCGCATTTAGTAAAAACGACAAACAGTACGGATCAAACACACAGAAATTTGCTTGTGTGTCGAATTCATCTATCCACAACATTATCATTAAAGCAGAGACTAAAAGCACAAAAGAAAACAGCAGTTCCCGCATTGACATAAACTGAGCGTTGTCCATTCAGAAAACATGGCACACTGTCTTTAGTTTCAGCAACAAGCCAAGCAGTTCGTCTTGTTTGTTTTCTTCTGCTATATTCCACAAATGGTTTTTTCCTCTTATTGTCTTCGTGGGCCATAATTTGACTGGATTTCGATTAATTTAAGACTTGAGAATGTTTAAAAATATCTTGACTGAGCTGAAAAAATTTCGCGGTCAAAAACTTTTCAGTGCTTTGCGTTCGAACTTTGATGGTTTGACAGCCTTTGTCTTTTGAACCAATGAGAGTGTTGGACGTATTCTTACAAGCTCGCTGATTGGCCCAAATTGCTATACTTTATCAGAGTATAAAGGACAGTGCTGACGACATTCAGCGCGCGCGCTGAAAAAAAAAACACTGGGAATTGATCGAAAATAAAAGCTCGTTTTTGTGGAAAATCGCTAGTTCTTTATTATAAAACAAATAAATAAGCCTCCTCTGGGCTTTGTTCTGTTATAAAGCACTTAGGAGGTGACGAGAGCACTCAAGAAGTAAGGGAGAAACACTCGCCTGCGGCTCGTGTTTCCCCCTACACTTCTTTCGTGCTCTCGTCACCTCCTGCGTGCTTTATAACAGAACAAAGCCCAGAGGAGGCTTATTTATTTGTTAAATATATACATATATAAAAACTCTCGGCTCGATTTACTCGGGCTTGCGAGCCACGTGGTCTGACCGAAGGCGACACGATTAGTAACCTCGCTACGCTCGGCCTTCGGCCTCGCTTCGCGAGGAATAATAATAATAATAATAATAATAATAATAATAATAATAATAATAATAATAATAATAATAATTAATGTAGATGTCTCTGTGGTTATAGCAAGGATGCCTAAAGAAGCCAAGTGGCTTATAAACAAAGGCTTCCTACGATAATACACAATAATGTATAGTATTCCAGCAACGGCTATCTTAATATGTAATTTGGTATTTATTACAAAAAAAGAAAAGAAAAATAGAACAGCAAAAGAAAAGAAACAATTATGAACAAACATGCAGCTCCGTAAAGAGATTATGTCATCAAGTAAGAAGGAATCTTGAGTCTTTTACTAAACAAACCAACATTTCCGCAATTTTGTATGTCCAGGCTTAACGAGTACAAAAATTTTGGACCTTGAAACCGAATTGAGCATTTTCGAATATTAGTTCGACAAGGAAATACGTGAAAACAATTTGAGTTCCCTGTGTTGTAGAAATGGGTCTGATTAGTAAGAGTAAACATATCTTGAAAGAAAGTGGGAAGTAGACCTTCTTTGAAAAGATACCCGACTTTACCTATCTGATATAGATAAATATCAGGGAATTTTAAGAATTTAAGATCTTTAGAGAGAGAATCAGTGTGAGCATCATACGAGACTTTTGATATTATTCTAACGATTTTCTTTTGGAGTGTAGTGATACGTTTCAAGTTAGATTGAAAGTAAGTACGGTAAGCTGGCGCAAGACTTGATAATGTCCTCGATACATCCACCGGCAACTCTGCGGTAAATGTGGACTTGGAAGACCTAACAACTGGTATGAACAGAAGTCTGAGGGAGTAGTTGAAAATGGAAGCTTTGAGGTACTGTGGAATTTCACAATCCAGTGTGACCAGATCATTGATATCATCGATATTATCGTTTTTGACAAAAAAGAGAGGGAAGTCTCAATAATTGATATTGCCATACTAGGTGATGACAGGGTTAAAGGTAAGGAACTGGAGAAGATAGAGAAGTACCAACTATAAAGAGATGAGATAGCGAAAGTCTGGCAAATGAAAAAAGCCATCGTAGTGCCTGTTGTCATTGGTGCCCTTGGAACTGTATCAGTGAACTATGATGAATACATGAAGAGAATTGGGGCAAATGTAAGGTTGGAAGTGGTCCAGAAAGCGGCTTCGCAAGCGACAGCAGAGATACTAGGGAAAGTACTGTCCGTGTAGGAAAAAAGGAAAGAGAACCCAGAGATCCATGATGACTTGCTGAACCCGCTCTCAAGGGTTGAAAACCAGACCCAACAGCAAGTCTAAGCCAGTAAGGAATGGGCATGATATGATAATAAAGATGACAACGATGATGATAACGATAAGAACAATACAGATGCTATGTTTGTGGTAAGGTGCTGTGGTCGATTAGTTGAGTGGACGAAGAGAAAGTTACGAACAAACTGGACGACAAGGCAAAAACACTTCTGCTTGAGAATAGTGTACTGCATGAAAAGGAATTGGCCGATACAAGACGAAAAAAAAGGTCTCATCGGTATCGAAGGCTGAAGAACCAGTGTGTGCTAGTCTTAAGACCTGTATATGGCTAACTGCAAAAAGACACTTCTGGTGCATGGCCAGTTTGAGAGGACAACCAAGCTGAAAGATCTTAAGACCGGCTACCTAGGGTTGGCCTCAAGAGACAAACTGAATGATTACTTGGTAGCAATCCTAGTTTTGAACACCATGTAAGACCGAAAGAATATAAACCAACGAACAGACGCACACATTTGCAGGCTATGCGGTTTAGAGGTGTGTACTAACCATTTCTCTTAAATGCGCCTTCTCAAGTGCTGTCCACAAATCCTCATCACTGTGTTCCCGGAACGGATCCAGGTTGTACCTAACCGGCGAAACATTAATGTTATAATTAGTTCCACAAGATCGCTATTTCTAAATTATTTTGAAATTGCAGTGGCCAGTGGTTTTCTTAAATCGTCGAAGAACATGTAAGAATCGAGGAGAAGAGGAATTATATGAACTGGGCCACATGAAAGAATATGAGTAGGGCTGCATTTTTCAGGGATTTGGTATTTTTTCTGCCTTTATCTCGAAAAACAAATTGGGCTGGCTGGATCGTGCCGTATGAATCGTGCCGTATGCAAAAAATCTCGTTTTCAGTTTCCTTTACGAAATTTGCAGTGCAAACAAAAGTGGCTGACAAATACATGCACCTCCAAGCTTGAAACATTTTATCACACAGGCTGGAAACCCGGGGCTGGAAACTGACAACAAGGTGCCAAGAATAAAAACAAAGTATCCTAAGTTCTAAGGGATGAAATCCTTTACCATCCGTGCCATCCACAAGCGATAAAAAATGCAAATAAGCAGGGAAAGGAGCTGAGTAAAAAATATGGTCTAGTTTACGATTGTCTGCAATTGTTGCCATAGTATGAGATATATTATGGGCATAGCCATGAGATCCTTACCAAAGTTACAGCGTTGCTCTCTGTTTTCTTAAAACATTTCTCGACCATTATCTTCAGGGTTTTATCCCCGAAAATGCTTGCTTTAAGTTTATATGAATTTTATGGAAATTCGTGCCAAAGCTCCTTTAACCTACACAAGTTTACCTGACTGTTCCTACAAAGAGCACGGGATCCTGTGGTATAATAGACACTCTTGAGCGAAGATCCTCTAGGCCTGAAACAATGCCAGAATAAATTTAAGGCAAGGGCTTTTCAAAGCTAATTGAATGGATAAGCTCGATAACTTAATTTTCTTTGCACCTGGCATTTTATAGGATGAAAGAGCTACGAGGTATCCCAAATTTTCCTTATGAGCCGACGCCAAGAGACAGGCGGCGAGACAATTTATCAGGCTTCGTTGGCTTTCTAATGGCCTATTTGCAGGTTTTCTAGTTCGCCATACACATTTGTAGACTTGATTGAAATGGGTCTTAGCGTAAGCTTTGGTACAGACTCTGCTAACAACAAATTAAATGTACTTCTTACAAATTTACTTTTACTTTATATACATACAATAATTATGACTGTTACAGTTACTATACTTTTTTTACCTCAGTTCTCATAAACACACGTAGGATATACACATTTACAAAGTTGCAGTTTCAAACAGATTTCAGTGAAGCTGAAAATGCCATCAGGCTATTATATTTTGCTGAGATGACATGTTCAAACTCATTTATTATTTTTCCAGGAAGAGAAATGAGAAAGACCAAGAGCGGATCTTTGTCGACGTAATATATTTACAATTTATTCTACTGTCATACGCGTTTGTTTGAAAATTGGTTATAATTTCTATAAAACACATTTCAGTAGTGAAAGAAATCCCTCTCCTGGTTGCGTACAAATGTAAGGGAGATATTGGATTTCAAAAGTTACACAAACCTCAGCGAGTCCATACACTCTTTGTGGGTCTCCTAGCTTTTAAATCCGCGCTAGACAAAACGTGTTTGCATTATCGGCATAGTGACGCTATGTAATTTCAATATTCGTAGTGATATCTCTGTGGCTCGATCCGAAACTGAAACGCGTATGCTAATGAGTCAGCTTTTGTTAACAATAAATATTACCCTTTTATCACCACACACTGTACCTATTTGAGTGATGTCCACATCATCGATGAACATTGAACCTTCCTCGGGCTCCACCAATCGCCACAGCAAGACCCCCAGGGATGACTTACCAGAACCTGTCCGACCCACTATACCAACCTTCTCGCATCTACGGATCTCGCAGTTAATGTCGCTGAGTACCACTGGCAGACCGTCACGGTACCGCATCTGTTTAAAAATGACGGCAGCGTGGCCGAGCGGTTAAAGAACTGGGGCATATAATTCATGGTAGGCCACCATATAGTCAAGGGTTTCCAAGGATATACCTTTGTTAACCCTTGTATACCCCTGTAAACACTATATTTGGTGACTATATGGTGGCCTACCATGAATTATATGCCAGAACTGGACTTGCAATCCAGAAGACCCGAGTTCATGTCCCGCCCACGGCAACGTTTGTAAATAGCCAACAAGTTCGCCTGTTGATTTTCAGTTGGAATATTTGTTTCATTCATTTTCTCGGCCCCACTAGCTTTAGTAGTACAGCTACTGCCGAGAGTAGAGGGAGATCTTTCTTACGGAAAGCAATGCCTTCCAGAAAGAAAATATCAAAACATAGACTCGACTTTGCCGCTAAATGCCAGTTGAGTTATAGATCAAACAAAAAGTCAGAGTCAAACAAGAACATCAGCGAGAAACTCGTATGCAGCTCATGTGTCACTTTTTAGTTCTTAACACATCCCCATTCCTCCTGTGATCTATAAGTGGACCGAATTATTCTGTGTGCTTCGGTGACATTTTAATGATCAGGATAATTCGTCATGGTTACCACGATAGTGAGTCGATGCAGCTAATAACGGTGAATGACATTTCCCTGTGGTTCGGCAAACGTTTCTCTAACTGACTATTAAAACAAAGTATTGTGGGTAGTTTCTGAAGAGACTGTTGCTGCGTGGGTGGGGAATTGAAACACAAGAAAATGGGATGATCAAACAAGTTGATAAAGTAAGTTATACCACCGTAAGGTAAAATGAGTGTGCTGACGTTTCGAGCGTTAGCCCTTAATCAGAGCCGGCGAGCCCTTCTAATTTCGCTCTGACGAAGGGCTAACGCTCGAAACGTCAGCACCCTTATCTTACCTTACGGTGGTATAACTTACTTTATCAGCTTGTCTGATAATCTTGTGTTTCAAAACAAAGCATTGGCCAAAGCCAGTTTACCCACCTTGATGCCTGATAACTTGATAGCACCACCATCAGGCCACGTGGGGCTCGGCTTCCTGTCAGGGATCTCTGCTTCTCCTTCACTCGGTACAGATCGAATGTAATAACTGATTCGTTCAACGCTGGTGAACCGTGCTTCTGCTTCCGCTAGTTGCCGCACGGTGAATTGGAGGACATTTGTAATCTGTGAAAATAGGAAAGAAAAAAATGTCCTGTGGTTTAAAAAGCACAGTGAAGTTAATGTCTTGGCGGATCACAAAAGATGCATACAATCCAATAGACCAATCAGAACTCAAAGAAAATACACGTCATCAGTGGTTAGCGTGGGAAAACGCCAGCGAGCTAGTGACGATCGGTTTGAGTTTTACTATAACCATACACGCAGCATGTATAAAGATCACACAATTACAACAAATATAATCAAAACATCGAAAAATAAATCAATAAATCAGTAGGCGAGGTACTTGTGATATCCCTTTAATTATCTGCAAGGTAAGGTTAAAGGTGCAAGCAAACTATGAGGTCCGAGCACATGACCGGAGCTCAACCCGGTGTTTCTGCGGGATGAAAGGCCCTACAAATATTGATCCTGGTCGGTTCACAGGGTTTTCCTCAGCATTAACTCGCTAGTACCAATGGCTTTGATAATTTTGAGCCCCTATCTCGTTCCCCTCACCCTCTAAAACGGTTGATATCTGGGGATTCTATTAAAATTGACTCTCGCCCGGAACACCAAACATCCGGGTCTGTGATTTCTTATCCTTTAAAACCTACATGGGTTGCAGATAACGTACTCATCATGAATAATTGATCAATAAACTACTTACGCGCAAAAAAGCATACTCACCCTTAAGGCATAAGTAAGAGCAAGACCAAGGAACACCGGAGGCAGGGTCCCCTTTATGAGCACGACCATAGTAGCTGTTATCGTCACGATAATGACAGTAATCACATCGAGCCGCACAGCCAGCCATCGATGGGAGGAAAAAAACATGAAGAAAGGTCTTGTGTTATTGTCTAAGTAGTTCTTAAAAACATTATTAAAGTCCTCCATTTTGTTATAAGCGTGCAACGTGGACAGACCCTGCACCGTGGCCGTTAAGTGAGAGTATATAGGCGATCGTGTTATGCCGTCCATGCGTTTGAGCTGCCGTATTGAGCGGTTAAAAACGTGATTGATGAAGATAAATAGGACAACAATCGGCGCTAACCCCACTAGAAACCACGGGAAAACTGTGGCGACGATTCCAATGGAAATGAAAATAAGAACCACGTTCTGCGACGCATTTTCCATATTGAACGGCAGCTGTACGTCGATTTCGTCGAGGTCCTTTGAAAATCGATTTAAAATCCTCCCAGTCGGTGTGGTGTCGAAAAACGCCATGGGGGCCCTCATAACCTGGGCAAAAATTTGATCGTGAAGCGTTGAGGATGCTTTGAGTGTTAAAAAGACGAACAAGTACGCCTTCGATATTACACAAACAAAAAGAGCCGCGGTTGATGAAAGATACACCAACACGTAAAAGTCGTTGGATGGATTCCCGGCGATTATTCCAGATTTTTCTGGACTTGTCAGGTTCTGCAGGGAGACATAATAAAATACATCACTCTTGATGGTGACCTAGCATTTGTATCACGGCTAAATATAATAACCGCAAATGCAATGCCAAAAACAAAAACAAAAGACATGGTGTAAGAAAATATCTTTTGACCAGTGCAGTAAAGGAAATTAGTCAAAACGGAGGAAAACGCCATTTGAGGAATATTCATGATGTGAAGTTCTCTATTACTTCGTTGCTACAGTTAGCGTTGAAAATGTTTGTATTTAAGGTTGGTATTATACTTACCGTTAATCTGTATTAAATTTACGGTTGCTATTACACTCCGGGTTGCACAACACAAAAGAATAGTTTATCAAAAGAGTTGAGAACATATGTTTTACCACCGCAACCACCGCAACTCTTTTGAGAACATATGTTTTACCACCGCAAGATTTTTATAGGGAGCTGACGAGTGTGGGATTTGGCCTTTCGACAGAGTGAAAGGCGAAGACTAACATTCGAAAGGTCAGCTCCATTTAAATCCTAGAGTTGCGAGATTTTTTTAAAACCTCGTTTGATCAACCACAAGCAGCCCAAGCTCTTGACACGTGCACTCTCCATTAAAAATTATGACAGCTGATATTTATGAGCCTCCGAAGGGTGAAAAATATTAAGTACCGAAAACGCTCTAATAAGCCCACCTCCTCCCTCTCTAATAAGCCCGCCTCCTCTACACCCCAAAGGGGGCCTATTAGAGAGGGGGGGCTTGAAGCCCCCCTCACTAATATGCCCCGCTCCTCCACTCGAATTTTGTGCAATAAACGCATATGACAAAACATGGTTTCAAAAGTTGGTTTTACTCTTAGGCTTTACAGTGCCAACTTCAAACTTCACATAAGCTAGGTTTTGCGCTTTCCTGAATAGTTCTGATTGCAGGACCTTGAATGCTCTTGACATATATATTGCACTATACGTTCCTGTAACAATAGGTCCGTCCTCAAGCGTGTGATGTTTGTTTGGGATATCACCACGAGATGCAGAAGATAAATGAACGATTTTAATGTATGCTCAAAAGGCAAGTCACAGGGGCCGCCATGATTACAAAAGAAGCCCAGTCCCAGGACTCATAGCGATACTTCCAATACCTAATGTAAACATTACAAAGCGTACGAGTACCAGTCGCAGAGAGCTTGAGGTGATATGCTTCTCGTGTTAGAAATTTACACAGTAGACAATTCAATTGGAAGGTGGCCAACACGTGTGGTTTCGCCGGGGAGCTGACAAGGTTCACAGCGACAAATTCCAACAGTATAGTCATAATATAGCTTTGCTTCCTCTCTTGTGTCATACTTGCACCGTAATATCTCTCCAACAACTGGCTTCCAAACATGTTATACTATATATTGTATACGAAATTTATTACATCTAAGTGAGAGTTTTGAAAACTGTTATTTTGACGCCCCAGTTTTTTAATAACTCCCCCCCCCCCCCCCCTCAGTAATAAGCCCCTCTTCTTCGAGCCACAGAATTAAATTAGCCCCCCGGGGACGTTTTAGAGCGTTTACCGTAGTTACCTTTGGTGAACAAAAATGCGAAATGATACCAATAGTTCAAAGAAATTGAACGAAAACAGGTCTGTAAAGCATTTCTTCCTTTCTTGTTTTTTCTTATTTCCTTCGCTGTTTTAGCCACCTTAGCGCTCGCTGTTCCTGGCTTTCTTAAATAGTGGCAAGGATGCACACTCGGTTTTCGACCGAGCGGAAGTCGGAGGCTATTTGCGGCCGAAAAATCTATTCCATGGGCGTTTCAGCATCTCGCTGAAAATGAGCAAATTCTATCTAAAATTTGAAGACCGTGTTTTCCTATTGGAGCTAGTGATGGCGCATCGAGCGGCGGTTTCGAATTTCAGCACCACTGGGGGTGATTAAATCGAGTTTAGTCGAGTGCACGTGTCGAGAGCTTGGGCTGGCTTTGGATCAACTACCTTGTTTTGAAGTGTTTCATTAGGGAGCTTAAGAAAAACACGACGAGAACATCGGCCACGACGGCACCAAACAAAAGCACTAATGAAGGACACAACAAAACTGTGAGTGCAAGTCTGGTAGGTTTCTTCGCCTTCCTCTGCAAAACAACAACGTGAAATCACAATTTCTCGAGTTTTCTTCCCGACGCAAGAGCAGAACCGCAAAATTACTGAAAGAAAATCGGAATAAAATGAGAACGGTAACAACTGGACAATTCTACACTTTGGAAGAAATATGGAAACCAAAGAAAACAAGCCTGTCATCATTCGTACCCGAGGACAGCAAAGGCATTTTTCACAAGTTCCGTCCTGGGCGTCATCGTCGTGTTCGCTTAAGCTCTCCATTTCCCACCGACGTGGGTCGAGCTAGGAAAGTAATTTACATCTCGGTGAAAACTGATTAGCAACCAATTACATCGCACATAATAATTAGTGCATTGTAGATTACATAGAGGATATTACACGGTGGCGCGAAGATATGAATTTTATTTTCGAGTGGCAAAACAATATTTTACGAACGAGCGCAGCGAGTGAGTAAAATATTGTTTTTGCCACGAGAAAATAAAATTCATATCTTCAAGCCGCCGTGTAATGTTCTTTTTATTATATAAGACAAAAAGAATTTCGGAGGGAAATTACCGAAATTACGTCATCGATAAACTCACGTGTGAGATTATGGAAAATAAACCACTCGGGTCCCGGATGTAGTTTTTATGAATTTTACGAGTGGTATATTTTCCAGTAAAACACTCGTGTCTATATAATAAAATATATTAAAAAATAAAAGAGAAGACCTGACCTGGGCCGCAGCAGCATTCAGCCAGACAGTAAGCCAAGTGTCAGTGAATACCTTACCACCAAGACAAACAATCTGGACGAGCAGTGCGAACAGAAACATCAAATATCCTGAAGTAAATGAAATCAAAATTATATTCAGAGACCTTGTATCGTACCAAATAACGAAAACGCAATAAACGTACAGTAACAGAACAGTACAGCACTGTTAGTAGCTTTTCCAAGAATGGGCGCAAGGCTTGGTTTGAACCTCGAATGGAAAGTTTAAATAAACGATGTATAATAGTCAAACAAACAGAGCTTACGGTCAGTGAAGGCCAGACCGCACACTACATGTATTTTGCAATAAAGAAAAATTAAGAAAGCACTTTTGATTGATTCAGAGATGAAAATTTTTCGAGCAAACCTATAAAATGAAACAAACGATACCACAGAGAAGCTCTGTTCAGTGGCTTTCCAAGAACCACACAGTAATGGTGAAACAGAAAGTACCACAGAATAGTACTGTTCAGTAGCGTTCTATAGACTGGTCACACTGCATGGTTTAATGCAGGGATGAGAGGTTTAGAGCCCCACTGAAACGCAAAACAAACCATAAATGAGCTCTGTTCAGTAGCTATCTAGCGAGTGGTCATGCTGCACGCTTTTGCTTGAAGAAGCGTAGATTCAGGTGGCCTTGTTAACTTATCAGTTCACTGTGGTTGCTTTTGGGTCGGCACTCCTATAGTAGGTGATTGGCTTAATATGCTAGCGCTTATTTCTCGACTCCAAGCGGTATTAATTCCCTATCGAAAGTAATTACGCGATTGCTCTATTTGGCAATGCTACGATTCGTGATTGGCCTGACGATCTTGCGCCACTTTATTAACCAATAAGAAGAAAAACTATAAAACAATCGCGAAGAAGTCGTCCTCATGTTTCCGCGAATGCTAAAGAAATATAGTCGTTTTCAGTTCTGAACGGCTCGCTGAACTGTGTGCAACTGTTGTGATTAACCAATAAGTACTTTAGTTTTAGTGTTTCGACGGTAAACCACTTTATTAGAAGTACTATAACTAGGACCAGTTGAGGCTAGCTCTCACTTGTCTCCCTCGTTTGACGATCAAGATTTGAATTCTTATTGGTTTATTGAAATGTGAGCTTCTATTTTGACTGGTTTGAGTTCATTTTAGTACTGGCGTTATCGTATTGTTAATTGAAACAACTCAAAGATCCCTTTTTCTTTTTTTTTTTCAGGAAAAACTTTTCATTTACCTCCTCCAGCTTTCGTGTATGCTTTGTAGGTGGCAAATGTCACGCCCCCCTCAGTGCGATCCTCTTGCTGTACGAGTTTGCCAGCTACCAAAAAAGAAAAGAACTTTCAGTTGAGAAATAAGCCGTGCAGAGTGGACTAAGAAAGGACGCAGCGTGACCGAAATGATCAAGTCGCTCCATTGGCCCCTTCTTCAGGATCATCGGGCGGACAAGGATCTGGAGATGTTCTATAAGATCGAGAAGGGCTTAGTCAACATACCCTTCCCTGAGGAGCTAGTTAAGAGGCACATAAGCACGCGGGGTCACGGACGGCGATATGTTCAGATTGGCGGTTCAATAAATGCATACCATCATTCGTTTTTTTTTTTTTTATTAGTTTTGTTTGACTTTTTTTTTTCTCTTTATAAACTTATTTTACTTGTTATCTTACTTTCTCTTTCGCTTCTTTTTTGCCTTCTCCTAGTAGTAGAATAAACTAATGCTATTCGTTATCGTAGGGGGAAGGGAAAGGAAAAAAAGAAAAAAAAAATGTAATACAGCGTGTTTAATCAGCAATCTTTTTATCTATTTATTTAGGTTTTTTTTATTTATTTATTTCTATTTTTGTTTGTTTTTCTCTTTTTCTTTAAGTGTATTGTGATTTTGTTTGAATAAAAAAAAAAATCATTCGTTTTTTGTAAGAACCGTCCCAAAGTAGAACGCGCTTCCCGCAGATGCCTTCGAAACTGACTCTTTAGTGACATTCAAATATAAAATAAGCGCTTGTAAATAAGATCGAAGCACCAGCCAACCCCCCCCCCCCCCCACCCCCATTGCATAATTAGTAAATGTACTATTTGCAATTAGCTCAATTAAAGATTAAAGATTTAAGAAGGAATAAATACCATAACGACTTCTCACTTAAAGCGTCCTAGTCTCTAGGCATTCTTTGTTGAATTTAATCGCACACAAAGACAGTTCTGAAAAACGTTGTTTTTTAACGAAGATTCTTTTTATAGCTACACAGATTGGGACGACTAAACTCGACAAAAAAAAGGCAAGGGCAGCCTATGTTAAAGTCACCTTCTTGTCTCCGCGCTTTCTCTTCCTCCTTTTTCGCCTCAGCCTCGACATCTTTTAGAGAAAGAACGCTCCCTCCCCTGGAACTGTTCTTAGACCGTCTACTCGACAGATGGTGTTTGAACGGCTCTAGAGTGAGGTCTTTCCAACTCCCTCGTATACTGCTCTGCCTGTCCGTCACGTGTCTGACGCTGATTCGATCCCCGAATAAGCGGCGGATGTCTTCCGCTGACACAGAGGAACCGCGGCTTTCTCGTCGCTGCCGTCCTAACGTAACATCTTCATTTTCCTCGTCCATTAACTCTTCCTCCACTTCTCTGATGAATAAACGAATCAACGAAGCAAATTCCTGAGGAATGAAACACAAGACCTCAAATAGAGCAATAATGATTATTACAATAAAAATAAAATTAGAATTATTATAATTATAAGAATAATAATAAAAACCACAGAATCACATTAAACTTGAGATTGCATACTCCATTATTGCGAATCAGTTCGTCATAGGAGCCTCTTTCAGCGATTTTTCCTTGTTTCATGTACAACACCACGTCACACTGGCTCAAATACTGTGGAAACAAGGAAAATGGAAAATGAAACGATTTCTATCTGAGCTTTCATGGCATTCATTTTGCACGATGATCACAACTGTCGGACTGCATTACAGCGTGTGATTGCTAGTAATAATGTAACGTAGAACTTGAATACTTGCTCAGTTAATTAGTGCTTCATCAAAACGTTAGCTAGTTCGCAGTCGCTATAAAAATCCTTACATCCGACAGATTTAAAAAGGAAATTGCTTTAGAGATGCGTAGCATAACACTTTCTTTAACACAGGATTAAATACAGAAAATGGTTTACTCTTTTACTTAGGATCTCCAGGAATCACACGCTGTACATAATGTTAACATTGTTTGAAGTATTTACGTCAAAGGGAATGAACAATTTGTCGTCACTTTGTCTAACGGTTTTGGTCACATTTTTGCAGTTGATAATATTAATTCTTTTTTTTGTCACAGGACGTTGATCGCAACGTTTCGACTGCTTACGCCTAGTCTTCTTCACGACTGGCTTTTGTTTCACTTCTGATTGGTTGAGATGGTGGCTAAGAATTTATATTATCATCACAGTTTCCACGATGAACAAAAACCCATTCCTTAACATTCTTACATTTCGCTTTCATAGATTTCGCAGCCTTTTCTTACCTGCAGTTGGTGGGTTGGAAAAAGGATGGTCTTGTTCCAAAGAGCTCCCTTGATACAATGTTTGAAAATATGTTGGCCCACATGAGCATCTACAGCACTCAGCGGATCGTCCAGTAGGTAAATATCCTGAAAAAAGAGAGCCGATACCAGGAACTGTAGCCCTAAAGAGCGGTTTTCAACAACAGGTTCACACAACCCAATGGACAAATCACAACTCAGAGTACAGTTAAACCCCGCTATCTTTAACTTTCAAGGGAAACGAAACGTGGTTCGAGATAACCGATATTAAATGACTGAAAAAACAATCTAGGGTAAATGAGTTTGGGTTCGAGATGGCGGGAAATCTGAGATAGCGAGATTCGCTTGCAAATACATTTCGTCCGCAACAACGCGGGAAATGGCGATCGAACCAGTCACGATTGGCGTTTGTCTCACTTCTGATTGGTTGAGATGGAAAGGAGACTTTGAGGAATCACTTGAGTTTCTCCTTGTATACTTCCTGAACCTCGGATACACATTTCTTTGAGTTCAGTCTTGTGTTATTCGGAACACTTGTACTGCCAAACCCTCACACTACTGGGAAATCAGTTGTAGGTCCTTGACCAATCAGATTCGCGACTGTGAGTACAAGGTGTAATCATAGTTATGGTGTAATAAAATACCTTATCAGCGTAAAGTGCTCGGGCCAAGCTGATTCTTTGTTTCTGTCCGCCACTGAGATTTATACCACGCTCACCTATCTGAAAGGGAAACCACAACTGTAGCTAACTTTTAAAAATATCCAAAAAGCTGCCAAGTTTTAGTGACAGTGTTAAAGCAACGGCCTGAAAGAGTTTATGTCACCAAAAAGATCTTGAAAAGTCCGTAACGCAAAAAGATAAAGCCATAATTAAAAAGGCATAAGGGACAGGCACTATAGAGATCCACAAAGCCTTCGGCAATCCTCACTATATAAACAAAAAAGCTTCAGCCATACGCCCTTTATTTCCGCCAAAGGCGAAGTGATTCTCGGTGAATATTCACCGAGAATCACTGAGCCTGAGGCGAATAATTGTTTTAGTATAAATACAAAGGTGATTATTTCAAAAAAGAAAAGAAAAACATTTTACAACACGATAAAACCTTTTTTCATCAAAAGCGCGCGAACGACTGGCAGCCATTTTGTTCGTCGAGGTGATTATCGGCTGATAATCCGAGATAGCGAACCAATCAGAGCGCGGGATTTGGTGTAATCACCTGAGTATAAAGATAATGTAAATAATATACAGGTAGATTTACGGCTTCTCAGTATGTCACAGTTTACCTCTGTCTGGTCACCATTTGGTAAAATGGCCAAGTCGTGTTCCAAGCTGCATGCAAAGCACGCCGCCTTGTATCTACACGTAACAAACAAACACACAGAATTGTCATACTGATATACATATTTAGAAAACAGTCCTAAGAAAGTACGCGCGCTGATTGGTTAGAAATCGTGTTTCTATAACTCGATAGAAACACAGAACTAGCACGAGCTGTTGACGTAATGATGACGCGAGCAAAGAGAATTTACATTTTGATAATCAAAGCTAACAAGTTGCTTTTCTTTTTTTCGTCGCGGTGTTTTCTAAAAGAAATAGAAAACATGTTCTTCGTGTTTCTATTGAGTTATAGAAACACTCGTGAAAGTTTGGGAGAACTCGAAAAAGCTGTGGAAACACTCGCCTGCGGCTCGTGTTCCCACAGCATTTCTCGTTCTCCCAAACTTTCACTCGTGTTTCTATTAAACAATTAGATTATGAGCTCGAGATTTCTATCGCGTGATAGTTGACGAGGGCGCAGCCCGAGTCAACTATCACGCATAGAAATCGAGAGCGAATAATCTAATTGTTTTGGTATAAATCTACTAGTTGTTCAAAACTTTGTCTTTTCTGGAACAGCTTCGACCAGTAAACTATCTAAATCTTCTTCTCGGACACTTCGAAAACGTGAAGAAGCGGCCGCCATTACGCTACTCACTATCTATCACGGAATAGATAGTGGGTAGCGTAGCCAATCGGAGCGCGGCATTTGTGATAGAACGCTAGTAGATTTATACTAAAACTCGATAGAAACACAGTACATGTTTTCTATTTCTTAAGAAATAGCTAGCACCACACCAAAATAGTAAAATAAACAGCACCACTGAACGGTACCACTCAGTAGCTTTCCAAAGGATGATCACTTTGCATGGTTTAATACACTCAGTACAAAAACGTTAGAACCACACTGTATAGTAGAACAAACTCTACCACAGTACATTACTGTTTTAGAAGCTTTCCAAAGAATGCTCACACCACATGGCTTAATCCACAGATGAAGAAGTTAGAACCACACTGCATGGTGACTCAAACATATCCACAGTATAGTGCTGTTCAGCAGCTTTCCAGAGAATGGTCACGCTGCATAGTTTGATACACAGGTAGAATTGTTAGACACACACTATACAGTAAAATATATAATACCAGAGTACAGTACTGTTTAGAGGCTTCCCAAAGAATGATCAAACCGACGGCATGGTTTGATCCAAAAACAAGAAGGAAAAGGCTTCATCTGGTAATAAAACAGACAGTACCACAATACAGAATGCCCATTTATTTTCCAAAGACTGATCACACTGCAAGTCTTAATCCACGAATGAAAACGTACACTAACAACCACAAAGTATTAAGAAGCTTCTTAAAAAATTATTGCTATACACTTAAGTGCAACAGAAAATTCTTACTAGCTTCCTGTTCACCCCACTTGGCACACCATAATGAAGGTTTAGTTTGTGAAAAGCATGCCTTTGTTACGAATTTCACACATTGCTTGGATTGATTTCTCTTTACCTAATTTCATCGTACGGTTTTCCAAGAAGAATGTTATCTCTTAGAGTAGCGTTCATGATCCAAGCCTTAAAATCAAGAAACAGAGAAAGTGTTACGAGAACGAAGAAGAACTCGATTGAAAAAGGTAATACATAGGAGATAAAAATGGATAAAAATCATTTAGAGGCAGAGGACGGCAGTGAGTTACTTAGCGTCTAGTACTTTAGATTCTAATTCCTGGAGTACGGTGGTTTTAAGGTGATGGTATTGGGCTCTTCCTTTGGACATCATGGGAGACGTCACTCGACACACTCTCTCTCCACCAAGATGTATAAATCATGTAGTTTGTTTTAAGAGGCGACGAACTATCATACCACAGAGGAAAGGTTGGGGTGTGTTCTAAATACTTCAGCTGGGTGCTGTGTGCATTACGTGCATTAACATGAAGCACTCTAACGCCGAGTTGGTTTCCTGCGCGCATGACCAACGGTAACAGGCTTCTCTTGACGTTTTGTCATCACACATAATATTGTACCTGTTGAGCCACATAAGCTATTGATCCTCCAAGGGCTACTCTGCCTTTCTGAATCCTCATCTGACAAAATCAGTACAGTACATTAAACCTAATTTTCTCGACCTCATAAAGTTGCATAAGTAAAATACAAAATATATCATAATCAAGCACGGGTTCAAGTGCTGGATATAAGGCACGGCTTGATTTTGTCTCAAAATTGTCCTCCATAATCACTTTGTTTGAAAAGCCACTTGAAATGCTTATCAAATAGGTTTCACCACATATAACGCACCTCGAATTTCATCAAAAATATTTCGCCCCGCATTGTATTTTTAACTGTCTTCTCGGGGTTTGATACCTGATGACACGTTGTTTCTCGTGTTTAGTATTTTGATTTCACTCCTCGAAATCGCGTTGGTTGTTGTACACTTTTCATAGAAGTCAGCCAAAAATCTTCTAAATTCCTAGGTACCCTTCGGACTTGGTAAAATCTTTAAATCATCGTAACAGGAATACGTTACAATCCACAAAACATGTTCGTTTTCTACCGATCAGTTAGAATTCTAAGTGTGACAAAAACATGTCTGACTTAAAAACTTACAAAACAATGCTGAGACGAAAGATTAAATTCATAGTGCACTTACTTGACCCAAGAGTGACTGTAAAAGGGAGCTTTTTCCACTTCCAACACTACCACAGATGCCAACGAGCGTTCTCTACAGGAAAGAAAATCGGAAAAAAGGAATAAGAGTGGTGCGCGATGTAGATCAGCTAACGCCATAGGAAGCGGCAATGACCAAGAGCCAAATGTCGTAGAGGGGTAAATGCTATTTGCCGTTGTACTGAAATGTGTCCTAACCTTGGGAACAGTGAGGTCGATATCAAACAGTGCCGGTTCCAATGTTGTCTTCACTTCAAGAGGACCGGCTCCACGCCCAGGGGGACACCCCTTTGTATCTTCCTGCTCCCTTTTTCCTGTCTTTATCGCAACCTTTCCATCTAGAAGTTTCATATCTGCAATAATAGTAATATAGTTTCATATCTGCAATAATTTATTCAAACTATCAAAGGTTTTACCAAAACGAACTGAGCGAATGCTTGCACG
Source organism: Ricordea florida (assembly GCA_949710005.1). Lineage (NCBI taxonomy): Eukaryota > Metazoa > Cnidaria > Anthozoa > Corallimorpharia > Ricordeidae > Ricordea > Ricordea florida. The sequence continues at coordinate 21,306,957 of OX453278.1, read as the reverse complement.
AAAAGTACACATAACAATTTTAACTACTTCAATGCTACTTGCAATGTTTGCTCGAGAAGCGAAACCAAAATGATCAGTGCGACGAATTGCAATTGATGTGCGTAGTATACCAAGCAAATCAAAATACAAGGCAACTTTGGTCGACAGCACCAAGGGCGATTAAACGCGTGCGACTTCGATGAGATTGGGTTTAGCTGTGCTTCTGATACGTATATAAAGAGACGCGAAATTCTTTAGGCAACCACATATCGTAGACAAACAACGCCAAAAATTGCATATTCACTTTCGGCAGTAAATTAGAAACCCCTTAAGCAAACCTTTAATGCAGTAAGATCATAACATATGGTAATGCAGTGTTACATTCATCATGCCTACCGTCTTCTTCCGTCTTCTTTCCAGCAGCTGCGTTACTATTTTCGTTCGTCTTACCGCTTGGGCCCGTCGATTCAACCTGTAAATAGCAAATTGCACAACATGACACTCACACAGACACAATTTTTTATTCTGTTACTTTCTTAACAAACGTTAGTAAAAGTTGTTTGGCCTAATATTAAGAACTAACACAGATATAAATGTTATTTAGTGGAATAGACGACGAAAAAAATTATAACAACAATAATGATCGCACAAATTTCATGAAAGGTTAGATTTCCGTATTACCCCATACTTCATTCTGCATGCTGTAGCTGTACTGTCTTAAAGAAATAGAAAACATTTTCCGTGTTTCTATCGAGTTATAAAAACACGAGTGGAATTTTGGGAGAACGAGAAATGTTGTGGGAACACGAGCCGATAGGTGAGTGTTTCCCCAGCTTTTTCGAGTTCTAGCAAACTTTCACGAGTGCTTCTATTAAACAATTAGATTATGAGCACGAGATTTCTATCGCGTGGTAGTTCACGAGGGCGCAGCCCGAATCAACTATCACGCATAGAAATCGAGAGCGAATAATCTAATTGTTTTAGTATAAATATACCTGTCGTTCAAAACTTTGTCTTTTCTGGAACAGCCTAGACCAGTAAACTGTCTAAATCTTCTTCACGGGCACTTCGAAAACGTGAAGAAGCGGCCGCCATTTTGTTAGCAAGGGCACACGGCTACGCTACTCACTATCTATCACAGAATAGATAGTGGGTAGCGTAGCCTATCAGAGCGCGGCATTTGTGATAGAACGCTAGTAGATTTATACTAAATGTCGAGAAAAACACAATGAAGTATGAGTTAAAAATAGAAATCCCGCCGAAAAACATAAGAGAAAAACAAGATAAAAACACTAGTGGTTTTCTCAGCCGCAGTCCTACTAGCTCCCTTGTTTGCGCAGTGTCTACTAGTTTCGCACCTTATCCCACGCAAACGTGGCTTCTGATATCAAAAGCGACACCTGGGGATCGTCTGGCCTCTCGTGGAAAGGCTCTAACTCCTCCATTACCATCAGACTCTGTAGATGGAAAGATATTATGAGCCGGATTTGTTTTCTAAGAATAACATACATGAAATAATTACTCGATTGTGATTGGCTAAGAGCCGTGCAGTTCAAGTGTAACACCAGTGCAGAAAGTGAGTTTAATACCAAAGTGAAACGTGTAACACCAGTGCAAATCACAAATCAATTTGCGATTTATTTGTACTCCTGAGTTTTTCAAAAAGCTCAAATTGCACTCGCCGAAGCGGCGAATTAACGTTAATAAACGAGCAAACAGCAAATTCCCGTACCTGAAGTCGCTTTACAGCAACCTTTGCCTCAGCCAAAGCCCTCACACCGAACGGCAAAACAGCCAAAGAAAAGACCACCACGTTGAATATAGTAAGGACTGTGAATGCCTATAGAAAAGAGGCATAAAATAAAATATCTCACTGAACTGAGAAGCACACACGCGCTCTTTGAATTGCGACTTCATGGAAGCGAATAATTGACTTTTGAAGACACCAAAACTAGTCGAATTGACGTATACTGAAAGCTCTTCATGCTATATTTAAACTGAAGGAGATCTTCTTTCCCTAGGAAAGGGGAAGTCTCTTAAGTGGATGCAAACAAAAGTATCCACAACCAAAAGAAAGGTCCTTAAGAATCTGGTGCTGCGATGATGGGAGATTGAAACGCAATAACGAGGTTATTGAGCGATAAGGCACAATGTACCACCGCAATTCAATCATTCATCCTAAGGTATCAGGGTTTTCAATCAGAATTGTAGTAGCAGGAGAATTGTGTAAAGTAACAGGAGAATATTCTGAAAGCGCTCCATGTCTAAATTTAAAAGTAGCTCAGGCCATCTAAATTTGGCCGAAGACATCTTCGCAGTAGCCGGAGAATTCTTCGTAGTAGCCGGAGAATTCTTCGTAGTAGCCGTAGAATTCTTCCAGTAGCCGGAGAATTCTTCCTGGTAGCCGGAGAATTCTTCCTAGTAGCCGGAGAATTCTTCGTAGTAGCCGGAGAATTCTCCGATCTCCAATGCCTAATGAACACCCTGAGGTATATACTGTTAGTCCTTCGTTAAGGCGACGATCACAAAATGTGGGGACATATCTACGGACAAAACATGCGGTTGCGAAACTGACGTTTAGAGCGTCAGTGGGTCCATCTATGCCGGTGTAAGGAATAATATCTTGGATATTAATCATTTGATTTGTTCGATATGTATAGCATTCTAGGATTAACTCTTCGAAGAAGCAAGTTTGACAAGGATCGCCCTCCACAGTGCTTGTTATACGACGTGTTCATTGCTCTGGTAGTAAACAAGCACTACACGCATGAGTATAATATACACTTAATGTATGGTTCCGAGGGAAACAGTTAGTTTTGTTTCCCAAGAGTCCTGATGTTTCCCGAGACGAAGTCGAGGGAAACATCAGGACTAGAGGGAAAACAAAACTAACTACTTTCCCGAGGGACCATACATTAAGTGCTTTGTTATATATTTAGACTTCCCCTTAGCAAAAACAAGCAAACAAAGACGGTACAACTGGCGCGCGGGCAACAACTGCGCAATTGTTTCCCGGTCGGGATACATTTAAATTTGTTCAAGGGCACGTGACCAAGAATCAACCAATCAGAGTGCTCGTTTTGTTGAATGAAAGTCTAGGTATATAACAAGATGCATTTGATGACGTACCTGTGCTGAGCTAAGATCTTTTCCACTGGCAACATGTACACAGAATGTCCCCACTGTCGCCACCGTTGGAACCAATAAGGCCAGCGACATATTTAATCCCTGTAGAAACGAGCTCTTGGTCAGGGCTTTGCGTTCTAACTGCCGGATAGCTGAGGTGTGGAGGGAAAAGAAATAATAAATCTTTTTATCTAATATACTATTTTACTGTATGAACATCTGCGTGACGTCGAACGAAATGACAAAGATGCATCGAAACCTGTAGCGCGACACTTTAATCTACCTAACCACTCAACTCACAACATGGCGGTATGTGGAGTTTCCGTGCATCAGGGCAATACGGAAAGCCGTAAAAACCTAGAACAGAAGTTTATCTTCCAACTCGGTTCTCTTAATCCCCACGGTATCAACGAACGTTTCTCATTCATTTAATCATTCATCTAATTTATTCACTTCCATTCACACAATGCTATGGTTCCACCAATAACATGGCTCCAAACCTCTCTATATAAATTGAACGTAACCCACAATCCTCTCATTCGCTCCGACGAAGGGCTAACGCTCGAAACGTCAGCACCTCCTTTTTACCTTACGGTGGTATAACTTACTTAATCAACTCGTTTGATTTACCCATTTTCTTGTATTTTACTGTATGGCTGGTTCCGCGCGGGGGCAAGAAGTGGAGAATCCTGAGTTCTGATTGGCTACCCGAGCGAGCAAGTTGGGCCTATTTTACACGCTCGGGATTTCCCGCGTTGTCCAGCGAAACAAAGGTAAAAATGGACACATAATAAGAGCTTTATTGACCAAGCTTGTTCGATCAAGATGTCTGGAAATTAGCCTCGTTCTATTTTGCGCGTAGTAGTAGTAATAGTACGCGCACTCTGATTGGCTGCTGAGCCGGTAATAAGATTCTCTTGTAATGAGCGGGAATCACAAATGTTTTCAAAATTTTTTTTTCTTTAATATAGACAAGAGTTGTATCATTTTCAAAGAAAGTGTTTCTTCTGTCACTTCCAGTTTCGATCGCATGGTCGGGTTTGTTTCGGTTCAGTGAACATGACCTCCAATGACCTCTTGCTCGCGCAAAAGGATATTAAAAAAACCCTCCCGTTTTTGTTTTTCAGTGCTAAAAAGGCCATGTAATAAATAACTTATTAACCTGATCCTTCCGGTCATTACAAGGAAATCTCGGACCTCAGCCTTTACGTATTGACCTCGCTATAGATAACTCAATACATCAAGGCCTCGGTCAAAGATTTCCCTGTATGACCTCAATCTCGCTTAATAAGTAGTATATCTTGAGCGAACAAGTTTGATCAATAATGCATATGTATTTACAACTGATTTGATAGCTAGCGGTAATGCAAACCGAGAAAATAAAACTACAAACTGAAAACTGAAGTCAAAGTCGTCAAGAATGCCAGCTTCTAGTAAATCAGTCCTGAAAATATATGAACTACTAAAATACAGTACAGTTACATTGCGTTGTGTAGTGTCGTGTTGTTGTGTTTAGTCTCTTCACACAGGCGAACAAAAGGTAAGTCAGTATTTCGGGAGAAATTTGTGGCACTTAAGATCACAACCTAGAGTTAGTTAGTTCTTCGTGCCACTATTCGCGTTTTTGATACAATAACTAAACAAGACATTTGGGTTACAAACCGCTGATTGCCTTGGCAAATGGCTTCTCCCATGCGTACATCTTAATTAGCTTAACGCAGGTCAAAATTTCATTCATCATCCGCACCTAATGGTTAAAAATACAAGCAATGTTATCACATCAGCACAAACCACACAGTATTGCAACCAGTAATACTCCCCAGAAGCGAGCAATAATGCTCTAGTCAATTGAAACCCAGGACATAGCGGGGGAGTAACGGGGGTATGGCCGTAGAAAAACGTCATTGTAATAAAGTATTTTCCCGGGCGGACGGCGCCAATAACGCTTTTGCCGATTTGCCGAAAATTTGTAGCGGAGCTTGTAACGCCCGGCCCGACAGAGAGGGAATGGGTCCGAGTAACAAAAATCACGCTTCCTTGTTACGTGACAAGATGGAGGAAATATCGAGTGTAAAAGAGAAGGTAAGCTAAATCCTTTTCTATCTTCCCTATTTCAAAGCCATCACATTATTTCAATAGAATTCAGAAAAAAATGTTTTATTGCCCAATTCATGAGTGATGATTTCCATATTTATTTTCGGAAATGGACGTACATACTTACATATTATGTAACGACAGGAGTGATGGGCACCTGGTAACGATCCATTCCGTGTGCATATAAAGAATTGGTCAACTCTCCAAAATACTGTACATACTGGGGCCACGAGGGCGGGTATTGTACCAACATACTTCCCCCGATGAGCGGGGTAGTTTACAAATGTAACACTGTACAATTGTTTCATTCCCCGTTATGTCCCGGGGATCGGGGGGTTGTGGTTTCAATTAGAGCATAATTCCCCTTATAATGAGCGCCGTACAATCCAAGTTTGGTCTCGTTCGTTATTTTGCGTTTTTATTGAAAAACGCTTAAACAAACTTGGCCAATATGCAGTCTTACTATACGACAGCTCAGACAGCCAATAACTAAAATCAGCCAATCAGATTCCTTGATTTGCAGTCCCGTGAGAGCCAACATTTTACCAGTATCGGACTAGGTAATGTCCCGAAAGATCCCGAGTAATTCAAAGTCGTATTTTCGTCTTTCAAATCAAGCTGGCTCAAAGTATGAACTTTTTTTATCAATAATCAATGCAAACTCCTATTAAAATGGATAGCAAGAAAGATAAAATCCCCTACAATACCCTTTTTCAACCTTAGAATGCAAACATTTTCAACAAATAAAAAAAATGACATTACAATGGAGTCACTTGCTGCAACTTACCCTTCGATCGGTTATGTGCACAACTTTAGCGCGAAATCGTCCTGCTATTCTGCCAATAACAGCCTGAGGAGCAAAGGTACATAAATTGAACAATAATGATTCGCACGTTGCATAACGCCGGGCAAGGGGCGCGCACAGTGCCAAATAAACGGAAGGGAAAATCGTTTCCCTTACACCGCGAGTATCGTCTGTCTTTTTGCTTAAGATCTTCCGCGCGCACGTTGGAGAAACAATTGCATGAAAAAAAAAGAACTGAAACAAAGATGGGAAGTGAGGAGAGGGTCGCGCCCACGTTTCTCGGGTCTTGGCCGGGCTTCGCCGCCGCTCCTATCGTTCGCTAGCACTAGCAGTATACGTTTTCGTCGGATTCCAGTTAGCTCAGTTGGTAGAGCACTGAACTACCGTGCGGGAGGTCGCGGGTTCAAAACCCCGGTCGGACCAACACTCATGGTCTTAAAATAATTGAGTAGAAAGTGCTGCCTTTGTAATGACATCTGCAAATGGTTAGACTTTCTAATCTTCTCGGATAAGGACGAAAAGAACCCATAGCACTGTTCGAAAAGAGTAGGGCGTGTTCCCGGTGTCATGGTCTATTGGTCTGATTGTAATGCGAATATGATTATTTATATAGAATATGCGCAATAGAAATGGAGTATATTATTATTATTATTATTATTCTCCACCGCAAAAGAGAGGAGTTCCTCTCTTTGCTATTAAAAATCATAAGAAGACTCCACGCAGTGTGGAAAAATAAACACAACAAATGGACCACCATTTAAATTGAATATTTAAATTGAAAAGCATAATTACTATTGTACGGCAAGGAGTGAGGATCCTACCTGAATGGGAAAAATTAAGAGAAAAAGACCACAACCCAACAGCGCAGATGGCCCAATGTAAATGGTCGTGTAGATCACTGTGCAACAAACAACCACTGGACCACCTTAACAAAACCAACAATAACAGAGCAGTTACTTTTATGATTCGAATGCATGCGACTTGGTGAACCAACCCCCTTCCAGCCCACTTATTGTCAAGCACCACATTCCTCCACTACTGTGTTGCTGATAACCATGCCCCCCCTCCTTACCCCCCTCACAAACAAAATCAAGATCAAAGTCTATTTTCCTTTAAGGACCCCCCCACATTTCATACATTGCTTATGTGTCGCAATACTGATGCAGTTCATTATCACTGTCTATTGGTAATCGACCGAACACACTGTACTGGGACATAAAGGCTCAATAAGCACCTTTATTGCTTAAGCGCACATATTTGACGAATCGCCCCTGTTCCGCAGAGTTGAGCAACTCAAGGTACAGTGGGATCCCGTTCATACGCGCCGTCACCAATGGGTAAGAAAAATTGGCTGTTTTAACGAGGTGGCTGTATTACCGGGGCAGGTTCAAATTTCATGACATAAAGGCCGTAATAACAAATATATCGCATTTGCACTTCCTGAAATACTGTTCTCTTTGATAGACAACGAACCAAAGCTAAAGTTATGGCAGTAATGGCGTCGTTACGAGCGGTTGTGTGCTATTTCGCTCTGTTCACTTTTGCTATTTTCTACATAAAAAAGCAAGCCTTCTGCAGTTCAAACGTACTATACGATATGGAGCAATGCCAGGGTTTACAAGAAACCTTTATCTACTCTTCGCTTTGGTCCTACCGCCAGATAAATGGAATTGGGCATCGAACATCGAGAACTTCGCTAATTCAGCTCCTGCTTCTCCTATCAGGCGATATCGAAACTTGTCCTGGACCGATTGATAGGTGTGGCTCGTGCTTAAAAGCTTTGAAGAAAAGACAAAGCAGGATGGCTTGTTCGCAATGTCATTTAAAGTTTCACCTGAAATGCTTCTGCTCCGATGATAGCGGAGTCATCTGCAATTCTTGTTTGTTTCACAACAACACCCAAGATGGAGCTGACCAAGATCAACAAGAAGATGCTCAACGATATGTCATCCCCGAACTTAGCGAGCTTCTCTCTAAAAAGGGCCTTAAAATTCTGCATCAAAATATTAGAGGTTTATTGGCAAACAAAACTATCATCTGTCAAATCCTGGATGGCTCTAGGAACATACACATCTTTTCGGTCAGTGAAACACATTTATCCACTGAAAGCGAAGCCGAGGTTCAAATTGAAGGTTATACGTTTATTGCAAAGTCAAGGGCTTCTGGTCAAGGTGGAGGTGTTGGTGTTTATATTTCTTTATATATTCCCTTTCAAAGACGAATGGATCTCGAGCAAGAGGATATTGAATGCATTTGGATTGAAATTTTATTTCCTAAAACCAAAAGTTTTCTAGTTGGAATTATTTACCGCCCTCCGGATTCTTCTAAACATCTCTGCGCAAATTTTAATTGCAAATTTGAATCAATGCTTTCGACAATATCAGCTGAAAACAAGGAATGTATTCTCTTAGGCGACATTAACTGTAATTTTTTGGTGTCCTCGGATCACAAAGAAATGAAATCCATTCTCACCTATTTTGGTCTGAAACAACTCATTACTACCCCCACGAGAATTACGCGTGAGTCCAAGACCCTAATTGATGTTATTTGCAGTAACGTACCACATAACATCTCTTCGGTGAAAGTAATTCCAGCTGGCCTGAGTGATCATGAGCTCATTGGATGTGCTCGCAAGCTAAACAATGCTAAGTTCAATCCGCGAATCATTACTTGCCGGAATTTTGCTAACTATGACCCCAAGCCATTTTGCGAAGAGCTAAATTCTGCGAATTTTGAAGAAGTTTATTCATCTGTCAGCATAAGCGAGGCATGGGCCTCTTTTCGTGACATACTGCAACAGTGTATCGACAAGCACGCTCCTCTAATCTTAAAGAAGGTCAAAGGCCGACTATGTCCTTGGCTGACTCCGGATGTCAAAAAAGAGATGAATCTCAGGGATGGTTTGCTCAGGAAAGCCCGTCGTACTAATCAAGAAAACGATTGGTCTTCTTATAAACGGCAACGCAACAGATTTTCTGGCCTTGTTAAAAAAAGCAAAAGCAGATATCATCGCGATCTCCTTAAAGATTGTGCTGACTCTCCGGATAAATTTTGGGCAGCCATCAAGAAACTCTATCCTACCAAGTCGCCTTCTGATCAAGGTTCGGCGTTTGTGATAAATGGATCGAAGTCAACTGACAAAAGCTTCATTGCAAATAGCTTCTGCGAATATTTCAGTTCCATTGCCAGATGTCTGAAAGGGAAATCAATCTTACTCCGTGACTTTGTCTGGAGCAAACCTGCTGAAGAAAATCTTCCCAAGCAATTCACGGGAAGTCAGTTTACTTTTAAAGCTGTGAAAGAATCAGACATTCTTAAGGAGCTAAAAAATCTTAAGCGGAAAAAAGCGTCTGGACTGGATAATTTCCCCCCGGGACTGCTCAAAGACGCTGCCTATGTTTTAACCACGCCTTTGACATTTATCATCAATTTATCTCTAAAAACTGGAGTTGTGGCTAGTGAGTGGAAAGTGGCAAAGGTGATCCCTCTATACAAATCAGGGTCTCTGGCTGAGGTTGACAATTACAGGCCTATCTCAATTCTCCCTACTTTGTCAAAGATCTTGGAAAGGATAGTCTATAAGCAGCTGATGGCTCATTTAGAGCGTCATAATCTACTTTTTGAGTACCAATTTGGTTTCCGTCCGAACCGCTCAACGGAACTAGCTGTTACTTACTTCACTGATCTCATCAGAAAGGAGGCCGATAGTGGAAAGGCGACAGGAGCAGTTTTTATTGACTTATCAAAGGCATTCGATACCATTAGTCATTGCATTTTATTGAGTAAACTGTCCCGTTTTGGTGTATATGATATGGAACTTCAGTGGTTTACTGATTATTTATTCCATCGTAAGCAGATCGTTCAATTTCACGGTGTGCTTTCTGAACCAAATCCAATTAACACTGGAGTTCCTCAAGGGAGTATTCTTGGGCCCCTCCTTTTTCTCATCTTCTTTAATGATGTGCATAGTCCACTTCGTCATTGTAAGATTATCACTTACGCTGACGATACGGTGATTTTTACATCCTCAAGTGATATTGATGCGATACAAAGCAGTCTTTCACAGGACTTAGATAATCTATCTAACTGGTTTCGTGATAATGAACTTATTTTTAATCTAAAGAAAGGAAAATCTGAGGTGATGCTGTTTGGTACCGGTAAGCGGTTGAACCTGTTTCAAGGCTGTCAAGTCGAGCTCTCAGTCAACGGTTTTCCCATCAACATCACTACATGTTATAAGTACCTCGGCGTGCATCTGGACCCGACACTTAATTTTGAAACTCATTTTCAAAAAATTTACAAGAAGGCAGCAGGAAGAGTGAACCTCTTACGGCGCATCCGTTCCAGTATTGATACTTTCACTGCCCAACGAATTTACCAATCGATGATTATGCCAATATTTACGTATTGCGGCTATCCTAGTCTTGGGTGGTCAGAGTCCTGCAAACGCATGATCCGCTCCATTGAGACCCGAAGCCTTGAAATTATTTCTCCAAAATGCAGTTCGCAGAACTGTGATCTTCGAATTCTAACTGTTGATAACTTTTTACAAAAGAGAGCGTGCTGCTTTGTATTTGACTGCCTTAATGGAACTGCATGCTTTCCATTTAAAGACTATTTTCACCGATTACATCATAACGCTTTAAACACCCGCAACAATGGGAAAACTGCAAAACTACCAAAAGTCAGACTGGATTTTGCGCGCCGTAGCTTTTATTTTTTAGGTGCCTCGATTTTTAATTTATTGCCTTTAAGTTTAAGAAACATTAATTCTAGAGTCTTATTTAGGAAAGCCTTAGACGATTATTACTTGTAAATTCTATTCTATTTTCAACGGTTTTTAATATGTATCTTATTTTATATATCTTAATATTTTTAATTCTTAGCAGGACCCCGCTGATAACAGTACTATGTACTGAAGGGTTATCCTGAGAAAATATTCGATTATTATTATTATTACAGAGCTATAAGAAAAAAAAAGGCAGTCTTGATAACCGAACCGGAAGACTTGAGTGTTAATCGTCTTTGCGGTAAAGCACAGTGATTGAAAAGAGGAATTCCAAGAGTTTTGGCGACAAGCGACATCGCAAAAATGAAGCTACAATCTTGTTCTAGAACACCGACAGCCAACAGAACCTGACCGAAAAAAAAGCGACAATTTGCGATAGCGACCATCCATTTTTAATTTCGACAAAGCGACATCTTTTCAGTTTGTTATTTCTGTTTACAATCTAGCCATTAGAGTCATTAGAAGCTAAAGTGGTTGATCTTCTATTTAAGGGAAGAAAGTTTTTTTACGGGCGCATACTCTCTCAATTAAACAAATTTACAGGACGTCAAATTTAAGCACGTTTAGCGAACATTTGTATTCTAAAGAAAAAGCGACAGCGAATATAAGGGGATCAGGGTTGGCGCAGTGGTGAGACCGCTCGCCTTCCACCAATGTGGCCCGGGCTCGATTTCCGGCCCCGGCGTCAAATGTGGGCTGAGTTTGTTGGTTGTCTACTCTGCTCCGAGAGGTTTTTCTCCGGGTTCTCCGGTTTTCCCCTCTTCATAAAAACCAACATTTGATTTGATTTGATGTAATTTGTGCTTTACAATGTCCCCAATTAGTACGTCAGTGCTAGATACAGTTGACACTCAAATAAAGGTTATTATTATTATTATTATTATTATTATTATTTATAATATTGTATTGCAGCGAAAAATCGACTGCGACATTTGTTTTTAGTCAAATAGGCGACAGGTGGGCTAGAACGAAGGGCTAACGCTCGAAACATCAGCACCTCCCTGAAAACCTTGAAAATAACGCCTGAAAACGTCAGCACCTTACGGTAGTATAACTTACTTTATCAATTCGTTTGATTAACCCAATTTCTTGTGTTTCATAAATGGCAGAGGTCAATGAAATTGAAATGTCAAGGGCATTTAGTTTGTCTAAATTTAGCGCGAGTGGCCGTATTGACGGAACGAAATATTACAAAAGATTCTACTGTTTGAGATTTTTTTAATGTGGCCCAGGTAATAAAAGTTGACCTCATTAACGAGGAGGTTTTTTCATGCATGGCTGTTCTATTGAGCCAAAAAGTGGCTGTAATAGCGAGGTGACCGTAAGGCGGGGTTCGACTGTACCACCCGTTAACAACGTGCCAAAATCGGGTAGCAAAGATGCTGCACAAGAACTTTGTTACTAATGGTAGAGATGAGCAGTTATTCTTGGACGGGCATCTACAAAACGAACACCGAACGTCGAAGACCAAAGACCGGAGACTTGAATCTCAATTAATTTAAGAACTGTTAAAACTACAAGGAAAGAAAACGCTTTGTTTGTCGCTAAAACAATGAAATCGAAAAGGGCTTTGTTTTGTAGAAAAGCCCCACTCAAACTGCAAAACAAAGACCCTCACTAAAAGGCTTCATTTGCCGCTAAAACAGTCGCTCTTCTTATCTTATTAGATAGCTGTGAAGCTGTCCGCCCGGTCGAACAATTCCGATACAGGCACGACAGCATTTGCAAACACTCCCTAGCCTAAGCGGCACTGATTTCCTTTTCTGTGCCCCCCTTAATTTCATCAGAAAGAAATCGAGAAAAGATCACGGCAAGACAGCACTCGCCGAATGCGAGGTCAGGAAGGAGACAGCGAGAAAAAAGGTGGCAAAAACAAATATACATACCGACCACCGAGGGGGAAAGAAACATCCCAGACAGGCACTGTACACTCATTTTTCCTCCAGCCACTCACCAGGTGTCAAAAAAGGATTCGTGAAGGGCGAAGCCTTAAGACTTCTACGCAGTAGCTCTTCAAGAACAACTTTTGAAGAAAACATTCACAAATTTAAATCACGCCTCTGGTGCTGGAGGCTGCCCTAAACGTTTGGTAGTAACACTTCTATCAGACATCAAATTCACAGAAAGGGAATCAGCCCTGAAGCAAAAAAATGAAAGCCTAAAAGACATCTTGCCCTTTGTGACACAGTATCACCGGTGCCAAACCTAAAACATGTTTTATTAGAAAACTGGCATTTGACACAAAACCAGCCTTCTCTACGGCAAATTTTCATATCCTTTAAAAGAGGACAATCCCTCAAAGACATGCTTGTGAGAGCGAAACTTCAAAGTTCAAAGACAGAAAATGCGGTACAAACGCAACCGTTATAAAGGAGTTGTGCAGGCCTGTCAATTCTTGCTACTCCCAATCGAGCGAAGGTCTTCGCTTTGAAGTTTGAGTGGAGCATTTCTACAAAGCGAAGACCCTAAGGTCTTCGTTTTGTAGTTTGAGTGGGGCATTTCTACCAAAAGAATATACCGATCGAATATCGATCGAATATCGATCGATCAATTTTATTGTCTTGGCAACGAACAAGGCGTTTCAGCACGTCTTCTTCCCTTATTGTAGTTTTAACAGTTCTTAAATTAATTGAAATTCAAGTCTTCGGTCTTCAGTCTTCGTTCTTCGTTTTGTAGGCACCCCTGAATCCTGGACTGTCACAAATCTATTGTAAGAACAGGTGACAGATTACACAAAGCAAATAAATGCACAAAAAACATTGATAACTTACCAAAGACAAAGCTGTTAAATAATACTGCTTGATAAATTCTTTCAGCATCTGTAGCACATATATTGACAAACTGTAATAAACGAAATTGTAATATTGTTTGGATGAATAAATCAAACACTTAAAAGAGAATCTTGCCGTAAGTTACAAAGTTCAACAAACAACAAGAACAGCCGCGATCCCCAGCCGGCCCTCCCATCTTCACTTCCCTGGTAGAGCGTGACACTCATTAATCACAAAATAATTATTCACTTACCTCTCCAATTGACTTATCTCCCACATTTCTTAGTTTTGAAACTTTGTTATACACCATAGCAAGAATCATGGTGCGCATCCTGGTTCCAGTGCGGATGTTGGTGAAGAAACTTAGTGACAAGAAAGCACTTCTTGTGAGTTCTGAAAAGAATAGCCCAATAACCTAGAGAAGAATTTTAAACTTGGTCACCCAAGTGCATCACAGTCAAATATTATAATTTCAGGTTGAGGTTTTGAACTGTGAAAACAGAGCCAACTGCAGCTCTTACAATCAACCAGTAATAATAATTATTAACTATAATTAACATTGGTCAGAACAATTTTTGACAAAAAGGTTAAATATCCAAGAGACTTAATGTAAGTGGCATCACACCATTGGCATATCTGATCGTCAACCTGGTTATACTGTGCACTTAACTCTGAAAACAAAAGAGCAACAGTGTGTTGAGGTTGCATATGAAATTGGCTGTTTTGAAAAGCTGCGGGGCACTCCTAGATAACAATTAATATAATTGGAATTACAGTCTATTGACCTTTAGTGGAATATCAGAGCAATATCAAGTGACAAGCGCACCTTGCCAAACAATTACTTCAAGTATGAAATAAACTAATACACAACATCACAACTAAAGGACATGAAAGAATCTACTTACCCAGGCAATGCCTAGTAATTTTGATGATTCATCCTTTTCCTCAATAAATTCCAAAAGACGCCTGACAAAAATTGCCTGAAGACAAAACAAGACTGATAATATTAAAAAAGGATTAGCCTATATCAGCATATTGACCAAGTTCCTTTAAGAATACTTAACAAACATTGCATAAGGGAACTTGGCCAATATGCATCAATATGATCAAAAAAACTTGGTCAATGAACAGCTTATCACATTAGCCATTTAGCTTTGTTTTGTTTTGTGACTTGAAGCAGGAAATCCCGAGTGCGTAAGACACAAACGAAGCCCCTCTTACCAGCTCTGGTAAAATTCAGAACTCAGGATTCTTATGCATACTCATGGATTCAGCCATATAATAAACACAAAAATTTAATAACCAGCCAGCCTTGTTGGAAAGTAACATAATAGTTGGCTGGAAGTAATCATCAGAGTTGAAATGGATTGTTGGAATGTTGGCCAACTTTGTTAGGTTTTATCAGAAACCTATAAGTCTTGAAATGTGAACTGAATGTCTTTCACCACAGCTTGTCCCTATTCAATAATTACCAACTACCATATTTGGAAAATCAACAGAAACCAAATGAACTGATCAATTGGTTTTTGCAGCATGATCTGCATACCAGGGAACACCCAGCTTTACTTGAAACATGGTGGTTACATCATTGATGGAAATACGTGTTGTTTACAGTGGCTATTAAGGCAACGCGGGAGCGGGACAGTGCCAACAAGCTCAAAGACTGGGCAATCAGTTTCCAATTATGGTACTTTGGGAAATATTGAATCTAGACAAGCTGTGAACACGTGTTACACTTTTCAAGTCTCATTGTTACTGTAGTGCTCCAGGAAAACTGCCACAGAATAATTGGATCCAAACTAGTTCTCTTTTCACCATTTTTGGTGACACTGGTCCTTATCAAGTTCCAGAGTATACTTACGGGAACAACAAAGGTCAACAGTTGTGATAAAAGGAAGAAGATAATTCCAAAAATGAGTCTAGTGCGAGCAGCTCTCCAAATCATTCTTGACATGCTTGCATTCATAAGTCCCTTCCTTGCTACCTCCTCCTTCCATATTCTAATTCCACGGTCAAAGTTCAGCTTGGCAGATTCATTTTGAGAAATCAGATCAAAATCTTCTAACTGTAATGATTTCTTGAAGCCCTTCTTGATAATAGGAGTTGCCCAGGTAACAAACATGAGAGAAAGAAACCCAGCTTCATCAATTGCAGGCTTAGAAGGATCTCTGCCGAAAAAAAATATAAAAAATGGGTCCACAATAAGGTAATCCTAACCTTTTACTCCCAAGATCAATATAGTCATTCTCCTTAATGAGTAATTAAGTTAGTTTAGAAGATTTGTTGTTTGATCAAATCAATTTCCTCTGAACTTATTTTTTTATTTCTGATCCTCTGTCGACGCACCAATCTATATAAAATAACTGCAAAGAGGTGTTCTATTTTCATTGCTTCTGGGATTGGTGGCATGGGCATGCAGACAATTTTTGCTAGGGGGGCTGTGAACCATTTGCCCAAAAGTTTCTAGCGACTTGCTCACATTTTTACCAAACAGTCGAAAAGAAATGAAGATCATATGATGGACTACCATAGACCTACATATAGAGGGACAATATTCGTGCATATGAAACTATCATACATGCTCATAAAGCATGTTAAAAAAAGATTTGAAAATATCTTTCCTCGAAAGAAAAAACACACACACACACATGCAAACTTCCTTAAAAATTGGTTTTGCCCAAATTTCTCTTGATGCCCAAAAATTCTAAGTTGCCCAATTTTTTTTCTTTGGAAGGGGGGGGGGAGCTGCATTCCCCCCTCTCCCTTTAAGGCTTGTAAGCCTATGATTGGTGGGGTAGAACTTAAACAGATCCATGCAGGCACCTTGTTCAAAATAAACAGGATCTGCAGTTGGTCAGTGAGCCCGAGATCAATGTAATGATTCTCCTTCATGAGTGCTACACTGTATGCTATTCACGATAAGGTAGTTTAGAGGATTTCTTGTCTTTGATCAATTCAGTTGCAGTATCCCTGTGTTGGTCATTATCTCAACTCTCAAAAGCACTTCCTTCTCCTAGTGTACTTGCATTATTGACCCAGCATGAGGTTAATTAAGATGCATATAAGTCAAGTTCTTAGTTCATAAAAATGCAAGATTTTTTTTACACTGAGGTACAAAAATGGACAAGGCAATATCCTGCAATCAAGCCTGGTCAATAAATGATGTGTTATGTGGCCAGTTTGTTTTGTGGGACAAAGTGAAAAATCCAGAGCCAATCCCAAGTGAAAATCTTTGAAGGATCTTTGAAGATGCTTGAAGATCTGCATGAAGATCCTTATAGTGCAGATCTTTGAAGATCTTAATAAATAATCCTCGCAGATCTTCAAAATTCTTGCCAAGATCCTCAAGGGCCTTGCCCAGATACTCAAGGATCCTTGAAAGTCCTTGCATGTATCCTGAAGATCTTTGTCCTTCAAGGATCCTCGAGTATCTGGGCAAGGTCCTAGCAATATCCTCAAGGATCCTGGCAAAGATCTTTACAAGGATCTTTGCCAGGATCTTGAGAAGATCTTGAGAAGATCCTTGTCTTTGAGGATCTTTGTAGTATCTTTGTAGGATCTTTGAAGATCTGTGTGGGTCTTAGCTGATCTTTTAAGATCCTCAAAGATCCTGCAAAGATTTCACCACAGATGGGTAGCTAATCAGAACTCGGGATATGCCTCATGTTGCCTGAACTGAACCATAGAGTAAAAAAAAAGTAAAAATAACAAAAAAATAAATAAAATAAATGTAGGGTTTGATGTCCTTAAAGTGATACTGTAAGTACATGATGATTCTGGTCATTTCTTTGCACGACCATCAGAAGTTAGGTATCTTACAACAGAGATGTTCCTGATTTTGATCAGTTTAGTAGGTAAAAATGATTTAGGATGTACAGTTAAGACTCCCCTCTACCTTCCCACTTCCACCATCTTTACAAAAGCTTCGGACTGGACCAAGATAACAAATTTATCGGTGTCAATATTTTGTAACTTAATCTAACACAGATGGTTTAATTGACATCTTCCTATTATGTAAGCCTAAGCCAGGGAAAAGTTAACAGCTTATAATTATACTTCATGCCAGTATGCCATATAGTCTCCTGCGCCAATCACCATGGTGCGGAAGACTATATGGCATAGTGGGAGGGTTTATACTTCATGCAAGTATGCCATACAGTCTGGTATCGCATACTGGCATGAAGTATAAACCAAGTTAACCTGTTACGTTCATTTTGCTTCGTCACGCGTTCGAACGTGAGACGAAGTCTAAAGAACGTCTGTGTGGGCGGCTAGGAAGAGCAAGAGGCACATAAAAATTCATCAAATCAAATTTACATCAAATAGAATATTGCATGTCCGTGGTATAACCACGACATTTATCCCGGACAAACGTCGTTGGGGCACTTGAGCTGGATCACCCCCATTCCCCTTAATCAATATTGAAAAATATCGCGTTTTTCCAACAAAAAGGTTAAATCACCCAATTATCAACACTGCAAGAGGGGGGAGGGGAGAACTTGCTTGCTGTCCAAACCTTTTTGTCCGGCATTGCAGCTACAGTGATACAGTTGTAAAAGGAATTTTTCAATGAACAAATTTGATTAAGGACAAAAGGATCACTGCGGTTGTACTCCTCCTTTCTTGAAAAACTAACAATACTGTGTTAAAAAAACCTCTTTAAAATGTTGTTTGGCCAAAAATCTTAAACGAGAATTAAGGAATAACGTCAATTGCGTGACGATTTACGCAAGTTCTAAATTATGGATTGCATGTGCTTATTCAAGCACGAACTCAGATAATGACTGATGCTCAACAATTTTGGTACAATATTAGGCAAATACTGACAAGCGCAATTAAAACGCTATACTGTAAATAAAAAAAGCTGTAAAATAACTGATAGCTTAGTAAATGTTTTCAGTGCTCGTTGTGTGGCTTACCTTCTCGCAACTGGCAAGAAATGCTTCCAATTGTATCGTGACAAGTTTCTTGCTTTCCGCTTGGATGATAAGTCGTCGTCATCGATTTTATCTGAAGTTCGCACCGGAATCATGGCGTCTTCTACAATCGGCTTTACACTGATTAGTTTCACTGGTTCGTCCCTTTTAAAAGCAGGGTTGTCGCATCCTTCAGTTGGACTGATCGCCGCTGTGTTGTCATCACAACCCAGCTGGTCCTCCTGAACGTCAAATGCCTCATTTTCATACGAAATTGATTCTACAGGTCGCTCCATAACTCCAAAAAACACTGTAGTGGTGCCTTGGGATAAGAATGTCAGCTGATACGCTTGGATTCAAGGTACTGTGAATATGTCATTATGTTACAAATAACTAACAATATATGCGATGACCTCGGCTTCCTGTGACGGAAAAGTGGGCACTCAAATAAAGAAAACAGTCATGGAATGTTGTTTTGATAACGCGGGAGAGTAGGGAATGGTTTTACCCTACCCACTCCTCCCTACCTTTCGTGATAAAAGTTGAGAATCCATCATGGCGGACGAATGGGACTATTTTGCATGGGTAAGTCAGCAACCAGGTACGCTATTGTTAACAACGGCTTCGAAAAAGAAATTATTGCCATAGAACTCTAATTTACAATTTTAACATATCTTATACGGGAAAACGATTTCAGGGAGCAAATAGCTACGGACAGCTCTGTTGCGGGCACAAGGATGATGTTTTGGTTCCGGAAAGGTGTGAAGGCAGCTGTGAAGTAAGCAGGACAGTCAAGGTTTTGACAGGCGGAGGAGGGCACACAGCCTTGATCACAGGTCGTTATATTGTAGATTCTGATTAATTGTTGTATTCTAATTCAGTTTTGCCATTTGAATGTTGAATATCTAGCTAATAAGCTTGGTTTATACTTGACACATACAATCGCATATCATCGCCATGCAGCGATCGGGTGCGATTTTATGTGAACAGCTTTGGAAGCTTGTGCGATCGCGACCGGTTTCGATCGACTGTGATTGAAAAAGAGACTGTAATATTATGAGAACAGGGCTCTACGATCGGAATCGGATGTTTCGTTCCCGTGGTGCAACACTTCGTGACATTTTATTGCCGCTCAATGATGAATCGGGACCTCAATGTCACTAGTTGCTGCGATCCGCTTTTCCAGATCCACCATTTTAATGGACATGCCCATGTGGCAGACACAGCTATGTGAATCATCCATCGTTTGTCAGGTTCCCTAGATATCATACCTCCACTCCGTATCCATCCAGTCTATCAGACAACCCCATGTGCCAGCACCCCAATATGTCAGACACAGCTATGTGACATCCATCCTTTGTCCAGTTCCCCAGATATCAAATACCTCTATTGTGTCTGTTGTCGTTCAATTTTATCCTGGGTTAAAGTTTTATTTTGTTTTTTTTCAGATCCGTTATCATCAAATTACTTTTACCAAAACAAAAGAAAACCAAATTTGAACCAGTGATGAAATTGAACTACAACATATCCATCTGTCAGACCACCCCATCTGTCAGCTCCCCAGTGTGTCTGACAGTGCCATATATAGTCAAACAATAATGAAATCTTCTTTTACTACCAGAAGAAAAGAAAATGATAACATAATAATAATGATAATAATAATAATAATAATAATGGTAATATTATCATCATTATTGTTATTTTTATTTAAGAGAAGTAGCGGTGTTTGGGATGTTTTGTAGGTATGATGCTTTTATGAACCTTTTTTTTTTCACAGAGTTTGGAGAACTCTTCATGGGTGGCTGGAACAATAAAGGGCAGTTGGGCTTAGGTGATACTGAAGACAGAACCATTCTTTGTGCTGTTCGAGGTATTCCTCATGTTCAAGATATATCTTGTGGATGGAATCACAACTTGGTCATTACAGGTATTAGATTTTAGCCACCATAATTATTTAGTAGAAAACGACTCAAAAGCCATAATGGATCCAGTAACCTGTTTGCTTAATGTACTAGCTATCCATTTTGGGGTAGATTGTAAGTAGTGAAAATGCTTTTGCTTAGAACAAAGCAACTTGAAGACAGAATGCTCATTTAAAAATTGGAAAATAAATTAAATATTGGAATAAGATTGAAAGTTTGATACTAGATGGTACCAAAACAGTCAGACCACTTGGTTTCACTTTCTATGAGTCAGTCATCTCAGTGCCTCATTGACTTTACTCTTGTAGAATACTTGAACTTGTTGTCCAATTTTTAAGTAGAATGCAAAGAGAAGAAAACACTTGTCATATGTACTTGGAACAAAACAATGTATTTTATAAGCTTAAAAAATCATTTAATATTAATATAACTTCCAAATTAGTGGACTAGTTAGGTTCGGGCTACTCTAGCATTGGAAAATATTCATTCATTGAAAACTGTAAACTAATAGTCTGATAATATTGTTTTATAGAGTTTCTCTATTCCAGTTTCAATGACAGTGTATCTATAGTGCTCTTTTGGTATAATGAAATTTCAACTGGATGGTCAGTCTGACTGGTTAATGCTAAACAGCTGATGAAAAAGTTGAATTGCATGGTGGAGTCCCATGCAGAACAGTGGCTTTCAACAGCGTTCTGTCATTATATTAAACAATTAGATTATGAGCTCGAGATTTCTATCGCGTGATAGTTGACGAGGGCGCAGCCCGAGTCAACTATCACGCATAGAAATCGAGAACGAATAATCTAATTGTTTTAGTATAAATCTACTAGTCGTTCAAAACTTTGTCTTTTCTGGAACAGCCTCGACCAGTAAACTGTTTAAATGTTCTTCACGGACACTTCGAAAACGTGAAGAAGCGGCCGCCATTACGCTACTCACTATCTATCACAGAATAGATAGTGGGTAGCGCAGCCAATCGGAGCGCGGCATTTGTGATAGAACGCTAGTAGATTTATACTAATGTGGGATAGTTTCTAAAGAAACTAGTGCCGCATCGGTGGGGAATTAAAACACAAGAAATTGTGATAATCAAACAAGTTCAAACACATGCACATAGTTGTACATTGTGTGCCGCTAAGTATTGGCACCAAGTTTCACCAGTCTTTACCCCTTGAATGTTATACGAGATAACATGCGTCTGGTTCTAGACATCATGTGGACGTATTTAGTTGTTATTTAAGAATTTAGCTGCGTTTATCCGTGCTTTATCAGTCATCTGATTCTTGCAGGCGTTAGCATATACAGTGGAACCCCGCCTTACGGTCACCCCGTTAATACGGTCACCTCGTTATTACGGCCACTTTTTTTGGCTCGGCAAAACGGTCATACATTTTCTTATAAAAAAACCCCGTTAATACGGTCTCCCGTTAATACGGCCAACGGCCAATTTCCCAATGTCCCAACTCATATATTTCTTTATAATTTAACCCCGTTAATACGGCCACTTGAGAAAATCAAGACGCATGTGATGTGTCAACTTCACTGATCTCTGTCATTTACTTAACATGGCGAAGAATTCGAGACAGGCATGCGCATTGACGAGCGATACTTAGAAAATTTCGGCGTATTTTCTGTAAGAGAGTTTAAGTGAGAATAAGAAGAAAAATCGAAATATCTCGGATGAAACTGTCCGGGTGCCTTGGTTTCCAACTCACTCGATTAGTACTGATGTTGCTTCAAATAAATTCCGTACAATGCCTACCTTGGAAGTTGTTTCCGCTGCGGTTTTCGAGTAAACGGCGAGCATATATTCACACAAGAATCTAGTATGGCGGTCTTGCCAAGAAGGCCATATGTTGTCCCCGTGAATCGGTACTCCTCGCCACAGAGTTTACCGTAGACTGGAGTTTCCATCCTTTTCGATAACTTAAATTCGCGTACTTTACGGTGGAAATGCCTCCAAATTATGGCGATTGGTATCCACTGCGGTTTTCACAAGGAAAATTTACCATTTTTTTGCTTTCTTTGTAAGAGGAATAAACAGGTAATAACGGCGAACCATGAAAAGAACGTTCCTCGTTTGTTTGTGTTTTCCTTGACGCCATCTTGCTCAAGCAGGCTAAGTAGCCTCCCCTTTTTCTAAAGTCTATTGTTACTGCACCACGCTGTTTATTCTTTAAGTAACTTTCGACATTAACTCTTAGTCGGGAAACTTCATTTAAAATAGTCGCATCTCTTGGTTGGGGCTTGTTAAAATAACTGCAACACTACTACACCGATGTGAATACTTTGATGCACTCACTTAATGCATTCCTTTGTTATATTCCTCTGTGGTTCCCAAGAAGATTCGTAAGGAGAGAATCCACGCCAATGCACCAAATATTCTAGTTCCTTTCAAGATCACGGGATAATCGGTTCGTTAGAAGGTAACCTCGACACATGTTAGGCAAGTGAATCCCGCATCAATGTAACTTACTTCGTCCTCCGATTTCCTTGTTGAAATTAGTCTTTCGACGTCAAAATAAGCACGACTAAACAGATTTTTTCTTCTAATTCTTGTTTTATGTACGGCAGCCGTTGAAAAATTGTCGAGATCTCTGTAAAAGTTCTTTCTGTGTGAGTGCCTGAACCTTCCACTCGCCGCAGCAGCCATTAATGACCAACGATAATAAAAATTTCATCCTTCCAAGGCAACGGTGAGCCAATGGGAAGTCAAAGCTGGAAAACCATTGATTGACGGATTATGAACCCTTGAAAATAGGACCGCCCACTTATGTCTCGAATTCTTCGCCATGATCTTAACGTTCACACCCGGTACACTGACAGCAACATCCGCTTATCAACTAAATTAAAAAGGGTAGTTGTATTCATGAACAATACTGCTGAAGTGATGTATGCCCTCTAACAGCTCAGAACTTCTTATTTCCGAGCTGAGACTCTCTTGTTTTAGTTTTGTTTTATTAACACTAGATATTTTAAGTACTTTTGTGTATTGTGCGATGGCATTGTGATTTTCAAAACTTTATGTACGTTTTCGATCGTCTATTAAAGAGATTAGGCGTTCGCGAAGTGCCTGTGCAATGTATTTGTCATCACCCCCCTTAAACTATGAAATTTGACGAAACCCCGTTAATACGGCCACTTTTTTTTGGCCCGTTGATGACCGTATTAACGGGGTTCCACTGTATTTCTTGTGGAATGATCGGAATTCCGTAATCATGTTAGTTTAGTTTCTATTTGCGTATTACCTTTCACTTTACGATCTCGTTCCTGATATTTTACCTTTCAAGAATAAATCCATAAAACACACCTTGCGGATCATTATTAATTCGTGGTCGGTATAACGACTTGTTGGACACGCGTTCGCGTCGGCGAGTTTCTCCGTTACACTTTTACCTTACGGTAGTACAAATTACTTTATCAAATTTTTTGATTATCCCAATTTCTGTCATATATACTGCTTCATCCACAAATTAGAAAACATCGGACACCCTGTGTAGTACAAT
Source organism: Ricordea florida (assembly GCA_949710005.1). Taxonomy (NCBI): domain Eukaryota; kingdom Metazoa; phylum Cnidaria; class Anthozoa; order Corallimorpharia; family Ricordeidae; genus Ricordea; species Ricordea florida. The sequence goes on along the minus strand of OX453278.1, from coordinate 21,283,046 downwards.
ATATGACCCCTTCTTCACAGGTGTTGTTTCCAAACAAGAGGTATTACAAAATGATTTCATCACTACTACAAACACTACCTGTAGATGAAAAAGTTACATGTATGTAAAATAGTTAACTAAACAGTTCTGCACTACACGGAGTCCTGCTAAGAAGCTTTACAAATTAAAGAGTGGCAAAATTGCACGATATCATCCACAGATTAGAAAGGTAAAAGGTAGCATAGAAAACAGTGCTACAAGAAGTACACTTTACAGTACTGTTCAAACGCTTCCAGTAAAGAGTGAGACGGTATAGTAATGTTTAGTAACTTTCAAACAAATGGCAATCTCATTTGAAAAATTTGCGACAATGTGCAACAAAAAGTAGCGTCCAAGTTACTTAATAAGTACAGCACTTTCAAGAAGCAACGTGTAGTTCCAAGGAGCCATAGCACAACATGGTACGTAAAGTTAACGTAAGTGACAGCAATTTCGTACTCATGACAAGTACCAATTGTTCTGTTTCACGAATGCAGATGGGGGACTTTATGTCTGGGGTTCCAATAGTTTTGGACAGCTAGGTACGGCCACTGAAGGGAGTCAAGTCACAAGTCCAGTTGTACTTCAGGTACGTTGAGTATATGAATTATCATAATTTCTTCTGTCTTTAGCTCAACAAAGCTGATATTTAGACGTATTTAAGATGATGACTCTCTAATCAACTGGTATTGAATGAGGAGAGGCTGCCCTCAGGGATCCTCCTTCGGGCCCTTGCTTTGGAACTTAATTAAGAATGACCTGCCCTGCTCCATAACTATTGCGAAACATTCGATGTACGCAAATGACCACCACTTATTCACTTCAGGAACTGATTTTGTAGCTGTTAGGGAAGCCCTGGAGCACGAAGGTCAATTTGCTGCGTATTGGTACCGTGATAACTATCTAATAAGCAGTCTGGCAAAGTCCTCCACAAAAAGTGTTGTAAAGCGCTTTGAGCCTTGGGATTAAGCGCTATATAAATCCCTCGTTGTTATTATTATTATTATTATTATTATTGTTATTATTATTATTATTACTCGCAAATCCTGACAAATTCCAGGCGATGATCCTTAATCCTAGAAATATCGTCCCCAAAGGCCAGTACACTGATATAAGTATAAATGGCAGAATCATTACAAACCGGCACAAATTACAGCAAACTAGTTGGCGTCCACAATGATAATAGTATTGCCTTCAGTGGTCATATTAGTGAACTACGTAAGAAAGTCAGTAAGAAAGAAGGAATCCATCTGCGCCTTTGCAATCTTCTTCTCTGTTCAGCTAAGCTGACTATCTTTACGTCTTCCATCTTGCCCTACCTCTACTGCTGTCACTTGGTATGACACTTCTACAAGGCCTCCCACGGTAGGAAAAGAGAACGCCTTCAAGAACGTGCTTTAAGAGCTCTATAAGGAACAAACTCTGTCTCCTACCAGAGACCACTAAAAATATCAGGACTACCCACCTTACGAAATCGTAGATTGCAGGATGTTGCTATACTTATGTACAAAGTTAAGAACAATCTCGCCCATACAGACGTAGCAGGACGTTTCAATTTTAATAATTCAAGATATTCACTCAGGAACAAAGACTTTCTTATACCAAGATTTGAAACAGTTAATTATGGCAAACACTCAATTGGATACTTTGGACCTGCACTTTGGAAAAGACTTAGTGATAAAGTAAAGCAGTCGTCTACTCTACAGGTTACCTAGCTCTACTTAGTTTTTTTTATATAGAATAATCGACACAGAGTATTGTTACGCATTTTTAGATTAGTGATTATTATGTATTATTAGTTAGTTACTAGTGTCCCCAATTAGTTGTCATTTTTTGTACAGGTAAATACATTTGACACTTAAATAAAGTTCTTCTTATCATTATTGTTATTATTATTATTATCATTATTATCATGATCATTATCATCATTATTATTATTATCTACGCAATCAATAAAAACTCTAAAAAGAACTTGCTATCTTGCCTGCGTGGATAGCCAATCATCACCTCTTGCACACTTGCGGAGCCAGCCATACAATAAAGCTACGTACATCTATCTACTGCTTGGGAATTGATACTTTTATAGAAAAGCTGCGGAGCTACTTGTTATGGGCAGACTAGGTTAGTTTGTCTCGGTTGTAATAGGGAACTTCAACAGAAAGGGTCATACTTTTATGACTGTAATTGCAATTAAAATTTATTACGCGCTATTTTTCGTGCAAATGTGATCAAACGTCCGTAAGCAGTGAACCTTTAAAAAAGTTTAGATGTTTGTAAAAGCTAAAACGAAGCAAGACACTGTTGTGGAAATAAAGATTCTAAACATTTAGTAATGTGATCTTAATTATTAAAACTTAAAGAAAGTCTAGAACGTCGATGCGTTTTGACCGATGATGTAACAGTTTCAAAATTAACCTCCCCACGGATGTTAAAAGACAGACGTTGTCATATTCTCTGGAATACATATCGCTAGATTTGTCCAAGGAGACCATAGTTTCTTTAAACTGCTCCTTTAAATAGTTTCCCTTAGTTCTATAGAGCGTATGCACATGACGTCACGGCATCCCTGTTGGTGTTCCCAAACAAAGAAAAGACGACCATGTTGGTGTCCCAAACTGATCCTCCTGGAATTAAGTTCTATTCTTACGCCAACATCTTCTTTTGTTTCCGTTAAAAACATAGCCTTTGATCATGTGAGTGACTACGCTCTATTACACTGTAACAGAAGATCTTTCCAGCCAAAGATAGTAACGATACTCTTAGGATTACTGTTATGCTGCAGAAACCGGAATACTAAAGTTCCGTTAGCATCGGACCTCGTGGTTCATATGCATCTTTTCTACTGTATCTTTTACCTCCTATACCGGCCTTGACCGCTGCAGAGCCTTTAACAGGGAAGCAGTAAACATAGAAGTAAAACAGAATATACAAGTTAGATTGATTGGTTCTCTAATTGTTGAACTTCAGTAGGAGTTTGAAAGTCAACAAGTTGTCAGTGTTGGAGCAGGTCTCAGGCATTCTTTAGTTGCGCTTGGTAAGTACATGCACGTACTACAACGACTATTGACAAAGCCTGAGATAGAAAAGGCTGAACCAATCTCTTTTGTACTCAAGGTGTAAATAGACAAGCTCTGATCTGTCCTGGCCCAATGATTACTTATTCTGCTGTGGTTTCACTTCTTATTGTTCAAGAAAGTGTTGTAAGCCGAATAGCGTAGAGGATCACCTAACGATCAGTTCCTGTGTAGACTCTGACATTCTGTAAATTGTTTGAAGTCAAGATTCCTGGAAGTGCTGTTGTTTGTCGAACCTGATTGTCCGGGTATACCAGGCTCTAAACAAAAAAACTGTTGTTGGCGATATTTAATGACATTCAACAATCAGGGATGAAGTCATGAATGTTCAGTTTTAAAGTAAGCTGTCAGCGGCTCATGGTGTGATTTATTCTAAATAGTTCGAAAACTTAACGTATGAAGTAGAGAAAACCAAAAAAATAGTAACTGAGAACTGTTGCCAGTTGTTAGAAGACTGCATTTACACTACTTTGCTGTTATTTTTGGCCTCTGATGGAAAGAAGAGATCGCCTGAAGTCCATTCCAATCTTCTGGGGTGGGTGGATTTTGCTCCTGGGCGAGTAAATTTCCCTGATAAGTTGCACGAAGGACAAGCAAGCGAAGCTACCTGAGCTATCAGTACTTTTTATAACTTTTGGCTGCAATAATCGCGGTTATGCTGACGATAGTTTACGACAAATTTCAGGGTTGTCAAAATAAGCCGGCAACCGGCGCATTTCAACTGCAATTTTTCGGCAACTCCGACTGCTAGGTTTGTTCTGGGCATGGTGTTGCGGGAAACCATACCTACCCTGAACGATGCGCATGCCATGCGGCAGCCTCCTACTTTATAAACAGAACCTGCTACTCGGAAACCTACTGCCTACTGACGACTCTGACAGAAGTGTTTGACTTGTAGTGCGTTAAAGACTGTTGAACCCAACACTTACTGTTTCAGTAGCCCGAATTTAAAATTTGAAAGACCTAAGCAAGCAGGCAAGTGACCCGGACTAGTTGCTTAACAAAGGGACAAGCTGAGGTTCAAGATTTTGTTGAGGCCTTGAATGCCTTGGAAAAAATCTCGAAATTTCGGGATAACACCTCCACCGTTGGTTCATGTAATATCTTTTTTGGGGGGCGTTACAGCTCAATTTCTTGTATCACAAGAGCTGTGCGACAGAACCACAATTCTGAAACAGCATTGACAAAAAGTAAAGAAAATCACCCCGAACAGAGCCGTTTAGTCCTTTTTTTTTTTGCTTTCTCAAGGGGATGGGTCAGTGTGGGCTTGGGGAGCCAACAAGAAAGGGCAGCTTGGCACGGGAGAGACTGGCAAAAACTGTCCAACTCCTCGAAAAGGTGAGAACCTGTTGAGCTCAGTCGAGAAGTACATGTAACTTGATGCGAAACTGACGTTGCGAGGGTTAGCTATTCGTCAGAGATGACGAAGGGTTTAAGTACCAAACGACACCTTTCTTTTTTCTTTCTCTTGTAATCCAACTTATTATATCTCTCAGTTAGTACGCGCGCTGTGATTGGTCAATTTAGCAGGCCGTACTTTACTGTACGGCCCGCGAAATTCAAAAGTTTGTTTTGAGATATAATAAATATCTTACAAACTTCTTCGCGCTTCGCGCTTGGGCCATAAATCCGAGCGGGAAAACTCGGTCCGTAACTTAAAGTACGGACCTCGAACTCGGTTAGTAAGAGGTATTTACATTAATCAAGTCGTTTGATAAATCAAGTTGATGAATACCAATTTACTCTGAACCCTGAATTATCTAAACTGGCAGATAATGAAGTGTACATCCTTAGGTCTCGCTAAAGAAAATCAAAACTCGGATCTCGGGAGCGGAAGGACCAAACTGGTCATGATTGAACTTGTTCATTGATGATTCCTTGTTCTTTTTGGTTTGTTTACTGCAGTTAAGTTTCCAGAACATGAGAGAGTTGTACAAGTTGTAGCGGGATGCCATCATTCCGCTGCCCTTACAGGTGTGTCAAGTTCACATTTTCGTTTTGCTGGGAGGCTAAGAAGCACTTTCCTTTGTATTTTTGGTTTTGTCTAGACGTATATATTTATCCTGTCTATTAGCGTGATGGGTGTTTATCTTGGGTTCAGGACTTCGTTACAGAATACCCTTATGGCTCTTGGATTTTGTTGTTGATATGTTATTTTCAATGGCATTAATTGATCATCGCAGTTATGCACACAACTTAAGCAGCTGTGAAATTAACCTCTGCGATAACGGAGCAGTGCTCTACCAACTGAGCTATCAAGCCAACTGGGAGCTGGTCATATTGTGAGTTCGTAATATACCCGTAGATGAAGAAGAATGATGCAAATGAATATATGAAAGACCATATATTTGAACTGCGGTTTAATATGTAATGACATTAATTGATCATCGCAGTTATGCACACAACTTAATTTCACAGCTGCTTAAGTTGTGTGCATAACTGCGATGATCAATTAATGTCATTACATGGTAGGTACGTGGTGTAAGCATCGTGTATGGCTATGGAGAGCAATGTATGCCATATATTCACTAACGGGGAACCACTATGTGATGCTTACACCACATACCTACCCATTACCATATTAAACCGCAGTTCAAATATATGGTCTTTCATGTATTCATTTGCATCATGTTATTTTCATTTATTTCCATTCAGACTAGCTATCAAATTTTGATAAATAATTTAAAACAAAACAACAACAGCGAAAAAAAGAAAAACAACTTTAAGTCCAAGTAGCGATTGATTTTTCGGATCAATGGTAAACCCGCTTTCCTACCAACAGGGCAAAAATACTAAGTGAAGGTAAAAACTTTATCGAAAAAATCCGTTTGTTGAATATTGCAAAGAAATGGCATCACATGGAAGGACAGTTCAGTAGCTTTTTTATCAGTGGATACGATTAGGAAATGGATCATAGGTAGCATGCATCTATCGAGCTATTGTGCACGCGGAAGGTTGCTAATCCAATCTAGTTTGTGTTTTTCGATCTGTCAAGATTCAGGTCGTGTCTACTGCTGGGGTTCTAATCAACATGGCCAGTGTGGCAGGACTCCCCCGGAAGTACCAACTGACCGGGACCAGCAGAATGTTACTGTGCCTCGGCTCATTAAAGGTTCCCTTAGTGATGTACGCGTCCTTCAGTTAAAGTCAGGATGGAGTCACTTGTTGGCGGTCACTGGTAATTCATCGTCTGAACTAATTTTTGCTCCTTTCGCTGGGACACATATTTCTACTAGATATTATCCAACCCGGACTGTGCATGTATGTGTGGAGGCACAGTAGCGTAGTGGTTAGCGTGTCGGACTTCCGAGCAGGAGGTTTGGAGTTCGAGCCCTGGTGCTGGCACTGTGTTGTTTCCTTAGACAAGAAACTTTACTCCACACTGTCTCTCTCCACCCAGGTGTATAAATGGATACCAGCGATATAATGCTGGGGGTGACCCTGCGATGGACTAGCATCCCATCCAGGGGGGAGTAATAATACTCCCAGGTGCTTCATGCTACAGAAACCAGGATAAGCTCCAGCCGTGTGGGCCTTTGGCTCGTGCGCACCTTTACCTTTTACCTTTACCTTACTGTGCATGTATGATAGCTGGCTTTATTATTGTCTGGTTTTGCGGGCGGGCAAGATGAGGCGAATCGTGGCTTCCGATTGGCTACCCAAGCGGTCCTACCTTGCCCATTCGGGATTGCCCGCTTTGTCCCGCGGAGCAAACCAAAACACAATGGCCATGCGTTAAATCCTTTATTAACCAGGCTTGTTTAGTCACGGTGACTGGCTATTGGCCTTGCTCTTTTTTGCGTTTGCATTAAATCAGATAAACAACTTATGCAGCCATCTTGATCTCACCCCTGATAAATAGTATGTATATTTAGAACAGTCCTAAGAAAATACGCGCGCTGATTGGTTGGAATTCATGTTTCTACAACTCGATAGAAACACAGAACTAGCACGAGCTGTTGACGTAATGATGACGCGACCAAAGAGAATTTACATTTTGGTAATCAAAGCTAACAAGTTGTTTTCCTTGTTTTTCGTCATGGTGTTTTCTAAAAGAAGTAGAAAACATTTTCTCCGTGTTTCTATCCGGTTTTAGTATAAATCTACAAGCGTTCTATCACAAATGCCGCGCTCTGATTGGCTGCGCTACCCACTATCTATTCTGTGATAGATAGTGAGTAGCGTAGCAGTGTGCCCTTGCTAACAAAATTGCGGCCGCTTCTTCACGTTTTCGAAGTGTCCGTGAAGAAGATTTAGACAGTTTAACGGTCGAAGCTGTTCCAGAAAAGACACAGGTTTGAACGACTAGTAGATTTATACTAAAACAATTAGATTATTCGCTCTCGATTTCTATGCGTGATAGAAATCTCGAGCTCTTAATCTAATTGTTTAATAGAAACACGAGTGGAAGTTTGGGAGAACGAGAAATGCTGTGGGAACTCGAACCGCAGGCCCTATTTCTTAAATATTTATCATTATTATTATTATTATTATTATTATTATTATTATTATTATTATTATGTCAATGTGCGCGTTGTGCATTGTGACGATGTTGCAAAATCTAGATAAACAAGCAGTCTGTCTAAGCAATTTAGTATTTTAGTATTTGTAAGTTGTTAGAGGAAAACGTACCTTTATGGTGTTAAATTATTAGGCAGGTAACCAAGGTTGTTCGGTTAAGTGGGCTGAATTTGCGTTTATGCACATCAAACACTATAATACAAAAAAAACGAACTCGTACCAATATCCTGCCATCCAGCCATCTTGAGGAAACAGGCTTGTTCAAGAAAAGGTCGATTTTATGTAGGTGAATCGAACCGTTTCTTGCGGGATTTTCCGTGAAATCTCGGCGGGCAAGTTGGCTTCATCTTGCCCTTTTGGGTAGCCAATCAAATTGCAGGATCCAGGTTACCTTGGCCGCTCACAGTGTCAAGCAGTTTATAAGACATCCTATCCAACTACTCTCTGTCTTGATGTAGGCAGAGCACGTAAATTAATTTAAGCAAAGCACATAAAGGCGCTTCCTCTACGACCTACAATCCTGGCCAAAACTATCTGGGACACTAAAGGAATGACCCGCCTTTGATGCAGATATGTAAAGTGATTAAAATAATAAGCCTGGAAAACAATGTTCGCCGTTTTTTGCTGTTATTACAAACACCCCCACCCCCCTTCCCCTTAACAATGTTGATAGCCACTGTCATCATTCATGGCAACAAATCAACATTGAAAGTGGGGGAGGGGGCAGATACTGCTTTTGGTTATCTGTTATTATAACCACCCCCCCCCCCCCTCCCCTTAACAATGTTGATAGCCACTGTCATCATTCGTGGCAACAAATCAACATTGAATGTGGGGGAGGGGGGAGATACTGCCTTTGGGTTACCTTGCTTTGCAAAGTGTTCCAAAGTTTTTGGCCAGAATTGTAGCGTTTGCTCTAACCTGTATTACAATTTTAGTCCTTCTTTCACAGTAGAGCGCGTATCCGCTGTTCTATTGCAGATGATAGGCGTGTATTCACTTGGGGTCGAGCAGATTATGGCCAGCTTGGAACTGGTGACGAAACAGTGAAGCGAGGTTATTGCAGTGATGCCACTGAGGTACCCGCCTTGAGAGGGGTAGTGAAGGTACGCAAAGCTCTCAGTTTTAACCCTTTAAGCCCCGAGGGGTCTCCCTGTGACGAGTAAAATCGTCTGGCGTTAGACAGAGTAAAATCTATAAAGACACTATTTGGGCTTAAAGGGTTAATCAGCTAACTGGAACACACTTTGCAAGAGCCTTAAGGGGCCTTTGTTCCAAATTTACAGCAGTTTATTGAACAATAACCAACAGTACGTCCTAGGCTTGTACCAATGTCATTGTTGTTACATTTTTCTTAAACGTCGTTTATATATACAATAGCAGTATTTTCTGTCACCATTGGTTATGTATGGAAAAGAAAGAACAGTTTTCCAGGTCATGTCAGCTCAGTTGTGGGTTTTAAAGACGGAAAAAATATTGATGTTCCTTAGTCAATTATTATGAAAGAAACATTTTGACGCTACAAATTATCAGGTTATGAAGTCTTCCTTTAACGTGCGTTATTTTCTTTGTCCCTCCTGTGTAGGTATCGTGTGGGGCTGAGCACAACATGGCGTTATCTGGTGAGTTTGATATTTTGAAACCTCGATAACTCGGAACCTTGAAGTGTGTAAAGCTGGCCTCATTAGTTATTCAGTTACATAGCCCTTGTGAGAGGAAGGTCAGACCGTATATCGGGAAAAAATATACCACAATTTGATATGCAGTCGAACCTTGCAATCTCTAACTCAGTTATCTTGAACCCCCTGCTAACTCGAATTAAAACTCTTTATTCTTGCCCTGGTTTTCTCAGTCATTCACTGTTTGTTATCTCGAAGTATTTTTCGTTACCATCGTGTGTTCCAAGTACCGAGGTTCATCTTAACGTCTTTAGGTTTTTTATCAACATTGCATTTTTAGAATTTGTCAGTTAGCAGTTTAATACCAATTTCAGATACTTAACGCTCCGTTCTAATTAATTATTAATTAATTTATTATTCTAATTATAATAATCTGGACGTCACTCATCCGGGTGGCGAGAGCTTCCCAAGGTTCCTTTCTAACCCTGCTAAAGCGTTGTGCGTTTTTGTTGTTCCCCAGGTAACGGTGAGATTGTAACTTGGGGCTGGAACGAGCATGGCATTTGTGGTACTGGAGACGAGACAAACGTCCCTGAACCATGCACGGTGCCTAGGTTCAAAGGTCGCAGCGTCTCTGTGTTTGGATGCGGCGGAGGACACAGTTTTGTCTTAATTCAGAGATGGCATCGTTTTTGATTTTCAATGCCCTATTTGCAAGTAAAGAACTGTTTTTCCCCTAACGAATCTGAGTTGATTGATTATGATCTGTGTTCAGACGTTACTTAGTATTTCAATAGAAGAGTTGCTTTTCTTTTACTCGGGCTTCCGTAGGAAAGCACGAGTCTTAAAATACCCTCTGTTCTTTTTTTGGTCGCCAAAAGGGGGGTCATGGTCCCAGGCGTTCCTTGCGTGGACCGCGGAAACTGGGGATGAGAGTGCGACATCACGAGCTCGCCCTTCGTAAACATCATAATTTACAGAATGCTTTGTTTTGCGAAGACCGTTTTGCAAAAATACAAACGCACACGCCGTCCGTGATAGGCCCACACTAAATGATGTGGAGTGTTGTCGGAATGGGTTGTCGATCCACAAATTCTTTAGCTTGAAAGCTAGCCAAATTCATGTGCAGAGTTCATACTAGATCTCACGAGATAACAAATGAGCCATATGTTAGTTGCGCACGCCTAAACTGTACCAGCCGATTGAACAAACACATCAATTGCTGAAAAAATCAGGAATGTTCGTTAACTCAACTTCGAAGGTGTCGCTAACCACAGCGAATTGGATAAGGATACCGACAGAAGCAACTTGAATTAGTAAGGTTAATTATCTAAGCTTAGCTCTTCCCTTAAACATCCTGTTTCTTTTGTTGGTTTTTATTGGGTTCAATACTTGTAAAGTACGATTTGGTATTGCGTACGTAATCACTATTATTATTGTACAAGCGATGGTAAATGTTGATTTGCTCTTTGCACGGAGTTGCTTGTGCTTGATAGGAGAAAGACATGATGAATACTCTTGATGACTGTGAGCTACTAGAAAAAGTTGTCAATATGACTAATGTACATGAAAATAATGATGTTATGGTGTCAATAAAAGTACAACAATTCAGATCTTGTTTTGCAAAGTATGTATATTATAACTGCTCGTGATTTGTGTGAGCGGCTGTACACACGCCAGTAAAATATTGTTTTTCACACGAGTAATCAAACTGACTGTTGCCACAAATAACCGTTAAAATGTGGGACTGGAGTGAACGATAACGAAAATTCCCCACACGGATCCTGCATGTAGTTTCGTATACATTTTACGCGTGGTGAATACTCTAGTAAAACGCTCCATACGGAGCCCGAGTGAACGCTCCTCAAGCGTCTTGTTCAAGTGTAAAAAGAACAGCTTCTTCACTTGAATTAATACGGGTTCCATGAACGTTTTTTTTTCCTACCTTTGATTCTGCAAAAGGAAGCTCACTATTCAACTCCAAAGAAAAATGTATAATTAATTTTGCCGGTGTAATTGAACGACCAAAGAAGTGAGCAAAATATATGTAATAGTTATCTCTGTTTGAAGGTGTATTTTGCTGCTGTAACTAAGTTAGTTTCGACATGTACTAATTTTAAGCCCTCGTATTCATCCATGTCCAATAGACGCCACTTGATTCCTGTGGAGTGCATCGGAGCGCACTGGAGAAGCATCGAGTCCATTGGAGTTTCGAGAAGAATAGTTGTGAAATATGTCGTCCAAGAAGCCATGACCCGAAAGCAAGCACGCTGCACAAATTCATGTAAGTCTCTCACGCATAATTAAACTGTGACTCCAATGGAGTCTAGTCGTGCGTAACGGATAATCCTCTTTATTGTAAATACTCAGGTGATTATACAAAATTGCGCGCTCTGATTGGTTCGCTATCTCGTTATCAGGCGATAATCACCTTGACGAAAAACATGGCTCCCAGCCGTTCGCGCGCTTTTGATGAAATAAAGTTTTGTCGTGTTGTACAATGCTTTCTCTTTTCTTTTTCTGAAATAATCACCTGTGTATTTATTCTTAAACAATTATTCGCCTCGAGCTCAGTGATTATCGATGAATATTCACCGAGACGAAGCCGAGGTGAATATTCACCGATAATCACTTTGCCTTCGGCGAATAATTGTTAAAAATCTGATAGTTGTATCAGACCAGCTTTGTGTCTGGTTAAGCTACAATTGCTAGTTTTTATTCAAGAAAAAGTGTCTAAACTGACTGCTTTATTTTCGGTGGTCTCGTTTTCTCAATGGGCTGCATAGCCTACCATGTAGTTGGTAACATTAGAATACGAAATTGTGCTTAATTGCACTGATATTATAATTTATAGCTTGGTGTCTGATCAAGTTCCAACTGATAGTCTCAATTAACGAAAAAGTGTGAAAATAAGCTCTGCTTTGCTGGACTTCCCTGTCAAACAGTGACAGGTACATAGCAAAATGTTACCCGTAACCACCAAATCATACCTTCAAACATGACTTAGTGAAGACAAACAACGCTGCCGTTTGATATGAAACTAAGTAAAAGAGAAGAGTTACTTTGTCAACAGGGTTTTAAATTTTATTTGGAACTTTAACAAGAGTTTAACACTACTAGGGTTAGCTCGCGTTGAGAGTAAGCCGCAGTCTTGCCTATTCCTGTGTAAGTTACTCAATTGCTGTGTTTACAGAACTACGGATGCGAGACGTTTTCAATATAGCGTCAGTGTTTCGAACCAGTGACCTTTGAAGTTTATGTTTTCATTCTTTCAGCTTGACACTTGAATAACTTCACGGTAATTTTCACGGCTCTTGATCTGCAACAGTGGGAGCCCTGCGACTGCTTATCCGTGCAGTAGAGAACTGGACTATTATTTTGCCCCAGGTACTCTAACATTAAAACCCGGAGTATAAAAGCTACAGATTCGACACGCCCTGACTGAGAAGCATAGTGTTGAAACTGGCTGTAAGCTTATTGGAGGACATAACGTAATTTACCCGCTCTCATTAATAGTGCATGCTGACAAGAAGAGAACGTTTTCCTTACGGGAAAAGTCCAATTTCCGGAGTTGAAAAATTCTTGGAGATGTTGTTGCCGAGAATATTAGGTAAAGTAAATTTGGTGAAAATTGTGTCCATTGTGATCCAACCTTTGTTTTGTCTGACATTTTGTTCCTGTTTTCTTCGCAGGGTGGCTTCTCGGTGTCCTAACATCTCTCGGTAAGCTCAATCAAAGTCAAGTTGATTACTAATTCTGTGTCTCTCGAAATGCTTTTAATCGTAGGCTGTCTTTAACTTAAAGAATCTTGAATAAAGCGTGGCAAACACGAATGTCGAATACTGTCATTCAAAGCTCTTGAGAGTTATGTACCAACAAAATGGTCACTGGATATAAAATACCAATCTTCTCTTCAGATGCTGTGTCGCTTTTATTTCTGAATAGCATCCTTATTCCTCAAAAAGGGACACCGATTGTTTTCCACCGAAACCAACACGCAAATTCTAATTACTCAAAAGGCCATGCAGTTTTTACTGAAGGAATCAAAGCCTCTACCGCCATGTAATTTTTATCAGGGATCAGTGGTTTGCTTGTTATGTTTCAGTCATGCTTGAAAATATTACTCGACATCTCTAACAGGTGTCTTCTTTTCTTTACTAGGTTTAACGCTTGGCCTCGCGGAGCCAGTGGACACAAATCCAGGCAAGAAAACTAACTCTAATTCATTCTCTTAATGCACATAGACTAAGGGTGCGTTCGTTTGGTTCGGATCCGGATTTGGATTTGTGATCTGGGATCACTCAGAACATGTCGGATCAAAGGGACCGATGAATCCCAGAGTGGATTCATTGCTTCCTTTGATGCTTCACGATCCGTGTGATCTTTGATTACAAATCCGCATCCGGATCATGCGAATGGAACCAACCCCAATTCACCGTGAAAAGGGTTACTTTTTTTTAAATTTTACTTATTTACCTACGGTACACAACGCGTACTTCTAGTAAAACCTTTTTCTTTTTTTTTGTTTAATCGGTCGCTCAGTTAGGTTGTGGGTATAAAAATGATTTTGGACGGTAGAAAAACAATCATGTTAACTTAAAAAGTAATCTTTATCCCTTTCTGTGACCTTAAGCCGTTTTCTATTTTATGTGAAGTAAGTAACTTCGACGAATCCTTACAGCCTTAAAACCCGGAATGTCAGGTTACAAATTCTCCTTTGTGGTCGCCATACATCTTACAAGCGACCACTAAGGAGACTTTGTTCGAATATCAACAGTCTCTTCATGCTCATTCCCATATGTTTTCACTATTGGTGTTCATTTTTATGCATTGAAGTATCACTAGGAGAAATGTGATGCTTACCACTGTGTGGGAGTATAGGGTCAGAAGACCGGCAAAAAGTCGCAATGTTCCTTGCAAATTCTTAATCAGCGATTCCATTGATTGGACAGTTCAAGTATATCCCACTTGGGATTGGTTAATCATTTGAGGAAGCAGAGCAAAACTGAAATATGCTCTTGTCCCGTAAGCTAACATATTTATAAGAAATTGATTCTGGCAGTACTGAAGTAGCTTTTAGCAAATGCGATTGAGCCTAAATGAAGAACAGGTCAGAACACTATATCAGCCTACTCTTCTTTTGTTCAAGCTAAATCGCAATTGCTAAAAAATTGCGTTAATGCTGGAAGGCTCAAATATTCAATTACATTAGACTTTAAAGTGCCTCTGAAATCAAATTTTTCGTCGCTTGGTTTTACATTTTCTGAAAGGGTTTGGATTCCTAAGTCACTTCCTCGAAACTGCGTTCTATTCAGGCACTTAAGGTCATGTTTTTGGCAAGAGAAAGTTTGCGATTTTAGGGCCGCTATTACCCGGCCATGTTACACACAACCAGGAGAAGGCTTGGTTACAATTTAGAGGAAGACACGTCAGATTCTCAACTCATCAGAAAGTTCATTGCTAATTACCCATACAAGTTGTAATCCAGTGTTCTCAAGGCAGTGAAACGAATAATTAACAATCAGACTATGAGCTCGAGATTTCTATGCCGGGTGATAGATGATGAAGCCGAACAAGCCAGGAGGGAAAGGGAAACAGTCATACGCAGAGTCTTAAAGAGCAGCCCACACTCTCAAATGCAGAAGGTAAAAACCCTTTTGAGAACAGTGTGGCAAGCCAAGAAAAGGACACAATGTGGAGAGTGCAGCAGTAGAACATTCTGACATTCTCATAACATACCACAACTTAAGTGTCAGTACGTAATCAGGAACCCTCTCTTGAGTTATCGGGACTTTCGACAACTGACAAGCCCCTGGTTAGATAGTGTGCACCTATAACTACATAGAGGATATGGATTTTATGCTCGACTGGCAAGAACAATATATCACGAGTGAGCACAGTGAACGAGTGAGATATTGTTGGTGCCACGATAACATAAAATTCATATCTTCGAGCTAAAGTGTAATTTTCTTTTTGTTATATAGACAAAAAATATTAAGATGTTCGTTTGAGAGCTTTGTACACAAACTGAATCGTGCAAAGCGGAAATGACGTCATCGATATCATCGCTTGTGAGGATATGGAAAATACGCCACCACGGTCCCGGACTGATGTAGCGTAGTTTCGTATGAATTTTACGAGTGGTGTAATTACCAGTAAAAGACTCACGTCTATATAGTAACTTTCGTTATGTTTCGCTTTGTATCCAGTTATTTCCAAACCGTGAACCAAGGCCATTTCTATGCAAAACCAAAGTCGTAATCCCAGGTCGTTTTGTTGCATCCTGTATATAACTCGTCCAGGGATTGAAGGTCCTCTGTCATTGAGGTCCTTACATAGATCTTGAATTCCTCATTCATGACGGATCGCGAAATAGACCTAAACGAGCGAAAAATGGAAGTTTGGGAATGCTAGGAAAATGATCCATCACTAATAATCAACTTTAATGATACTCTAACACGTTCTCCTCATTATTACGGTATGAAACGTATGGGGACCTCTGATGAGAATTTCTTTCTCGATTGTGGGAATGAAATTCTCCTCAGAGGTGTCCGATAAAGTAGATTTATGCTAAACATTAATACCTGACGTAGTTAAAATTGTCCATATGAAATACTCAAGATCAAGGTCTTTTAAGAAGTTGGTATCTATTTGTGTACGGAAACAATGGAGTATTAAGTCATGTGTTTTTCACGTGATCATGCTCCGCATGTGCATTCGTCCGGAATCCCACGTCTAGACGAGGAGGTTGATGGGAAGGTGGCATTCCTCGAGTAACTTACATTTATCGTTAAATTCAGAGCCTTTTGTGTGCCGTGTGAACGTGTTAAATAGGTTACGGTATTAAATTCAGTTTGACTAAAAATTGTCTAGTCTGTCGTTTTCAAGTTTTTAACATTAAAAATCCTATTCTAGACTTCCTAGGATGTTACATAGATGACAAAACTCTTGATGACGACTTTCGGCTGGTGGACGAGCGCGCTTTGCCGTTTCAAGTTGAGAGGTTTTCTACAAAACAAGAATGTGTTGACAAGTGCGCTTCGAAGGGCTTTCTATACGCTGGTCTCCAAAATGGTGACCTCTGCTTTTGTGGAAACTTCTATGACAAGTACGGCAGGGCAGAGGACAAAGAATGCAACCTGAAATGTAGACGACCTGATGAGCCAAGAACTAGAATAGACAGCGCATTCGATTCATGTGGAGGACGGTGGCGAAATGCTGTGTATTCAGGTACGTAAATCGATACTTTAATCCATGTATCTTGATAAACTCTTGAGTTGGGTGCACGTGGTATTCTGCATCAACGTTCTTCTCAGCATCTTCTTTTCCACTTGTTCTTGTGTTCCTGAGTTCTTGGTCTTGGTCTTGAGTCAGAACGTTTCGGAAATCCTGCCCTCTTCAATCCCTCAGGAACACAAGCACAAGTGAAAAAGAAGTTGCTGAGATTAATCCATGTAACATCTTTGAATCACATCGATCCCGTCTGGTCAAATCATTTACTTAATTGCTAGCTCCCATGTGGTGCAGCAATGTGATCGTTGACAAAGTGTTGCTTCCAAGTTCACTCGAAGCCTCATGGTATCGTGGAAGCGACAGCGTCCATTTAGAATGGTCATCATGCAAATGAAATATTTTCTTCCTTTGAAATCAATTTGGTTTAAATTACTTAATTGTTCACTTATGAACATGTTTGCCTGATACCAACGTCCTGGAAAATATTATTCTGGTATTGAAGGCATGGGACAAAAATGTCCTAAAGGGGAGCGGAAATGGCTGTCAGTGGACTTGAAACGTCGGCTAAAGAAAGAAATAGCTGAATAGTTAGTAATTAACAAATAACCTAGGCGGAAGGATCGCCGACAGTTCTACGGCGAAATCAGAGGAAGAAACGTCAATTTGTAGGCACTGCAAACATTGTCAATATATTATGTGAGAGTTTGATCCAGGTTTAGGTTATCCGCAGTTTTCGGCTGCAATGGATTATTACAGCTGATTTCATGAGTTGTTTGAATCTACGTTCTGGATGGGTATTACGGTAATAGTTCAATTTTGCTTAAACGCATTTGTTTATTTGCTTCCTAATTTTCCTCAGTGACTGGAGTGGAACATGCTGAGCGAGTAGTGGCCTTAAAATGGTGGCAGAAACTATTATACTGAAAAAGGTAAATTTCCTTTTCTTGGGGCACACAAGTCAATAATCAAGTTAAAGGAACCAAAAGTTATCGGGATGTTGGAAAACTCGATCAAATTTCTCTTTTTAGTGTAAATGCCCCAACCACTGAATGGCTCGTCTTTCAATTATTCACCAAAGCCAACAGCTGTATGCATGATCCTCGTTATGACGTGGCAAATAGGACAAATCGAAGTGCGTGGCCTTCAGAAAAAAAAAGCAGTGTGGGAAAATAGGAGTCTTGATGGGAATATTTTCAAGTTATCCCAAACTTGCTCTGGTGTTTGTGTCAGGGTCAGTGAAAAGCGAGAACAGAGCAGTTGCCTGTGATTATCTACATTCAACCTTGGTCATATAATGTACTGCACATTCACCTAATCAGCTTCCAAACCATATGCCATAGCTATAAAGGACCGCGTACACTGTATTGTCGCCTATCAATTGTGACAAACCATCTTAGGGAGGTACCCAAAGGATCACATCGTTGAACGCTGTCTCTTAATTCATGTTCCCGCACAAAAACACCATGGGATTTTAGAATTGCAATAATCTGTCGATATCCAGCTCGAGGAAACTGTCCTTGAATTTCTGTCACCATACGATCCGGTTCTTCTTCTCAAAGATCGGAATAGTTATTGCTTGACAAGCCGTACTCTGCCATTCGACGCTGAATGGTACTCGCAGAGATACCAACCACTGGTGACAACTGGGTCTTGTTGAATCCCAAAGGCAACCGGAATTTTAACTGATCCCTGCCAAGGAAGTATTTAGGCCTCCCTAAGGGTTTTTCTCGATACAGGTACATGTTCGAACCCGTTACAGGAATTAAGTCTTCAGGCATTCCGCTGTTTCGAAGGCTGCTTAGAGCATCTTGCAAAATTCTCACGGAATGTGCCGTTACAAAACTACTTTCGCTTAATCGAAGAAGAGGGTGATGAAAATGTTTTGAAATACTGTATATCATCAGATGTGACAACCGCCATGTTAGCTACCTCGTTTACAGCAACGTACAGCCGAGTCAATTCGTTCGTTATTCTCTAGGACACAACTTCCGCCATATTGGATATAAAATTTGGCATCCGCTCATGCCCATTATGGGAAGCCGCTGTTTTCTGAACTGCAGGCTTTTTCTCGCTTTAAAGGTGTACCTCGTCACTATAAAGGTGTAGGTCTTCACTTTAAAGGTATACCTCGTCATATTTAAAAGTATACCTCGGTGTTGGTGTTCACTTAAAAGGCCACGCACTTCGATTTGTTTCTATTTGCCGCGCCATAGCTGGTCACATGAACCTAGTTTAATGGCCGGGCTCGCAACAGGCTCGGCTAGTTTAGTGATTGACCGTCTAGATAGATCGTGTCATAGGTTTTATTTTTACTATAATTTCACTCTTTTTTAAGTACGAGACGAACAAAATAATCTCTTTTCTTATTTCTTTGCTAACCACTTTGACGCTATTTTATGGTCCTGAAGAGTGTGGATCATAAAATAGTGTGATCGCTTCTTGTCCATTACTGACGAGCTTGCATGTATTTACGAAAGCTGTGTTCCTTTCTCTTTCCCAACTTCCTTTAGCGGAAACCCTGACGGAATTAAGGAAACGTATATCGACGTCAGACCGCGTGATGTTTCTCTGGAAGTACTTCTGGCTTACTTAGGACTTCGGATATTTTTATAAAATTTGCCTTCTACCAATCATTGCTTTGACTAAGAGGTAGTTAGTGTTGAAAACGGATCGAGTGTGGGTTGCTTGAAAACTGACGAGCGTTACCGTAAGGTCAAGAGTCTGGAGTACTTTTTGATCCTCGTCATGACGCTAATCTACATTTCAACAACCAACTCAGACCATGCTCTGGAAGGATACATGTAGCGTGATACTCCCAATAGTATTTAGGTTGTTAGAGGTTATTTCAAAAAGAATTCTTAAGCCGTTGCAATGTGAAAAACGGATCTAGAACTTAACAGAAACGCACTACACGCCTTTACCTATGACTGACCAAACATTGCGCAAGGGGTTAGCCGAGGAACCACTTCCGAGTAGGGTTAACTTTTTAACAGAATGTTTGATTTCCCCTGGGTGGAGAACGCTTGATCGTACGTTAGTCTTATATTTGAATTCTGACTTGTCTTGGAAGTACGATACGATAGATCGCAGAAGGAGCTCCTGATAAGACCTCCCCATCGTCTACCGTTCTTCCCAGGGTAGCATTGTAAATAAGTTCGAGTGATTCTTACTGTGTGATGCTGTACTGAGCTTACGTAATGAAAACTGTGAATAACGTATTGTGTACAAAAGGATTGTAGCCCGTCTCCAATTAAGTGAATTGGCTCGCCTAAATTTGCCATAGTCCGCATGTAAAAAGAAGTTGAAGTGTTTACTAAGGCTCCTTTAACTAGTCGAAGTGTTGATCGCGATAAGTACTGCATAATTTATGTTTATTAACAAAATGTCCCACTGCCCCCCTTTCAAGTTTGCCATCTTGGGTACTGGAATATTTTTACACTTTCCACCGTGAGAGATGATTTGGGTTGTTGGCTAGAAAACGCCTTAAATCTGAAATTCAACATGACAGAAACTTAGCAGTTGGACGTTACCTTTAGCTTGAACGATTGCAGCTCTTTTATTTTCTACTTATTGTATATACTTACGCACATGACAGATCCAGTACTCACTGGTGATCTGATGTAATAGAAGGGATCTCTTTTTGCAAACAGTGCTTTTCCATGGCTTCCAGTAGTACCTTAACCGGAAACTGGTCCGAGCTGTTGGATCTATTTTTAGTAGGAAATAACA